>VZSF01008707.1:0-21016 GCA_013398295.1 Chionis minor
CGCCGCCGCCGCCGCCGCCGCTCTTCCTCCTCGTCTGCGCTGCCGCTGCACCCCAGCCGCCGGCAGCCCGGCCACCGGCCGCCGGCCACCGGCGGGGGCGATGGGCGATGGGCGCCCTTACCGAAAACGCGCCCGCCGGCCACGGGGCCCGACGGAGGGGCATCGTCTCCCCTCGTTCGCTGCCGACGCTGGAGGAATAATAAGGAGACTTTGTGCAGCAGCAGCCGCGCGCTATTTTTGGGCGCTTTCAAAAATAACGCCTTGCACTTTTCCCGGGGGGGACGGGACGGGACGGGACGGGGCGGGGGGGTGTGGTGTGCCCGGTCCCCTCCTCGGCGGTGTCGCCAGGTGCTGGTGAGGCTGGGTGGTGGCAGAGCCCCCGCCTCCCCATCCCCTCGCCGGCCCGAGGCGGGGGTCGGGCAGCAGGAACGAAGGTGGGGGTCCGCGGGAGCCCCGCCGTTTCCCGGGAAGGGGCGCCCGGCGGGAAGGTCTGGCTCAGCCCGGAGCCCGGTGCCTGCGGCACCCCAGAAATGCGGGGTTCCTTCAGCAGGGAAATGTTCCTTATAATGGGCCTCAACTCCTTTTAAAAGCTCGCCAGCTTACAAAATAAAAGTAGTTTCAGATGTGCCACCTGCCTGAATCCTCTCCATCGTCGCCCTGTACTCACAAAGAAAAATACTGTCTCCAAGCATCTATTTTCTGTCACTTGTTGTTGTTGTTGTTCAGGAAACAGAGAAAAACTGAAGGCCCTCATTATTTTATGGGATTGGCCGGAGCAGACTTCCTTCGCCTACAAGGAGCTCTGTTCTGCAAAAGAACATTGAGCAAAATGGACTTACGCGAGGCCTAACTAGGCTGGGCAAGAGGGAGGATGGAGGATTGCAGTCAGTTGGATATATGGTACTTCAAAAAGTGGATGTGCGTGTGCGTATATACATATAGTTTCAGGCACACTATAAAACAACACAAACCATCATCTTGATTATACTAGTCCTGAATATTTCTTCAGACCATAGAATATCTCCCTAAGGTGACTCAGTCCTTAAGGCAAAAACTGGCAGGGTGAATTTTGAATTTTTAATAGTTTGGCATGTTATTATAGAGTTCTTAAAATAACTCTCAAGTCTCAGAACATCTTTTGTTGATCCCAGTAACGACCAATGTCCAAACTCTCTTGGTTTTGTATACGCTCCCTTCTACAATCACAAAACTTCGGCCCAAATTACTAGAATGGAAATACTAATAAATATTAATAAATATCCGGGAATAAATACCAGCATTAAATATCAATAGAAATAAATCCAGGGCAAAAATGCTTACCTGCAAAATCGGAATAACTAATAAAATGGTTTATACAAGACCAAACACAACCTTTTTGCTGTTGTGGATACAGACTGCGTTACCCATGTACCCCGAGATGGGGACAGCATTGCACTGGCTATAGGATGGACGTGGTCCTCTGCCAGGACTTCCCAGTCTCAGCTTCTGTTCAGTAGAGTATTTGCTTAAGAATGTCTATTAAAATATTGAAGAATCAAAATTGACAGCTCTTCTCCCTTAAACTATGCCCATGCTCAAACAATTTAGATGTGACTTCACATAGATTTTACCATGATATCTCGAGAGTTTCTGTTTATTTAAATTAAGTTTTCTCACAGGAGTAAAATGGGGCTTACGCCTAAGTGTTTGCGGGATTGGTGCCTGAGCGCGATACATGGTAGCTATTTTATGATAAGCATTTCTCACGCCCCTTCAGCTCAAATGGCATTGCATATAGACTGCAGTTTTCATCAATGAACATATGTTCATTAGAAACTAATTACAGAAAACAGTATTAACCTAATTGTAATAATTAGTGATAACATACATTTAAACTCTTCTAAAACACAGATGCAAAAAGTAGTAAAGGATGAGGACATTCCTACTTTCCACCAGTGAACTCTTAGTTGAAGAAATTTATGGGTTAGAAACAAAGAATAAACTGCAACCGAAGTCATTCAGCGCTTTTCTCAAAATTATTTCCCAATGTTACTGAAATGTTTTTATGCAGATAGTTGCCAAATAACTAGATTATTCTATTGTAGCATTAAATTAGCTGGGCTCTGCAGAAGACATTTAAAGAATGATACAATTTGGTACTATTTCAAACTCCTTAGGACGCTGGACCTGTACTGATTATTTCTGCAGATGACATTGAGGTTTTGGGGACGGGTGTACCATACCCTGTTATGAAGACGCATTTCTAAGAATATAAATGACGAGTTATCTGCAGTTATTTTTTTTTATGCTTGAAGGACTTTGTCCCTTTTCCTTGAAAATCTTAAAGGGAAACATAGAACTTGTAAAATCCTGTTATATTCTAATCTATCTAATCTACTTGCAGAAGTCATAGGAGAGTTGCCCCTTATAGAAAATGACTACGCAGGTGGAAAAGCTGCTTGAAGGGTATATATTGGAAGACAGAACCGAAACCAAGTGTTTGACCCAGAGCATGGCTGTTTTATTGAATCAGTAGTTTCAAATGGATAGCTCTTTGACTAAAGTAAAAGGACACGGGAAATTAATAAAGGTACCTTCTGTTCTCTGTCTCTTCTTTGATCCTTGCCCTAACCGTATTGTGGCAGCTCATGACGTAGAATAAACCCATTATTTTGTCAATAAAAAATTATTGAGTAAAAATAGTTTCAACATTATTCAAATATGCTCCTTAAACATTAGTTCTGTTGCCATTTTGTTTAACACCAGACTTCCATCTGCATTCTGAAGACAGGGAATTTTGAACACTTGGTTTCTATATGTAAGTATGGCGTTTAATATGATTTTGGCAGTATGTTTAATGACAGATTTTGGAGTTGCTAAATTTGGTCTCTCTCTAAGTATTCTTGTAACTTTTTGAATAGGTGTTTGTGCTGTAGCCAAATACTGATTATTTTGCTAAGAGTGCGTGCATGAACATCCATATACAAGGCTTCCAAATCCCAAATCTCAAATACTATTTAAGGTGGTGAGAGGAAAGAAATGTACGTTATCGGTTCTGTTTGCATATTGGGTTTAGACCATCATGTGATCAAATGGCTCCTCAGCAAATATCTAAAAATAAACTGAGAAAAAGAGAATCACTATTTAGATCTTAACAAATTGCTCTAGCACTTCTGGGGGTCTTGATTTCTGAAATACAGGGTAAGATGCCTTAAAAATGGCCATATTTCTGAAAAATAGCCTGCATATGACCTTTCTCATCAGTGACAGTCACCAGTCTGCCACGTGATTCTTCCCTGAGACAAACCAGGAGGTCAGGAAAGAGTGCTTGAGGGCAGTCATTGGCAAAAAAATGTGTATGATACTACGCAAAACTCTAAGCCAGGAAAACAGAAGCGGTAAGAAATCAGTAAGAAACTGGGGATGAAGAGAGATGGCACATGTGCCTGTCCAGCAAGAAAGACAGGCAAACTGCAGTCCATGGTGATTCCAGTTCCCCTCTCTCCCTCTCCAGGGAACTTGATGTCCCCACAGATGTGAAGAAATAACAACTGACTCATTATCAATAAAGTCTTCCCTGTGGAAGTTACAAGGGCAATCGGCTGGTTTTTTTGCCACTAGTCGCAGAATAATTTGTAAAGTTGATTGAAATGTCACGCTGAACTGGAGAACCTGCCATACTTCCTAGCTTCCAAATCTGAGTGTGTGCCCTGGCCACTTCCCAACCCCTTTACCAGCATGAGACCAGGGCACACAACAGTCTTTTTTTTTTTTTTTTTTTTTCCCCTGGGAGGGAAACTTGAGTGTCAGTACTTGAAAGAAACTGCAGTGTTCTCCAGCCGGGTTTCAGCCCAATATGCACATGGATGCGCTCTAGGTGCAGCCTTGGAGAGCTTGTTTCTAGAGACTAGGAATTTTGAGACACTGTAAAGTAGGTGCTTGAAAGTTTTCATCAAAGTTGGAAGGCTACAAACATTTCTGGAGGTGGTCTTCAGCCTGAAGAAGGTCGAAGGCAAATACGGAAGTTAAGGCATTGTCAGTGCAGAAGTGAATCCAGAGCAATAATGCCTATGAAAAGTTTGTGAAACATTGGACCAGAATAATGAAGTGTAAAAGCAGAAAAAGTAATTTGCAAGAGTGGTTCAAATGCAAATTAGGAATTCCAATATTGGGAATATTGATGAGGAATCTTGAGCCAAGAGAAGACTGAAGTCAGAAGCTTAGATGTGCGCGTTGGGCATTAGGGAAGGGCTTGGAGCCCAAGTGGCAAAAGCTTGAATCGGTTGAAGGAAGCAGGAGAAGGCACCATCTCAAGTGGTAGGGAGGAGGGGCACAAAGGTACAGCAGAGACCGTGCGATCTGGAATGGATGACAGGCCAACAGCCTTGTAGCACGGCACTACATCGGAAAGCCTGTTCAAGCTGGATACTCCAGACCTGTCATCCAAAAGCTAGTAGTCACTCTGAGAGCTAAGGCTGTATTTTTAAATATGCACAAAGAAGGCAAGTTGATGAGGCAGCACAGAACAAACATCACTCTCGGGAACAGAAGCTGATGAGAAAGGGTTGCAGCCTGCACTCCTTATGTGGAAAACAGTCCTGTTGAAATAGGCAACAAATGAAGGGTTTATTTTAATAAGCGTTGGTAGAATTTGTAGATCTATAACTGTTGCTGAAAAATCTCTGGAAGTGAATAAATAGCTCATCCTGTGGGTCTGATTGGACGGCAAAGCCTGGCAGCACAGAGAAAGGAGGAGGAAGTCCCATCCGAGGTCCTTAAGACACAATGGCAGGGTAAGAACTTGCTCTAACTTGCTCTCCCTGGAGAGCAAGAGAACAGTTTTTAGAGCAACATGTGTCAGAATTAGTGACTCACAACCACATGTGGACATTCCTAGTAAAATAGAAATTGGTCCAGCAGGAGAGGAAGAGGAAAGAATCCCAAATATTACTTCTACTAGACATTAGGTCTGATGACTTAAAGTATGCGTGCAGACTCTTCTTTCTTTCATTTCAGTCCTTTTTTCCCTAATAGAGTGTTCCAAGACTGTGTTTTAAGAAGGTATTGATGATGTAAGACAGCACCTGAGAGGCAAGAAATGATGGGTCGTGTGTGGGGATAATGTACACGTTTACTCTGAGCAAACAGATCTCTCCTTGAAGTGGCTGATGCAAAAGCCTGACACCAGTGGTTAAGGGCAATAGGAGGAAAACAGAAATGCAGCTGGGCTGTAGCAAACATTGAACAAAGCTTTTTTTGGACATTGGTCAGAGATTTTCCTTACCTGAGAATTCAGAATTAGGATTGCAGCAGAACAGGTGTCCACTAGGCCTACCAAATGTGACTGCAACTACAGCAATAGACAAAAAACATCTCCCGTTCGCTGTTAGGCCCAACGTCCCCTGTAGAACAAGAAGTGTGTCCTTTATAACATTTTTCCAGTGACGTCATGTCACATGGACATGCAGCAATAGCATTCCCCACTTGGACAAGCAAGAGAGAATATTAACGGGGCCTGTTTCTGAGACTGAGAACGAAGGGGGTATTCAGAATCGGAGAAATTCATATTCCATTGTCGCTGATCCTGAGTCATCAGGCTTTGTGGAGGCAACTCTTAAAATTCCTGTGCTGGAACAGCGGGCATTGTGGCTATATACCTGCTATCATGGACTGTATACAAAATGTAAATAGTGGCTTCACTAAGTAAAAGGGAGTTTTCATTCCGGACTTTTAAGCTATGTACTAACCCCTCATGCTAGGAAATCAATCTGTCAAAATCTCCTTTATTATCTAGAAAATACTGACAAGTGTGAACTAGTATTCTTAGAAGAAAATTTACGCACAATAGTAAGAGGTGAGAGTACTTGCTTGCGATAGATTCCGAGTTTCGACAAACACATTTTAATGGAGAACTCAGTCTCCTGGCTACCGCAACAAAGCAGGCAGAATATTCCTTTTGCTTTGAGTACAGAACTGTATGTGTTAGTAGTCTGTGCAGGCTGATGCCTGTTTGTGAAAGAATCTACTCATGTCAGTTTATGTTTACAGTTTCCCACAACGTGATTTAATTTCAGTATCCACTGATAACAGAACCGATGTATGCTCGTAAGCGTTCCTGAGGAACTGAACTTCAGAAAAGATACTTTTGCTGAAACTAGTTCATTTTCACATGTTCTGAGGCAAGCGTCATATAGCACTTTACATCGCATCCTCCTGGCTTCTTACCCCCCAGGGAGTTCTTTGCAAACTGAAAATCCTCGGTGGCTTAAATTTTAGAAAGGAGATGATGTGGCATGGGAACATGAACCGTATAATCATTATAATCGTTATAGTACTGTACTGGGAAGCATATCTACCCTACCTAACGTCCAAATATTTAATCTGGAGAAATGAACTTAAAACTGAAGGACTTTTTGATTTGCAGTGCACAAACACTGCATTTGAGGGTGTTGGCAAGTTCCCAGGGAACGTTTAAAATTTGTAAGTATCCAGGAAAAGACAGAACAACTTTGAGATTGTTGGCTAAAAAACATCGATGGACTTTTCTGACTCCCAAGAGAAAGTGTCTTCCTCTCTCATCACTCATCTGGGCAAGCATGGATGTAACTAGTAGTTTCATAAATATTTGATCATCCTGAAAGCAGCATGCATATTCTTCACTTTAGTCACAGAAGTAATCACAGTGATGATGATGTGCAAGGGTACTGTTAGCGCACAGACCTCACCTGGGGGCTTTTCTTAACCACTGACTTCTGGCATCTCTCTTACATGCTGAGTCTGGAGATGAGGCTTTCTATAAAGTTAACAGAGTGAAGAATGTTCCTTAGAATGGGATTCAAACATATACATTAAGAGTTTATTTCTTTTAACTAACTATACAGTGAATTCAGATACATGCCTAACACTATAGACTACGTGAATATCTGAATTGCATTTGTCAGTCCAGAAACTTGTGGCAAAACTCTCCTACATGATGATGGTGATCTCTTTCCATTCATAATATTTCTGACTTGATCTGTCTTGGATGAGGCAACTCTAAGCATCTATCCAATGAAAAAGAGATATTACCTAAATATATCTGAACAAGAAAGAAGAGGCTAAAATTATAGTGGTATAATTATATATGTACACACAACTTATTTATATATTTATTTATATTAAATACTTAGTCTTTTTGCTCTTCTCTACGGAATGTAAGCCAGGTTTCAGCTGGGAACAAATAATTGAGTTACATAAGCACACATAAAAATAGACTGACCCACATCTATAACAACAGGATCACATTATAATAAAATGGTATTTGTTGTATAATTTCCTGAAGGCAGAAGGCACCTATGTAAATGGACTTATACAAGGAAAGCCATGTGATGTTTGGTCTATATTAGGTATCCATGGGGCTCTGCAATATGATGGTTTACATGCATGTGAGCCAAAACATGAACAGTTTGTCTTCCTGCGGGGAAGATGGATATCCAGTTCTGACTATCATGATCTGCATTTGTATCAGAAGATTGATGTAAGATGACATGGTCTGAGAAGAAGTAGATGAATACAAAAAATATTAAGTAAAATTGTGATTTTTAACATTTCTGGAGTAGGCCACAGTACTATATGGTTTTGTTTATGTTGCTACAACCGATCAGAATAGGGCTCTAGTGAGCACAGTTCTGCACACATCAGGGAATCTGCAGCTGCAGATTTGAATAGGATAGGAAACATTATATAAACTTATTGCACATGCTGCTTCTCCTGCTGTAATAGCTAATATGTCAAGACATGCTTATAGAAACAGATACATGCGTACACGCATCGCAGACAAGGTAGGCACTCAGCTGGAATTCAAACCAATGTGTATTTAGAACTACTGTCGCCACCCCTCTCTTGCACAGCTTGCAAATTCACAAGCTGCCACAGTATATTTCAAATAATTCAAGTTGCAGTTCTCTTCAAAGCTAAAAGCCAGAAGTATAACATGGTAATTGTGAATATTTAATACTTCACAATACTCACAGACTAGTTTTACCAAACAAAATCTGTTCTTAAACTGATAGAATATGTGCAATAGGAACACCCTTCTTCAACTATAGCTAACATTACTGGTGCTCAAAGCCAACTTATGAGTCCTTGAAGCTTAGTTAGCTGAGAATTAATTTTCCTCACGGTAATAGCATAATGTACTCCAAAGTAATGAATATTTCCATGCCAATTTCTATTTTAAATTCTTAATTTTATGATCTATAACTTTTTAATTTATTTATTTTTTCATGTGGCAAGAATTCTTTCATAATAGAGACTATTTTTCTCCCTACTGTTCTAATGGGTGAAAACTAAATGTCGGTAGAAGTTAAGCATGGAAAATTTCAGCCTAAAATATTTCTTGAAGTAATGAATGACTGAAAATAGCATATTAGAATGAAACCCATGTACTAACCTTGTTGCATTTGCCTCCTTTTAGCTTTCATGTAGACTTTATAATACATAGGAGCGGGGTAGTTTCTGAGGCGTAGATCTGGTTACTTAACCATCAAGATATATAGCTGACCGATCAAGTGCAGCATAGAAAGGGCAAAAACTGGTTAGTGACTCTGCCTTAAAACAGATATAAAAGTAGCCACCTGAGGCAAACAGGCTCCAGTTGCCGCTTGAGCTTAGCTGAAAGATAGTTCCATTTCAGCACACATTGACTCAAACGTAACTCAGCTGACTCTGTCAATAAGGGCAAAAACTAAGCATTCTCTATGATATAGAGCTCAGTTCTCTGAAAACTAATCAAGACTACAAGGTCAGCTTGCTCTGGTTATTGAAGAACCATCAAAATCATTTTCTCTTGCTTCTATTCCAACATGGACCAAATTCAAAAAGAAACCTACAGCAGAAATTTGCAGTAGGTCAAGAAGACCAAATCTGTATAATAACTGATGATTTCTCCAGCTAGCAAGTATGATCAGATAGTCCCTATATCCCAGGAAATCATGCCAATATTTCAGGTGCTTACCATGTCAGATAGCAATGCTTATCTTTTGAAATAAGGGCAACACTGTAGACAAGAGGGCACCAATCCCTCAAGCAATGTAACTGCCTTATTCTGTATGTATCTGTGTGAGATTGCAACGGCGTGGTCATTATACATGTTTTCGAAATGAGGCAAAATCAAAAATTAGAAGATTAAATGTATTTTTAAACACTCTCAGTGACTGCTCAGCTAGAAGACCACAGAAGTCAATAGGACACTAATCCCCAGGGGGAACTGCGCCCAAAAACCTTTAGACCATTCTGAAAATTTTGTCCATGTCTAAAAATCTAATGTTTCTGGAGCCGAAACCTCATGGGTTCAGTGGCTCTTGCATTTATACATTGGAACTTCAGGATATGAAAATACTTCTAACATTATGAACATTAAGGAAAAAAATATCATTGTGTTTTACGTATGCTTGGCATCAGGAAAGACTGATCTATGTGACCAAAAGCAAGCTGTGTAAATTAAAGCAACTAAACAAAGCGACAGTAGTAATTATATCAAACCGTTGCGTGTAACCCTCTCCTTGGACGGCAGTGAACAGTACAGATTCATGTGATCTTATATACATCTTTCCCGTTGGACTCAATGGCTATGCAATGGCTTTCTGAAGTCTTAACTTAAAACTTACAAAAACTGACCTGTAAGCAAAGTAAGAATTCTATTGACAGATTCAGCTTACTAAGGTATACCGTTCACTGCACTGATTCAAAATTTACCGCAATTAATCCCATACGTGGCAACTGGAAAACACAGGAAATTTCGTTTTAAAGCATAGTTTTCAAGTTGCAGTAGAGAGGAATTCAATTGCCCAAACCTTAATCAAAGTCTCAAATAGGTGTTTGCAAAGTTTGATTTTGGTTTTTTTTTTTTTTCCTCAGCTTCCAAATGTTCTGGGGCTCCAGGTCAGCTCAAATGTTCCTTTGCTTGTAATCCCTAAAAGCACACCCAGTGTGATACAGCATTATGCCAGCCCAGGGAACTGAACTTGCAGTGACTTTGCACAACTGTGCAGCATTTGAGAGCAGCTGAGGTTCCCTCGGTCTGGAATGCACAGCTGGGAGATTTCCCCAGCTCCAGCAACAGCTCCCATCCCCACTCATGCACCCCAGTCACTCCAATTCCAACGTAACTGAAGAGATCTTGTAGACTTAGAGGGCAAACTGAAGACTGTCATCTGTCTCTGTCATCCATGTATAAAAGCCTCTGTGGGCCACAAATAGCTCATTGGGGATGGGAAAATAAGTAACTTGTTCAAAGATTTCCCTTATTGACTTCTGGATCTAGCTTTTGACTGCAGTTCATCTGCTGAGTAATTATTCCCAGCAAGCAGAGTCACAAATAAGAAAGTAGTTTTTGATAAACCAGTTGACAAGAACCACTGCTTCCTGACAAAATCAAACATCTCCCTTGCCCCTTTGGTGATCCAAACTCATGCTGTGTTGTCTGTAAGGATATGAATCACTTGGTCTTTTACCAGCAGGAAAAAAGGCTAAAGTCTTAATGTCAACAGATCCAAGGTAGAGGAATCCTTGGCGCTCTTGGACTCAGCAGAGCCTGAACAGTTGAGTTCTTCCTGGTGAGCCTCCAGCCAGCTCTCCACTGCTGCCATAGGAAAATGCGTCAAAGGAGTCATGCGGGATATTTTGCAATAGCATCCACTGGATGTGGGAGTCATTAGCTTCTTTGAAAATTTGGATTATATTGTTCAGGTATCTTGAGTTAAAAAGTAAAAGTCACAGTGAGTCTTGCCAAGTAGCTTAAAAATTGGCAGTTCTGACCTACAAGGTGAGAAAACACTTACTCTTTTCAATATGATAAATGATAATTTTTCACTCCTATATATAGAAGCTGAACTGAAAAAAACCCTCCAAGTCTTACCTGTCTGGAATTGAGCAACTACTAAGTAACCTGGAGCTAGGTGATTGAGGAGCAGTCTAAATTAAAACACATAGGAGTACAACCTTACAGTTATTATGTATGTAAGTATTGTGTGTGTAAGAATATATAACAGTTTTCCTATATACTGTATATATCATAATTTTGCAGACTGTGTGGAAGGTGGGCCTTAGGCTTAAGTAATCCTATGAGGATGGTAGTATGTATTTGGAAGAACATTTTTTATGCATACATTTTTGCTTGAATGTTTTTCGTCTTTATAAATGCGAAGGTTGAAGTTGCTTCAAGGTTTGGCACCTTGGAAGTTATCCCGCTGGAGACAATTAATACACAGTGTTTGTAGCTGTATATATTATGATTTGATCTGGTAACACAATCTGTAGTGAAGATGTCCCAACATTTCTTACTTCAAGACACCTTTTTTAGTTACTTATAACTTTGCCAAATGGGTTTTGGACTGAAAAATTTCTTACCAGATGTTTTTCTTTACCCTGATTATTTTCTTGTTTGTTTCTCGGATAAAAGAATGTCTTTATGAGAACAAGGTTAGGCAAAAAGTGTGTTATGTTTCCCACGTTGAAAATGTTGTGGGTCTTTATCTTCAAAGTTTTACTCCATCCAGTTTTTGATGTAAAAATATGAAATTTGACAGGAGTGGAGGGGCTTTAAGCTAGGCAAATATTTCTGCTGTTCTTCTGAAAATCTATCCACATTTGGAAAATTCCATTTTGCACGTGTTCAGAAAAGACTTGCTAGAGATTTAGCTGGAAACTCTGGCTGTGTACGTACTCAGGGCTGCACAGACACACATCCTGCTATAATTGCAGCCAAGGACCACAAAGTGTGTGCCTCTCAGAGACCTTTCTGTTGACAGAGTGCAGAGGAGAAAACAAATTAATTTGAATGCGGTGTAGACAAAAGTAGAATTTAGGACTTCATGATTATATATAGGGAAAAAGAAATGGAAAGAGTATGATGAGCGAGAGAGGGGGACCGTGAATCGCCATGTGTGTATTCAGGAGATGAGGACTGGGAGCTTGTGTGGAAGATGAGGTTTAAAGGATGACAAACAGCCAAGGCGGACAAAGGAAGAAATTGAAGCTAGCAGAGCAAAGGGATCAGGACAAATCTGTGAAGAGAATTAGATGAGGATTTCAGGGAATGGGGTTGAAAATGAACACCAACTGTCCTGGTTTGAGTGACACAGGACTAATTTCTCTTATAACACTAGGGAGAACTGCACTTTTAGAAGACTCTAGTGTCTGAATTTGTGAAAATATTTACTTTATAGCCAGCTATGGCACATGAATTTCAAGGTCTGAGTGTTTTTCGAGCTGGCTAGGTGCAGGGATGAGGAGGAGCCGAGACCCAGGCACTTGACACAAGATGGCCAACAGGATTATTTCATACCATGAACGTCACATTCAATATAAATTAGAAAGTCTGATGTGAAGTGCTCTCTCTCTCTTGATGGCGGTGATCCAGAGGACTTCTTGCCCCAGTGCAGGACCCCTGAAGCCTTCCCTTCCTCCTGAAGCCGTAGCACTCACAGTGTCCGACATTTACTGTCTGATGCTGGCAGTACCCAGCTTCCTACTGATAGAACTGGCTGAGTATAATCCTTTTATATTTTGTATTGGTATTGGTATCAATATTGGTTGTTTAGTGTTATTGATGTTAATTATCTAGTCTTATTCTATTAAATCTGTTTATATTTCAGTCCCTGGGTTTCCTTGGTTTTTCCCAGTTCCCCTTCCTGGGTGGGGAGGGGTCATCAGGTGCTAGAATAATTGTCTAAACGACAATAAATTGTTGTGTGTTTCTCAAACCATAACACCAGCTAAACCAGGGATTAGATAGTGCAAGAGGGCTAACTGGTAGTTTGGGAGCTGGTCAGTGGTTAAGCTGAATTATTTGGGTAGGCAAGAAGACAGAAATGTAAAAGGCATAAAGACGACTGTGAATAAGAGTCAAACAAAACATTAAAACAACATTTTAAAGGTGCAATGAAAGGTTAAATGCAAGCTTTTGACACATAGGAAATGCCAACATTGATACTGCTTTTGAAAGTTTAATTTGAACCCTTGGGCACAAGTGTGATGGTACACTATTATGGCACAATGATAGACTATTTCTTCTACAGAAATCCAGCCTTCCTCAGGGAACCCCACTATTAGAAATCTCCTCTGGGTTTCCATAAGGTTATGAATTGAAGATTACAAAACTTCTGCTTCATTGGCTCTGGCAGTCAGAAGGTGTGAACAGTGTTAAACAGTGGATTGCTGGATGGAAAGCCACCTGAATGGAGATGCTGAAAATTAGGTTCCTTCTTTGCTTCTGACAGTTCTCATGTGATACCTAACAAGTGATTTTAGCCTAACTTTTCCAGATGGTTACTAATTACACATTTTCAGAGAGCCACCCGGAGATCTGAGATCTAGCTTGAAGTAGTGTTGGCTAGTCATAGCTGAATTCTGCTGGAACGACACTTCAGACATAAGGACTTGAGAAGTCAGGTCCTTGGCACCTTGGACACCATTACAAAAAAGTTTGACTTCAAGTTCTCGCTTTCCCATTCTACGACAGTTAATGCTTCTCACCACAAACTGTTCCTTGGGTCCAGATGTCCCTCCACATAGAGAAATGTAATTTTATTTGGTTATTCCACAATTAATTTCAAGTTGAATACCTCAATAAACAACTCTCTTATTTATGCAAAACTACTTGGGTTTATTTGTTTCAACTTGAACATTTAGTTCAATCTTACAGGGCTTTTGGCACTTTTTTTATTAGCTTGCAATTCATCTCACGCAATGGGTCAACTAGGTTCTTGAATTAAATACATAAGGAGAAAAAAACAATAGTTCTAGAATGAGAAAACCATTGTAGTTTGCATTTGCTGAATAAAAACCTATGTGGTTAAGCTTTGTAACTAAAATAGAACCTCCACTTTTGGATAGAAACCAGAGAACAGTTTGGAGTTACAGTAAAATACCGTGTAGACAAATTAATTTCAGTGGAACAATAGTCTGAAGTGTTGCATTCATTTTATTTTCAAACTCAGGAAACCCAGACTGCGATTCTTTCATACCCAAGTAGAGTTTATTAAATGACAGCTAATGTAGGAAGATACAGAGCCAAAAACCTAGGGTAGAAAAGGAACAGTTTTTGTAGTAGTGTGGGAGGATGAAGCTCAGAAAAGTGTTTTATATCTTTTAGTGACTCAGGTATTACATACTCATCTGAGTCCCTAACAGCAGAACAGCTTGCTGTATAACTGCTCAGGCTAGAGGACTGAAAGCAAAGGGTTGCACAAAGGAAAACATAACTCTGCTTGCTGCAGCTGAACTCACACTCAGCACACGCCTAATGCCGGAGTGATGTTTACAGCTCATGATCTTGTAATTGGAAAAAACCACCCACCAATTCACTAACATCAGAACTGGAGATAGCACAGAAAAATATTTTTTTTTCCCCCACAGTATTTAATGGTGAAAACTTAAACTAGAACCTGACATTTGCTAAGTATGTGCTGATGTTTTTCTCCCACCCCCTTCCCCCTGCCCATTTTGGAAATATGCACTGCGGCACCTTGCATTAAGACATGTAATATCACCTCCCCCTGAACCAAACATCCACACAACTTTATAGTATAGGAAATAGTATTCTCCCACATAACTGTAGACTGCCAGCAGATGCACAGGAAGGCCTCCTAAATTCCACAGATAAATTCTATGGGAGAAACGAGCAAACTCCTGAGATCCTGTTCTGTTTCTTAACACAACTTTTAACACAACAGAAACAAGCCTTTCCCTTCTAAGAAGGTCACTCAAAAGTAAGGAGTGTTTTTTGCTATTTTAAGCATGTATGAGGATGTATGCACACTTTCTCGAAAAACACCAAAATTCCTTTTTCATAGGTAAAGTTAACAATCTGTTATGGAAAAATGACTTCAGCATTTTAGGCTGTGAGAGTGTTGTTGCATTTGGATTACAGAAGTAAAACATTGCAGGAGTTTTCTCTAAGCAGTTTTCCTTTGAGCAAGACAATGTCTCGTATTGAAAACAATTTCACGAGGTTATAATTTGAGACACTAGATACTTTTTAAACATTCATTTAATTTTATTTAAAAGAGCCCCCTGAAACCATGAAAGAGGTGATTTAATATAAGAACTGGATTCCCTTACCTTCCACATGAAATAAAAGCCTATGAAGGGGCTACATTTTCAAGAGTAGTTCATTTTGCAAGGAAGAAATCATAACTGTATACTCAGGTCAATGGTCCAGCATTTTGGCCAAAAAATCTGAAAACATTGTTTTCAGCATTGCAATAAGGTGACCTTACAAGTTGCAGCAGGTATGATCTTTTGTTTTCACAGCCTAAAGCCAGAAGGAACCCTTAGACCCTATAGTCTTACCTCCTATATAATACAAACTATCAGATCTCAGCTAGACCTGTTACTGTATTACATTCAACATTAAGCTATTAAGTTAGATGAATAAGGTTTGAATGCCCAGAAGAGTAAGAGATTTGTTCACCGCAGTCAGAAAACAGGACACAAGGTGACACTTGTGCCCAAGGTCGCATCAAGAGCTGAAGGCCCAACAGGTGATGTGACCTCAGAAGATGAACCACACTTCACACTATGGAGGAAGGAAAAGTCCTCTCAAGTACTTGGCAAATCCAATGTTCACGTTATTCCTTTTCATCTCCAAATCTGGTAAAGAGTGGAAATCTGAATATCTGAGGAGGACACATTAAGTAGGACTCTAAAAACAAAGATCCTTGGCACAGCCTTAAAGCATGAACTCCTTCTGCCTGAGGTCCCATAACCAGGTGTGGCTGATCTCTGGTACTTCAGAGGAATATCGAAAGACTTGGGATAACTTGTTAATTGTTCGTGAGGCAGAAAAATGCCGTAATGATTCCTGCTGGTGAATAACTAATGGCCCTGCGCATGAGATCCAATTGTAATGATTCCTTTACTGCACAGCTGTAATTTAACAAGCATGCCAAGGGCACTGCCCGCAATATCCCTGAGGCCTGTGAAGGATGGATATAAACATCACTCACTAGACACAGACTTAGTAAAACCAGAGGGAACTGCACACCTAGTCAGTTAGTCCAGTGGACCTACTACATTTTCTCTCAGGAAATGGATTAAAGCAAATCTGTTTAGAATGAATCTTGCTTGATATTTAGACATGTGTCCTAAATGCTCTGCATATGTTTAAATACTGTCAATTTGCAGCACCGATAGAAATAAAATCAGCATCAGAACCCCAATTTTATTTTTGATAGCATTGTACCAGTAAGGTAACCTACAGTGACAAATAAATCCCAAGTCAGAATTGCTAGCCAGTTTCCATTAGAAAATGACAGTACAGCTGCTGATCCTTTGCCTTTAAGAACTGTTAAATCTCAAACAAGCTAATTCACAAAATACCGTGGGTGAAAACACAGATTTCAAATAAAAACTAATCGAAGATGGATACCAACATCAGTTAATGGCACAGCAAAGACATAACATTTTTTTATATATATACACACATCTGCTTAGATAAGAAAGTAAAATGCAGCAAGCAAGATAGTTTTTGTCTAAGTCCTGCTTTTAAAAGTGTTACCTGTTTCTGACTCGTGGTGTCAGATCGATGCACAGCAGAAAACTATACCATCAGATGTAAGGCCTCCACCAATTGGTTTTAACATACAATGATAAAATATTTTTCTTGCTTTATGAGAGTAACAGTAAAGCAACACTGGTGTGAAACTGATAAAAACAAGATCTTGAGTATGTTAATGTGCTTTTATAAGTGACCGCAAATAGCACTTGTGAATGGAAATGTGCAGCATCTACTTAGAAAAGCCATCCATTACTGCAATATTATGAGGGAAAAGGAAAGGATAACATCTTAAGAGGTCCTGACTCTAGCTGAGGCTCTGCATGAACTGATGGATGCAAAACTTGAAATCAGAGATTTGTGGCACTTGAAGGATCGGGCGGTGAAAAACATGAGCATTTACACAGGTCCTGTAGAAGCGGGCACATACAATCGGGGATTTTGATTTTCAAGTCCCTTTTGTCTCTGTCAGCATGTGCCACTTTCTACCTCTTAAGTGCCACGGAACATACCTGGTACCTAAAATTGAACGACGGGCCTGAACTCTTGCATTATTACTGTGTGATGTGAAGTTAAAAGGTTTAGTACAACAGACTTGATTTACACAAGCAAACAGAAACAAATACGATATTTACTTACTGTAGGCGCTTTCAGTACCTAAGGTTAAAGAGCCATCTGTTTCTCTGGTATAATTCCGGTGGTTTCAACGGAATCGGGGCAGGATAAATTTGATGCAATACGTTCACCTGGTCACCTAGCACACAGCAGAGCCGTTCCCTTTGTGTGGAAGTCTGCGTACAATCAGTTTGCCATCTAGTGGCAACTACTGTGAACACAGGCAGTGATTTAAACCAGTAGATGTTCTTTTAAATAGAGGGGTGTATTAAACCATCTGAGGTGTATTAAACCGCACATTATCAGGTCAAAATTACTTTGCAGCCTCAAAGGGCAACTGCATTTGTACCCAGCATTGTACATTCAGACAGGAAAAGTTTCCTGACTCAAGCTGACCGTCTAACACAGAAACATTCCTGATGGTGCTAATACTTTCTCTACAGTGCGGTTGGGTATATATCACCTGTAGCATTTTGCAAGAAAGAAGATGGAACAATATATTGGGGATTAGACACCTTCTCATTCACCTGTCTCCTCCTCCTGCCAGTCTTTCTGGGATTAAAAAAAATGCTATTACTGAAAATTTTTACATAGCCAACCGGTGGCCCTGCCTGAGTCGTCTCAATGACTGGAACTCCAGCTGCTCGTGTGGGAAAAGCAAAGACGTGGCCCAGTCAGACTGTTTGTGTTAAGGTTACGAGTTACTAATAGAAAGACTGGTCACAGCTAGAGACCACATGCCATACCTCCTAACCCAAAGCGGCTACCAGAATCTGCTCAGGAAATGCAAAAAAGATGTACTTTTTGGTGGTGGATGGCCTGGTAGCACTTAGGCACTTTCGTAAGTGGGTTTATTTTCCCCCTATTTTTAATGCTAATTTGGCTATTCTTAAGAGTTACTGGACATTTATCTGCTTGTAGTACTTAAATGATCTTTGTTAATATACTATTCATTGCTTTACTATTATTAACATACGTATCATGGCACAGGAAATGTATCTGACATAGGGAAATGCCGTTACCTTATTCCACAGATAAATGTTGCATTGCTTCAGGCTGCAGGTGGTAAAGACTTCTGCTCTTCCTTCTGCACGAGTAATTCCATAAATTTCTTAAGAAGCTTAAAAAACATTAAAAGCGGTGTCAGAATACAGTGTCCCTAGACCTAATTTTAAAATAGTAAAAAGATATGAGTCCTGCATGTCTAAATCCTCCTGGGAGCCAGTTCCATAATCATGGAGATGGAATACTTGAGAGCCAACTGACATCAGTTATTGTAGGTAGCTAACCTCAGTGAATGACAGAACCCAAAGGGTGACAAAAGGTCAGAGACAAACACAGGTCCTTAAATTTTAGAGTATGCTGAATTGACAGGGGAATCCCCCAGACACTGAAAACTTGAGCAATGTGATGTGAAAATTCTGATTTAAAGAAGATTTAGGCTGCTGAAATTCGTATTAGGATGTCATTAGCTATTATCCCGCAGAAAACCATTTAATAGTGAATTCTATTAAACTGGAGCTAGCTGTACTAAAAAGCTGTTGAAACACATTTTGGAGATGTCATAATACAATTTTTTGGTTTGTTTTCTGACAAATATCAGCTGGATCTAATGTCAGAGGAGCAGTAAAATTGAGTAAAAATTCTTTAGATGAGAGAATTTGTCAGAGAATTTGTCTGAGCTTAATGATACATCTGCTTACAATGTAGTAGTCAAAAACATAATTATACATAAAAGTGTCATTGCCTTACTGAATACATCTGTATTCAACCTGCTGTTCAGTGATCACGGTCAAATGCTCAATTCATTAAAAATATACTTTAGCCCCAGTTGCCAACCTAGCTCTGATAAAGTGACTTGCATTCTGTTCTGGGCCATGAATCATGGTCACAAGAGTTAATTAAAGTTCTAATGGCAGGGTCAACAAGGTCAAGTGAATGAGTTTGTCTATATGTAATTAGGGGAGAACAGAAGATAATGGAGTTCAACAGGTGTAACTGAGAGCAGAAGCTGTCTGCTGTATTAGTGCTGACTTGAAGATTCAAATTTGCTTTTGGAGAGAAAAGTTAGGAAAAATACCTCCTTACTTGTCAATGGAAGAAATTTTTATCTAGAAATGACAGGTCTGAAAATAGACAACATCCCAGCTCTGTCTGTACTCTTATTTTCAAACCTGGTGAACTCAAGAGTGTGAATAACATGATTGTTGCAACCACACACATTTTTAATTTTTAGGCAAATGCAGTGTATCTATGACTGCAAAGACATAAAGATAAATGAGAAAATTTTGTAGATGGAGGTTCATCCTGGATGTGGTTTATTTTACATCAGATCACTGGGGTTTTTTCTGTATTTTTCTTGTATTAAAATGATGAGTTCAATCTAAAGATACCAAATAGCAAAATCATTAACTTGTGTCACTTTTCAATTTAATAATAAAAGACATAGTTTATCCTGACTATTCTATACACGCATCTCTTGCTCACAAGCTTGCTGCTTTTAAAACAATAACTTTTCTCAAATACTGATAAACAGCAAAAGCGTACTCCATGAACAGGACAAAATGCACGCAGAATAATTTCCTGCATGATCCTAAGAATCCAGTGTAAAAGCACTGGGGCAGGTTTATTTAAACTCCCTCTTCGGAGAGCAAAGGGAAACGTGTGAATGTGGAAATGTCCCAGTAGTCCTTCCCTAGCAATCCCCCAGCTGTATATTAACACATTTATGATAGCTATTGTCAGTGCAAATTTCTTTCTATTACCTTGCCAGTGCTCGAATCAGCCCTTCAATCAGAAGGTACACTTCTGCAAATGAAAAAGGAGTTCACTTTCCATGCCCAATCAGTCCCGGTGTCTCTCCTCAGAGCACCAGAAAGGGATGGTTAATTAGTGCCATGTATAACTGTGCTGGGGACACCTGCCTGCCACGAACAAAAATGAGACCGCTGGGTCATTTCATAGAGAGTCTACAGTTAACATCTACCCCAGTAAATTTAAACAGTGACGAGGAACATTCTTGGGCACAGAAATGGGATGGCACATTAAATTAAACGGTGATGGGAAAGGTTCCATACTTGCCCGTACTGGCTAACGCAACTGGGGAGGCTGGCAGAAGCCTGGGTCATGCCTCCCAGGCGCATTGCAGGCAGCCACCCTGTCTGGTGGTGTACTCACCACTCAGGTGGTGCTACATGGCCCAGGAGCCTTCCCAGCACTTTCATGGTACGAGCATACACATAGTGTATTGATGCTTGTTAAGCTTCCACATAACGTGAAAGGGCCATTGGTCCATCTCCGCAAGCCCAGAGGAGCACTGACATGCAGTGCCAGGTGGGAACGCAAGTTACAGCCTCCTGAAGAGCAAACACCTTGTCCGTCCTCCTCCCAGTTTTTTACTAGGAGACCCTCAGCCTCCCATGTGGGAAACCCATCAAGATGATTAGGGGACTGGAACATCTTTCTTAGGAGGAAAGGCTGAGGAACTTGGGTCTTTTTAGTCTGGAGAAGAGAAGACTGAGGGGGGATCTCATCAATGCTTACAAATACTTAAAGGGAGGGTGCCGGGAGGATGGGACCAATCTTTTTTCAGTGTCGCCCAGCGGTAGGATAAGAGGTAATGCACACAAACTTGAATATAGGAATTTCTATCTAAACATGAGGCAGAATCATAGAATCATAGAATGGTTAGAGTTGGAAGGGACCTTAAAGATCATCAAGTTCCAACCCCCCTGCCATGGGCAGGGACACCTCTCACTACAGCAGGTTGCTCAAAGCCCCATCCAGCCTGGCCTTAAACACTTCCAGGGATGGGGCCTCCACAACTTCCCTGGGCAACCCGTTCCAGTGCCTCACCACCCTCACAGTAAAGAACTTCTTCCTAAT
>VZSF01008707.1:21341-48425 GCA_013398295.1 Chionis minor
CACTCGATCCCACTGTCCATGTCTCCAACAAAGATGTTAAATAGCACTGGTCCCAGTACTGACCCTTGCGGGACACCACTCGTCACTGGCCGCCACGTGGACATTGACTCATTAACCACAACCCTTTGAGTGCGGCCATCCAGCCAGTTCCTTATCCACCGAGTGGTCCATTCATCGAACCCGTGACTCTCCAATTTGGAGACTAGGATGTCATGCGGGACAGTGTCAAAAAGAACTTCTTTCCTTTGAGGGTGGCAGAGCACTGGAACAGGCTGCCCAGGGAGGTGGTGGAGTCTCCAACTCTGGAGACATTCCAAACCCACCTGGACGCCATCCTGTGTGACCTGCTGTAGGTGGACCTGCTCTGGCTGGGGGCTTGGACTAAGTGATCTCCAGAGGTCCCTTCCAAGCCCTAACATTCTATGATTCTCTGACCCACTGGGAGCAGTTCTGCATCACCTTTCAGGCTAAGGGTGTGGGACACATTACGAGACGCAGGGGAAGAGCATTTTTGGGATTGTCCAAGATTTATTATCGGATGCTTACGGGAGTAACCAAAGGCTGGAAAAGGAGTGATTTAGGTGATTTGCAGAGGAACAAGTGTGGAAAAGTGCATTTGTGTGCAAGAATCTGGACTAGCAACCGGAGCGGGGCTGCACCCTCGGGGGCTCACATGTCCAGGTCCCAGCAACTGGGGAGACTGGGATCCAGGGGCCAGCGACTGGGCAGACTGAGGGTCTGACCCAGCTACTGGAGGGATCTACCTTGTACATGTCTATAAATATATCTTCTCACTAGCAAGCCTCCAACCTACTATTGTAGGAGCAGGATGAGACCATTGGTATTGCCTGTGTTTGTGCAAGTACTGTGTGTGCCCGTCTGTGATCTGTGTGACACACATGTATATACGTGTATGTATGCATATATATGATATGTATGTATGCTCTCTGTGTGCGTGTGCTTACTGGGAATATGTTTCAGCCTTGGTACTGTTTGGACCTGGGGGCATGGAGCTGCACCAGCCTTACCTCTCTCACACTGTTTGATCCAGCATGAGATATTTTTCCTCAAAGAGTAGCAGCAATTTTGCAGCCCACTCCTCAGTTTTTGTGGGCCTAGCCCTAAAGGTATTTTTCAGTGCTTCACTGTACTTATCAAAAATTGACACTAACACTAGTGGAGATGCCAGAATGTCTTCAAAAAGCAGGCTTGTGGTAATCAGCACATTAAGCTTCTCAGCCGAAAGGCCAAATATTGATTTTTTTTAAAATACAGACAATTACACTTGGTTCTTAGACATACAGTGGGGCCAGGGTGGAAAGTTTACATTGCTGCAATTCTGTTATAGCTTCTCTCTGGATAAACAGAAGACTTAATTTTCAGTACTATCAGTCCAACACCATTCACAAACAATAAAATTAATTTCTAGTTTGAATAAATAAAGCCTACTAAATTGGTTCCTTTGCCAATACTTTCAAGCCTTATATTGAACTTTTTCACAAAGCCAAGTGTCAGCTAACAAAACAAAAGATGTTGTTTACTATTTTTGCTACTAATTAAGCCAATTCCTTAGATACAAGTAGCTCATTTGGGTTAATTATCTCTAAAAGAATCCAGTTCATTTGCAGTTCGCAAATCAGTAAGAATTATACTAATTTTTTGAGTTGAATTCTTTTAGTAATCTGAAAATTTTAGAGTTTGTGAGCTTTTACACTAAAATTCAAGGAGACAACTTTTCAGGAGCTGAAAGTTGCTAAAATTCACTTCTTATTTAATCAATTATATTGAAAGCTCTTTTACGTGATATTATCAGGAATGAGGGCATTGTTAAAAGCAATCCAACAAATTTTGGAACTAACAATAGACTGATACATTCAAAGCACATTCCTGCTTCCACTTAATTCTCAGATTTCCCATCCCTCAAAATTTATCTATCTGTGACTGAGGTTTCTTAAAGAAGGAAAGAACACAATTGCTTTAATCCTTATGGAGGTAGAGCCTAGACCTCACACAATTCTAGGTCCTTCCATACGGGAGCCAAGCTGTCCTATTAAGGCTGTATAATGCATATACAAGGAACATGAAACTGTATGGGCTGTCTTTCATAGGATGCGATTAAGCTATATTTGCTGAAGTTGTAACACTTTGTAAGTCAATAAATTTTAGTGCTTTTTCTTTTAAAAATATATTTTCATCAAGTTCTCTTCACTGCAGTGACAGAGTCTTCCAATCACTGCAGTAAAAGAACAAAGATAGTGGCCACTATTTATTTTTCCAGGCTCTTCTATCCTTGTACACAATGTAAGTACAGTTCCTCCCTATCAGCAGATGGAGACAGAGTACACATGTTTTGATGTCATCATCCTTCAGTTAATTAAGAATTTCTCACCACTCAACCTAGAGAGCAACCATTTGGTTGATCTTTTTATTTTCTTAAAGATTCCAGGATAATGAATCAACATACTTTGGGGTTTAGTCATTTCCCTGATTTTAAGACTTTTTTCAGGTTTTAGAATTATCTAAGAAATGTGATTCTGGGTCTAGCTCTACTTCTTAAGGTAGAGAGAGCAAAAGATCAGCATAACAGCAACACAAATCACCTGTTAACTTCTATGAGAGATATTCATGTAATATTGCTCTATGATATAGATCTTCGAATTGTTAATTGTTTCTGCTATTCAACTACATTATAAATTGTGGGCTTCAATGGGAAAATTCTGTTAAAACCCATTAAGTAATAAGCCTAGGCACTAAATTTAGCATGAAGCTTTTATCAAAATTTTCTTACAGTTCATTATTATAAATTGACTTTTTGGTTTGGCTCAGGTAGCAGACAGGAACTAGGTATTGCCTGGGTAGTATTAAGTGTTATTATCAGTTTCGTAAAAGAGATACTGCCCCATAGAATTATCCTTAATTTCACTTTCAAAAGGTGTCTTTAAATATTCTCCATTCTGCAATTGTCTACACTTCAGCTTTTGTCACTGCCTCTTAAATCTTGCCCATTACATATTACTACAAAGAAAGTACATGGGTACAGCCAAATGCCAAATAACAGTATTTATTAACTATGATCAAACACATGAGGGTCAGGTATTGATATCCTGCCAAAGTAACTGTTTCCTGGGTGTTTCCATAAGGCAAACGAGAACTCCATGGGTTCAAAAGTAATGAAGTACTATTTTTCCTCATAGCCTTAGTAGTGTAGCCATAGTGTAATGCTTCCGAAAATAGTCTGTATTTAAAAATAGGGCTTCTTGAAACCAAAACAGATGATTTATTTTAACCTCTATTACAACTTGTCTTCTGTCTCCCTCTGCTGAACAGGAGTTGTCATATTTCCTACAGCAGACCCAGTAAAAAAGAATTTGAAGAAAATAAGAAATACAAAAAAATGATTACTCCATTATCTCTGCATTTTACTAACAGCAATACATCTCTTCTGACAATATTCACTATTGAGTGATTTACTCAGTATTTTGGGTCACATACAGTTTTGCCACTCCCAATTTTCATTTGCTCCTGTTCACTGGGTTACCACAATTTTGGTGCTTCCAGTTCTGGTGCTTCCAATTCTGAAACAAGGATGCAACCGAAATATTATCCTTTATCTTAGAATGTTTGGAGTTTCCAACTGTGCAACAGAAATGGGAGGAACCTCTTAGTCCATGCCTACAGCTTCCATTACATTTCAGTCAAACTCAATGACTTTGGTTCTATCTTCAATCTTTGTCTGGTTAAATTGACTCTTTGTGAAGAAGTAAATCAGTGAACTTAAACTCTTGGTATGTTTAATAATGGTCTTAGATTAATGCAATCCATTACTCTTTCAATTATCTTGCCACTTAGAGTTACTGCAAAAGTTTAGGTGAATTAATTTTAGGTCGCGGCTCTTTTCAGCTGATACTTTGGGGTAGATAGGATGCTCTTTGAATGAAACCTTTTGTTCCTTTTCAAATGCTTTTTAATTACTAAAGTAAATATTTATTCATTAATTTGCTATTCGTGACTATTGCAAAAATTTACCAAATTAATTTAGGGTTTTTTTTTTAATTTTGTTTCAGTATATTACTTTGAAATTACTTCAGCCCTCAAAATAGAACTTAACTGATGTACAGATTTTTGTGCTAGCATTTTGCACAGGAAGGAATTTCACACAATACTACCAGCAATTTTCCTGACAGTATACACGATCTGGAGCTATCGAATCCATGAGCAAAAGCTCTTGTTTACTGACTGCAGACTATATTTTAAAGTGATACAATTTATTTTGTGTTATTAAAAAGGCCTGAAAAACTAATGAAAGCGAACATATTATGTTAGTGATAGAAAAAAAGAAAAAAAGTTCATTCTTGGTTCTGTTTCAGAAGTGTTCCCTTGTATGATCTCCCTTTTCCAGATAACACAGCATACTGAATCATAATGTGTCTGTAAAAAGTCAAATCCGAATTCGTTAAGGAACTGCTCAATAGAGGCTGGATCTGCTCTAAAGCACACTAAATTTCATTCTGGTGAAGGACCAAAATATGGTTCAGGAAAAGGAGGAAAGTCATAACGTAAGTCTGATTTCTTAACATAATTGTATCTAATTTAATGTGAATTATACTTGATGTAATAAAGTGATAGAAGAAAAATGTTAGCAAAGAACATTGTGACTCGACATCTATAGTCAATAGAATTAATGTTATAAATTGTAAAACTAATTAAAAGTAGGAAGGTATAATAAGCCCAAGGAACTGTGATCAAATGAATGCTGAAAAAAGCAAACAGAAGGTAGAAAATAATATTAACAATGTTATATCTTAATAGACAAGTCATATCATAGACATGCTTTGGCTGACTCTAGCTACGAAAGTACGAACATTAAATGAGCTGGTAGGATTTTCTCTTTGCTCTTCAGCGGCTTACAGTTAGCGCGCAGATGGCTTCTGTCTCAATTCAGTTTAATCCAATCAGCTTGCCTCACTCTGCCCTATACTCACCTAGAAGAATGGTTTTTTTGGAGAAAAACAGCTGCTTCTTCCTGCTGATGTTGGCATACGGAATATAGCAACAGCACTTCCTTTTACTCATCATGTGTCCATGGCTCTCAAGGTCAAAACTGCTGAAACCAAGGTAAAGGGAATTGAGTTTGTTTAGTGTTGTATGTCACTGGATAGTATTTAGAGAATTAGACAGCTACTGTGGGGCTTGAAAGAGCTGTTGCTTTCATTCTTACAGAGTGTTCCTCAATGTTCTCTTCCCAAAAAACAAAATTGAAAAGCCACTTTATACTATAGTGCTGGTAGTAAGTACTGCAAAGTACATCTTATAAAAAGGATTTCAAAATATGTGATGTAGTTCCATTTATGCGATATAATTCTTGGAAGGTTCTAATAAAATCCTACATTTGATAACACCAGTGATTCCCTAAGATTCTTTCTTTAAGTTGTTTTAATGTATAATAAATGGCCCTGTAGTTTTTAACTTGTGGGTTTTACTTTGAAATGCCCGAGGATTTAGAAAGAGAAAAAATAGTTTGAAAATAAAAAGCATTCTGAGATTTAAAAAATATATATTTACATTTCAGTGGAAAAGTCAAATAAAAAAAAATGAAGTGGAATGTGATACAACTGGAAAATTTTGAAAGGATTTTCATTTTCATGTTACGTGCATTCCCTTAGCTTACTCGACTGAGCAAAGCATGCTATAGCTAATACATCACTACACCCCTAAGACAGGGACTAAGAATATTCTGGGAGCAAAGAGAAAAATCCTGGGCCATTGACGCCAACAGAATTTTGTCGCTGAGAGGCAAGGAATTCACCTCCTGTAATTAGAGGTCAATGGGTCATCAGCTCACAGCCATCCTTCAGCTCTGTGATTTTTACTTCAGTCCTGTCTCACCACTTTTATCACGGTACAAATCTACATCTAGAGCAGACACGGCGTCAAGGAGGCAGTTGACAGAGAAGGGGCAGCAGATAAAGGAGAATTACAGGAAACATGCATCTGCTCAGAGCAATGAATGAAAATGATTCCCGCCAAAAATGTGCCAAAGATTAAACTTCTGATGTTTGGAGATACTTTGAGGAGGGATGGAGGTAGCACAGCTGCCAAACTTGCACATGAGGTTGTAGTCAATTAACATTACAGTAACCATGGTGTACACCGTGGAAAAGAATGGATCAAATCAGTTATTTAGCCAATTTTCATTTAGAATGAGACTAAAGACAGTGGAAATGGGAAAGTTGTATTTATCCCGCAGACTAACCTGGCTGAAGTGATTAATTGTTCTCAGTTTTTGTTTGGCTTTGTGTTGATGTAGGGAAAGAAGAAAAGAGTGAGACTGTTCTGGACATTTACTTGTTGACAGATATCAGTTTATACAGGCATGACGGATGTCTATCCTATTGCATTAGAGACTAAAGCTCCTTGATCTCTCTCCTTGTGGGAGATAGATGCAATATTGAAAATATTTAGCACTTTACAATATTTAGCAATATAAAAAGTAGTAGTAAGAGTAGTAGTAGAGGTAGTAGTAGTAGTAGTTTGCTAAATTAACAGTATCCACACTTCTGTCAATGTAGTATGGTTCTGTAAATATGTTATTTACCACACAACCATTCAAAGAACTAAGGCCAGAAGTGGATGTTAGAGATGTTTGAATGAAGCTTCATTCAGAGAGGCATCTGGCTTTGCTTTGAAGCGTCTATTCTTTCCAAAGGTGGTTTTGTTCCATTGGCTAATTGCCTTTACGGTTAAAAATGCCCTTCACACACCTTTTGAATTTGTCTAGCTATAACTTGCAGTTGTTTACATCTTGTGGCTTTTCTGATAGATTAAAGAGCCCTTAAGTACCTGGTATTTTCTGCCTGCGAAGGTACTTATCCATCATTATCAAATCAGCCCTCAGAGCTAAACAGATTGACCTCTTTAGGGCTGTAGTCTTAATGAAAAAAAAAAACACCCACCATTTCTAGCTATCAGCTCCCTTTTGTGGCTCTTCTCTGCACCTTCTTAATTTCTTAACTTACTTTAAAAATTGCTGATGCCAAACTGGATGCCACTTTGTCTTCCCAGTGCTGTGTTTAGAGGTAATACTTCCTCCTTATTTCTATTCATATTCTCCCTCCTCAAAACCCAAAGCCAGAAGTGCTTGTTTTGTGTCACAATATTATAAGAGAAGCTCATAAAAATGAGCTAGTATAAGCTAATGCTTATCTACAGCCCTTTTCAGCGTCACTGCCTCCTTGAATGTGGGCTCCTTTTGCCAGCATATAGCAAACCATGTCAAAATGGAAGTTGTACTTTAATGCTAGCTTATGTTTTATATTTTTCACTGCAATCTCACTGGCCAACTGAGTTTAATTTAAAAATGAGGACTTTAAAAATATATGATACCTTTTATTTTCTTTGTTTTTTCTTCACTGATTTTGAATCACTTGTCAAGAACATTATCCAACTTTATCTTCAAAATCCACGGCAATGATAACAGCACTCAGTAACTGGGTTTGGTAAAAATTCTTGAATAAAAGCAAACAAATAAAAAGACCGAGTCTCCTTCAAGCTTTGCAAAGTGGAAATATTTTTTGAAACTTTGCAGTATCTTATACATTTGGGGTTTTGTTTCATTCCTTTAGTCTTAGTTGTTCTCCAAATAATTTCTCTTCCTTTTTAGCTGTCAATATGCAACTATTATTTCCCTTACCTGAGTCCCTGTAACCACCCCACACACACGTGATTCCTTTTAGGTTTCTTCGTAATTGAACCTATTCTTCTATTAGTTGTTACCTATTTTTTCTAAAATTCATTCCCATTGTAAATATGGTGTCACCATTCAAAGAGATAAACACTGGCTTCTTTTGCATGATATCATGCTTCACTATATGCAGTACATACTCTCTGCTTGCCACTCTGATACACTGAAAAATTGCATCCAGTCCCCTACATTTTGCTTCTTCATTTATACAGGGTCACTTTTCATGAATTTATTTCTGAATGACTACCTGTATTTGGAATATTTAATCATCTTAGTCTTCAGTTTTCCATTTTAAATTTATTTTTGATCAACATAGACAAGAAGTCCTGTAAAACATCAAAACTTCCAAACCCACTCGCTCTCAGCTCAATTCCATTGATCTCAGGGGAAATTCAGTGTGGGATCTTGCAGGGTACATAGAAATGTGCAGGCTTAGGGCCCATATTTACATGTCCGAGTGTATTTACTTAATAATGGAATCACTATAGTAATTATCATAGAATCATAGAATGGTTTAGGTTGGAAGGGACCTTAAAGATCATCTAGTTCCAACCCCCCTGCAATAGGCAAGGACACCTCCTACTAGGTCAGATTTCTCAAAGCCTCATCCAACCTGGCCTTGAACACTTCCAGGAATGAGGCCTCCACGACTTCCCTGGGCAACCTGTTCCAGTGCCTTACGACTCTCATGGTGAAAAATGTATTCCTGATATCTAATGTAATTATACCCTCTTCCAGTTTGAAGCTATTGCCCCTTGTCCTATCACTACATGCCCTCGTAAAAAGTTCCTCTCCAGATTTCTTGTAGGCCCCTTTCAAATACTGGAAGGCTGCTAGAAGGTCTCCATGGAGCCTTCTCTTCCCCAGGCTGAACAATCCCAACTGTCTCAGCCTGTCTTCGTAGATCATTATTGCACAATAGATCATAGTTTGGAGATCTATGGAGGTTTTACCAGAGGAGTCAGGTAAACACACATTGCTAGTTTCAAATATTTGATAGCCTCGTGGAAGAAAGGGCAAGAAAATTCTTAACTCATTACACATGTTGTACTCTGACCAAGAATTTATACAATAGTCTACTCCTAAAACAGAAACTGGAATGCTTCAATAACAAAAAGCAAAACGTAGCCACATTGTAAAGCATCGTGTAGCACAATATTAAAGATGGACAATATGCAACTGGTGGCAATTCTCTTGACAGTCACTGTCTTTCTCATGACTGCTCGCTACCCATATTTTTTCAGAGGAAAGAGTAGAAGATGAAGGATGGAGAGGATAGGCAGAGAAGAAAATGAAACAATAAAGAAAGAGTCAGGAGTTAAAAAAATGGCCATTGAAAAAGGAAAGTTACAAAGAAGTTCAGAAAGACGAAAGGAGAAATATGATACAATAAAGCACTAACAAGAGTGAGAAAATACAAGAGAATCTGGAGCCTATAGAAAAGAAAAACTGATTTTACTGGCCACTCTACTGACTGTAGTAAATATTTTTAGTTTTGTTCTTAAGCAAGCACACAATATTGCCGAAGCAGTTCCTCAAGTCTGATGCATAGAGATGTCTAGTCCTGATGTCCCACATTTCCCTTTAAAAAAACAAAGCCCAAATAAACATCTGGATTGTCATTATATCATCACACAAAACCAGAAATTAACATGTTCTGCATTAGCAAGACTATTATGATTACCAAAACATATTAACCTTCAAAACAAAATTTAAAATTATACCTGTAGAAGTGAATACAAGTCCTAGGGTCTGCATAATCCAGGAAGCCAATTTAGAAGATCAGAGATATGTGATCAGAGATATGTTTCCTTGAAAGGATCCCAAGGCATTTTATGAAATTTATCAGGTGAAAGCTCACATGTTTTTCTCTGGCTGCATTGCTTCTGAAATTACAGTTTAAAAACAAAGACACTGAAATGGAATGAAAGAAATTAAGATACCAAGGTATCTTAGCAAACATACATTCTGTGTATAATTCTGTATATGGCATTTCTCTTTTGTTAAAGACAAGGTATTTGATCATATAATAGTAGTTGCTTTATGAAACGGGTATCTTTAGGGGTATTTTTTCAATTTGGAGTTGGGATTTACTTAGAATTAATTCACAAACGATTAAACTTTGAAAAATATTTAACAGATGTGCCTCATTACTCATTCAAGTTGTCTACATTCTTACCTTTGGAAGTAAGCACTAGGGTGACGTGTTCTAGAGGCCGGGAAACCTAACAGTTGCTGCTTTACAATTTTCTACATTTTGTTTGCGTACAGTTTCAACATACTTAAAAGGATAGCATTTCTTTTAAGCTAAAAACTAGGCTAAAACTAGTTTAAAAACTAGTTAAGCATCTAGATGATCTTAAACTCTTGAGGTCTCCTGCATAATAACTGTCAAGAAATGTGCTTGTCATTCATTGAACACTTACAAATTCAATAAAGGGTTGATATACAATAATTTATGATAAAAACAAAGAACCATGCATTATAACCACACAATAGGAGCTGAAATGTACCAAAAGCCTTTAACGACTTCTATGTAATCAGAAACAGCAATTATTCTGTCTAAATATTTTTTTTCTAATTTTTTTTTTTCATATTATGATAGATAGAAATCTGGAATTATTTTCTGACAGTTATGTACCTAAGGTAAACATGGCACTAGGTTTTACTGTCTTTTTCCCTTTTGCAGGTTGTTCTGGTGAACCTGTTGATATGCATGATAGTTTTCTACACCGTGTACTATGTGGTTCTATCTGTGTGCTTTGCAGTATTCAAGTAAGAGTTCCTTGTCTTTAGTCTAACATGACAGCATACTACACCTGGATATAATAGGTAGAGCTCTGATGCCGTACAGGAGGCATCCAGACTGGCATCCAGTCCCAGTTATCCCGTGAAAACATTTTTGAAATTCAGTTGAATTGTTGTACCTGAACCTTCGTTCAAGTGCACAAATTGGCAAAGAGAGACTCAAAACTAATGTAAAATGTTGGTTCTATTCTGCTTCCTTGCACTTGCATCATGTAAATAAATAAACATAAGAGCAAAGATGATATTTAAAAAGGAAAAGAAAGATTTTACAGTCGTTAAAAAAAAGACAAATTATATTCCCTTAGGAAGTTGTCTAGCATGTATAGTGCCAGACGTGTCTCAAACTGAAGAGGAGATTATGGACGCTGTGTGCAAGGGTAAAACCACAACACAAAATGGAACATAGAGAGCTTGTAAAAGCTGAGTATTTAATTTGAAATTGTATTTAAAAACAGCAATAATGTGTCATATCATCACTAAGGCTTTATCAAAAAGCTCTGGTTAAATTTATTCTTTCTGTTTCCACAGGATTAAAATGTCAGATGGTTTGGCACCTTTTGATTTTAAGACAAATCCCTCATGGATTAACCCATATTATTTAGGTAACTGAAGTTTGTTTCTCTCTTTTTTCACAGACAAGAAATCTGGCTGTAAACTTGTCTTTGTTATGTCAGTATTTTAATACTGTTTTAATAATACTAGTGATTTCTGTATTTTAACTACACTGCATTTAAATGTTTATTCATCTTCCCTGAACTTCTCAATTCTCATATTTCTACTTACCATTCAAGTGATTGTTAGGCTTTTCCTTGAGTTGTTCTTCTGATCTTGCATCATTTGAAGAAAAAGTGCTGCTTTGGCAGGATGCTTCATTTTCACTGCAGAACAATTACCTATTCTCTGCAAAGTTCCTCCACAAAGTCATTAAATTTAATTTTCCTACTGCATCAAATTTCTCATGAACCATATTGGATCCAGATATGAATAACAGGTCACATTCAACTAACGGGAATCTTGCTTTGATAACACTTGCATACAATGTGCGTTAAAATTACAAGGCTTGATTGTAGCTCAATCCCTAAGCATATCTTTTTATATCCAAATACAAATTTCTGCATTTTTGTCTGAAACTCTCAAAACATATTCTTTTTTCTAAAATGTTAGTCTTACATGCACACATGAAATTTTACCAGGTTTGTAATCTATTTTCCAAAGGCAAACCACATAATCTGTCAGTAAAGTAAGTAAAGCTCAAAAGTAAACTGGGTAGTTAATCAGGTTAAAAAGAGTAATAAAAATGCATGGATACTTGTACAGTGTCAATATTGATTTCAGATGAAAAAAGAGCATTTCAGTTGTAGCACTGGAAAAGAAAATTGAATCATATTCCATTAGAATTACTTTTCAGGGCCCCATATCTCAATATGATTTTTTTCCCCCAAATTATATCAGCTAGTTTGATGCAACATGTTTATATGCCAATGACAGCAACTCTATCATGCAACTGGTTAGTAGCCCACCCTCCTTTCCGTTCACATGATGAAATAACATGGCATAGCAAAACATAACATAACAGGACCTTTTTAAAGTCTATGGGCACAGTGACAGAACGAAGGTCTCTGAATGATGTTGCAAAGGAGAATTCATTTACTTGAGTCACATTCGTGCCTGTTAAAAACAGAATTATGTCTTTAAAAGATAACCTCAAAGTAAAAACAGAAGTCAGCTCAGAACTGAGGTATCATTATTGGCTCAGTTTTGTATAAAGTTTACAGAGCATCCATACACTAAGCATACTTTCTAAATTATAAAATTATTGGCATAATTTAAAGGGATACTATCATCATGAAATACAATAAACTAAAAATGCTAAAATGCTCTGTCAAACATAAAATTTTTGAGTGCTATTACCCACTTTCCTAACTACATGAGGTTTTCCAGTTATACTTTTCTTATTTTTTACATTTTTTAACCTGCTAGGTGAAAGATCCATATTACAGTAGGAAACGATTGACCATATAAAGAAAAGAATAAAACTGAAAGGCACAAAATGCTGCCAAATGTATAAATTAAATACAGTGAAAAAAATAACAATGGTCTCCATACTCCCAGCTACAGTAATCTTAGATATTACAAAAACAGATTACTGCAACAGTAAAAACACAAATAATTCCATTAAAAATGCGACTTTTATCGCCTGTGTATGTGGCAATTAAGGCACAGACTCCAATGCTCATTGCAAGTGCAAACAGTGTAGACAGTGAAGACCTTTATTATTAGTTACACACGCCATATATATTTTTCAGAGCATAACTAAAAAGTCATGTTATCACACAGAGCTGATTGACTCTGTTCCCACATGTGTACTAAGAAAGAAGAACAAAATGCATCTAGATCAGAAATTACATGAATTACAAATGCACTATGCACTGTTGTATGCACAAATACAATGCCTGTTGTATGGGAACTCAGGACTACAGTAGAAGAGATGTCAGGCATTTTCCCTTCCGCCCCCTGCTATCCCAGGTAGCCACTGAGCATGAAGTCAAACTCTGACCTAAAAGTGATTACTTCTGATCCCGTTACCTGTAATAACAAGTAAACAAGCTGACAGCTAAGCGCCACCCCATTGCTGTGTTGAAGAATACATCACGTCAAATGCCGCGGTGAGGTTCCTCACCCTTCTTCCCAGGGTGGCTGCTCCGTGCCTTCCCGACTGCTTTCCTGCCCACAGAGAAGGCACGGCTTGCCTTTGCCATGGCTTTTGCAGAGCTGTGCCCTGCGCCAGGGCAGGTGGTCAGCACAGGCTGGTGGCACGGCACGGTGTGGCTCGGCATGCTCCAGAGAAAGCACCAGGGAACAGAAATGCACCGTTTCGTCACTGTGAGAAGGAATTTTCTTGATCGGGCAACTTTAATGGTCTCTTTTGGCAGCATAGTTTAGTCATTATCACTCTGCTGGTAATCCCCATTCCTGGTTTAACACAGGGCAGAGATAGCTGCTGAATGTCCAGCAGGGTGACAGCATGGTAGCTATGTCAGCCTTGCTATCAGCACTGAGAAAAGCCAGGCTGCTGGTCCTACGTACCATGAGATCTGTACAGGAGATGGCCTCTGCTCACCTTGTAGGCTCTCTGCTCTATCTCCCCTCCCATGTCTTGCCTTTAAATTGTTCTGGTATGGATATGTATACACAGACATCTCAGATATATACACACATATACATATATATACACATATACTTATTTTCTTATATATATATATATTTGACGCAGTGAAGTGCACAGGGTGAAAGCTATGAAGTTTCTTACTAAACATAACCCCTTAACCACATACTTCTGTTTTGGATGGGAAAAATTTGGTCATTGTCAGTACCAGCCAAATCTATTTGGTGCCACATGCAAAGAGTGTGGATGGTGCCTAAGTAACATTTCCACACCATTTCTCCTGCAGTCTATGCGACCTGGCCATAATTATGTTAATCCTCATGTTTTTCCGTAAAATATGTTGCATTTTAAAATGTATAGGCAAATCAGGACAACCCATGTCGATGTCTGTGGCGAAATTAGAAAATAACTTTATAATGAAAACTTTAGTATAATACTCAATCTTGTAAAACATAATTTTCATAACTAAAACTCAGACATTTTAGCTTCCTATTGCTATTATTTTGAATATAAGAAAAATGCCTTTCAAAACTGTTTGGTGTAAGTATCCTATTTTCCTTTACAGTTCTTGTGATATCACTGGAAATAACTTTTTTCATTTGTGGTCTGCTGTTTGCCCTGGTTGTGGAAGAATGGGTTTGGGATTATGCTGTAACAGTTACTATTATTCATATTGTCATAACTTCAGTCGGTAAGTAGGTTTACCGCTAAATACATGCATAGTATCACAAATTGAAGGTTCAATCAACTATGATTCATCTACTCTATTACTGGACTACCTTTATCATTTTTCCTTAAAGCTAAATAAATACGTATCTCTAATTTCCACCCATTTGACTCATGCACTTATTTAAATCCTTCTATTTAAAACTCAGTTCTGTTTTTGTTGCAGAATTTTAAAACACTATTTTCTTATAAAAAATTCAGAGTTTTAGTTCATAACCTAACACATCCAGCCTAGACACAATTTCAGCACCTGGGGGGTGTTTTATTCTCTAAAACAAGAAATTAATAGTTGTCCATGTCCTGACAGGTTAAGATCTACTCATTAACACTTCAGCTCTAGTTCAGAGTAAAAATGAGGTTTACTTCAGCAAAGCTAATTCAAAGTTTTTTAAATGAGATCATTTGAACTAAATCTCGTTGAGGAAAATAAAGCATTTTACCATTGAGGCATCTCTTTTTTCCCCTGAAACTCTTCCACTCAAAGGAAAGAAAAGGAAAAGAATTGGCTGCTGTAAATGAGACTCATCATCGCTTTTTGCCAGCACCTGGTAAACTGCTCCCTCTTCTCATGCTGTTTAGCAGAATGCCGCTATGCCTGATTAGGAAATATATTTTAACCTCATCCTTGCCAGAGCCCATTTGGGGATTCTTTTCTCCTATAACAATGAGCTTCTTTTTTTTTTATTCTAGAATTTAGAAACAGGAAAAATAGCACTGACAAATTAGGACTCCCTCCCTACTACATAATAATTTTTACATCTTCCATTTTCCAATGCTTTGTCCATTTGTCTTTTAGCGCTTTATACAGACAGGGATTCCCCAGTTCCCATGACAAGTTAAGTCAGGGACCGACAGAGACTTCATCTTAAAAAATTAAGCCTAATTTCTCATCTACTGAATTTGATTTCCTGGAATTTAAACTACTGTTATTCCTTATGAAAAGCTTTCACATTTAAATCAAGGAATTTACAAAAGCTACAAGAAAAACTGCTTTGTATATCATTTATACAGGAAGGTATCTGCTATCTTTATATTAGATGACGCATTTTGATATCCAGACAACCCAGGATTTGTTATTTTTTCCTTCAGATGGCCAACCGAAGCTCTGCTGGCTGGCTCTGAGCTGCCAGCACACGCGGTGTGCCTCCCAGCTCACTTTACAACTGCTACAGTCCTGTCAGTTTTTTTGGGGGGGCAGGGGGGACGGTGTTGGGTCATACAATGTCCCTGTGGTTGCTAATAGAGCGGGGACGGGGGTCAGCTAGCGTGAGACAAGGGCAAGTGCCTGCCACAGGAGAGGGCATGAGCTGCACAATAGTGCAAACCTGCAGTGTGTAGACCCAGCCCGTCTTTCACGCGCTGCGTCGCCCATTAAACAGAAAATGTCAGGCAGCTTAATTTACCTGGATTGCAGCAAGATGTAGGCAGTCTACCAGGGGATCGGTGCCTCTGTTGTGCTACACCACGTACAGGTAAAGAAGAAAAAAAAGCATTTCTTTTGCAGAGAGTCTAAAAATGCCATTTAGCACACACTTACTAGATTTGAGACTTGCCTTCCAGTGGGATCGCTCACCAGGCTAAGCTTAATGGTATGGCCAAGTATCTAAATCATCAGGACCTAAATACGCATTTGCAATTTCAATAAATGTAAAGTATATAATTTATGAAACATAGCTGAGCTGACCTTCGGTAACATACTGTAATGTTTGCATGTCCCCAACCTTATTGTTTAAAAATTTACATTTCTCCTTTTCTTCTCCTTGCAGTTATGTCTGAATTTCCCCTGATGTTACACTGGTGGCTGGCATTAGGTACTCTTACATTCTTTGAAGTTTAAGTTGTTAGACTCTGTGTAGAAAGTTATTTACAGTATGAATTGTTTCTGTTAAATATCAGTTGTCTTACTAATTTAAGAATTGTCAACATTTAGAGAAGAAATATATACTTTTCATTTATACTTCTTTGAATGACACAGGCAAGGAATGACACTGGGCTAACATTTGTCTTGCCTTAAAACACCTTCTGTTTTAAGACCAGAATGTACTCAGTTTTCATTAATCTTGCTAACACCAGACACAGTCACATTCTTGAAATAAGCCATGATCAAGTACTGACTAATCAAACTATCTCACTTAGTTCAGGTGACAAAAAAAGCCAGTTATCCAAACTAGTCTTCCTTAGTATCCTTTATAATCTCATGGAAAGAAACAGGCACCTTCAGAGGCAATTTTTGTAAAGACTATGTACAGATTCTCATGATAGATGAGAGACATCCCAGTCACCACATTTCCTTAGAATGAATAGCAAAACTACATTTCTGAATGTTTAATTTTCTGTAAAATTAAAAGCATAGCTTTGTACCAGATTATATTATCTTGAAAAATAGTTAAAAGGACTGGCTTCTGCTCTTTCTTATATAATGGATAACAAGGATCAACAGCTGCAGTAAATTCCTAAATGATGGGGACAGGCGAATAAATTCCCTGTCCAGGAACTGGTTTTGCATCAGCAGCTGCTGGGGCTGATATATTTGTAGGTGGTTAAAGCCTTGGGCAAAATGTTTAAGTAGACAGGTCATTTTTAAAAAAAATTGGAAATAAAAAGTCTGTCTGTTTAAAGTTTTATCATAACTTTTGTGTTCTGCTATAAAAATTAATATAAAACAGTTATATATTTTCTTTCAGGATCTGGAGTAATTTCAATGATTTGCGGAGGACAGATTTTGGCATACTGCTTGTTCAAAGACAACTTCATTTACCCGGTTCTAGATGATTTTTGAAAAGGAAAATTAGAGCTTGCCCTTATATCTATATGAATTCCATGGTTTCATTAACAATGTAATTAAAATGAAGGTAGTAACTGTCTAATTGTAAGGCTAATATTTAGCTTACCAGACCTCTGTATCTTACATTTGTTTGCAATGTCATCACTTTTAGCTGTTATATGTAATCACTTTCAGTTTTTGTATGTATGTTTTCCATTAAGCAAATAATTAAATTTACTGTCTCTTTTCTGAGAGCAAATAAACCATACAAAGACAAGAGCAATGATGCAACACTCTTGCAAAATCCTACAAGGAAAAAACAGATTTGAATTCAGTATTTTCAGGGTGCTTGTTATCTACTGTATTTTATGAAATGCTGACTCTTAATGTAGGCTGGAGTCTGACCTCTCAGAGGTGCTGCAAAACTTTAGTCACCCTATCTGGCAATAATCACTGTAGGTTTAAAGCAGTCTTTACTGGCAGACCCCTGGCAAAGAAGAATCCGTGAACAGCTCATGGCTCTGCGTCTCTTCCCATCTTAAAGCTCTCACCTAGAAGCCGCCCAAGGCAACAGCAGGCAGACAGGCAATCCCCAATGTTTGGTTGACCCACTTGCTTCCAGGGATGCTACAGACAAGTGTTTTCTACAAATAGCTTCAGCTTATTCTCTCTTTTGCTAATGATCCATTTATGGTCTGGCTGTGCTGGAACGAGGAAAGGCAAATGCTACCGACAGCCACTTTTTTTTACGTATCCCTTTCTCTCCCCCCCCCAGCTGCATGTGGCCAATGCCAAAGTGTGAGTTTATGGGTTAGCGGTAATTAAAAAAAAAACCAAACAAACAGACCACAGGAGTGGCTTCGAGTAACTCTTTATCTCTTTAACCATAATAAAGTTGTAACAGCAAAATTGCTAGAAGGCATCTTCATTTTAAATATGATACTGGTGGTTGGATTTCAACTGCAGTTTGCTTAGAATAATAAGACTGGATTGCTGTTTGCACAGGAGTGCTAAATGTTGCATTTGCCTTAATCTTACTCAACAGATAATGCCTCTGAAGAATCTGTCCCCTGCTGATCTAAGCAAACATCTTAAAATTTATTGCAAGTTTTACAATTTTCAATTAAGTTTCAATACTGAAAGCACAAATACGGTGAGAAGCACATTTCAGAAGACTCCCAAAAGAATGAGCTTGTCTCTCACGAATGGCAGATCTGTAAGTCATTTTAGAGACAAGCTAGGTATGTTAATCCATAGCATTGAACAGACATAGACTTTACAAGTTCTTCAGCATAATACGCTGCGTACTAAAGTCAGCAGAGATAATTCCAGAGAGTCAATTAACGGTCCTGCACCGGTCACTGGTCTGAAAGACATGTGGACTGTCTTTCATTTGATGGATTTGTATCTCCGTAAACATTAGTGTGCAGACAACTGACTGGTATTATGTGTTTGAAAACCATTAGCACATTTCTTCCAGACCTGTTTCAGTTCAGAACTATAAAAATGGATGGGAAGGAAGTACCATCTAATGTAAATTCATACCTCTGTCCTCATCCTTATACAGTTTGTGTGTGTAGGTAGCCTGCCATGTGGCAGAACATGAGTGGATTAGATGTAAAGTTAATCCACGGGTGGAACAAGTTTCTATTTTTAACCTGACAGGATTTTCCTCTATGCATGTCAGCCCAGCTGCAGCTTGTAGTAGCTCTGTTGCCCAGTCTTGAAATTTTTAATTTTTGTTTTCTATTTAAAATCTTAAATCACCAGCGAGAGATACCTTCAGAACAATATGGAGAGTGCTTTAGTACCTGGGGTTCTCCAAAGCAGGTAAAACTAGGCCAGTGCTAGAAAAACAATCACAGCAAGAACTCTATCGAGGGTTAAAAGCCTCAGTCCAACTATTAGAGAATCATTAGCTTTTTGCATTACTTTCAGATATGGAATAGTGAGACAATTTAAACATTATTTATTTCATCTGTTCAATCACTTTTATGTTGAGTGGCAATGATAAACATTGCACATAATGCTTAAAGTGTAGACAAAGTTTACATTTTACAAATAAATATTCATCATGTAAACAATATGAGCTGTATCTGTGTGGGCATCACCTGGTTAGAAGCCTTCAGAGGTACTATCTAGTACTGTGTGAATTCTATCTGATACACCAAACCGGTAGTTTTGAATACGACAAACCTGGCTGTTTTGGAACAATAATAAAGCGACCCACTGGAGCAATTTGCATGTGACTAATTGATGACGGTCAAGACTCAGGTGGGAAAGGAGAGCTGCTGGAGGAAACGAAGGGCGTTGTGTATGTTTCACAACAGACCTGCCCAAGGCTACAAGAAAAGACTGCTACAGAAAGCAGAAGGAAAACAGAGAAAACAGCAACAGGGACATGTGTTTGAAAAAAAGGCACAATGAAAACTAGAAACGAGAAGACAGAAATGGACAAGATCAGTGAAAGAAGAAAAAAATCTGCAGGCTGCACTTGTAGCACTGGAATCTCACGGCATGAGACTTGTACGCCATTTGTGTGCCACAATCTGTTTTTCTGCTGCTGTATACATGACTCTAGGAAAGGTGGTCCCTACATCCATAGTTCTGACCTCTGATTTTATGCCTGCAGCTTCTGCCCCAGGATTTTCAGGATTCTTTGCTCTCTGACTCTGACAGGCATAGGAATATTGTCTAATTTAGTTGTTGTGGGCTTGGCATGAAGTTTTTAGCCCCTTGTGATACAGTCTAGTAGTTACTGGTTTGCACAGGTATCAGTGGGGATGCAGACAGTCTAGAAAACATTACAAGCAGATGGAGACTTTATCTACTTCCAGGCACTGTTTGCAGGGAAGAAGGTTAAAAGTTGGGAACATTAGGTACAGTAATCAATTGAACAGCACACAAATGCCATACCTTAGTAATACCACACTTGGAGTCATTTTAAGATTTTTTTTTTAGAGGCAAGAAACTCCTTTTCATTATTTCCCACCACCTACTGAGAGAGATTATAGTTGTCCTCAATTCAGCCCTCTCTCTAAATAGCTCCACACTCATTCTTGTTCCAAATGGTGAAGTGTATTACTCATAACAAAGAACATGAGTGAAATGCATTTTTTGGAGACTCTTAAGCATGTATTCCTGGGCTAATAGCACTGCCTTCAATGTAATGTCAAAGTATAAACCAGTTCAAACAGCTGTTCTGGGACCAACAAACTAATTCAAATGTGTAAAAACAGCCAAATACCAAACTATGGAGTAGTTTGATACCCAGATAATGTAATGACTTTTAGTTGGTGTTTTCATAAAAATATAGATTTAAATACTTATCCTAGTGAAGTACAGAACCAGTTATTCAAACTAAGCCTGCCATTTTTCCATCTCTGTAAATTGCTTGATCAACATTTCCAGCTCTTTTGTATCCACTTAAAAAAAGCAAGCAAAACAAAACCCGACAGTGCTCATTATTTCTGTATTCCTAAAAATACCAACCACTGCTGCACCAATAAATACAGAAGACGTGGTATGAATAATGCTAGATCACCAGCAATGGGTAGATGAATCACCTGACTGCAGTCTCCTACGTTGGATAGTCATGCAGAGGATTCCTATGGCCCACAGACTCTTGGCTAGAAATACCCATTGTGACCGAGTGAGCTTTGTTAAACTGAGAAAAGATGTGAAAGTTTTACACATTCTTCATTCTGTCATTGGGTATGTATGTTGCCACAGCATAAATTTAGATCCTTGTTAATCTCCACAGGTATTTAAAGCTTTATTTAAATATTTTGTATCTTCCAAATGTGACTTGCCGAGAATATTTATTTCTTGGCTTAAGATCCTGTGTAATGATCCATCTGCTCAGTAATGGCTAATACCCTAATCTCTCCTTTTTGTGAGCTAATCACAGCCCCAGACAGCGTGCAGTCTCTTATTAGATGTCAGAGAGGATAAAGGTCTTAGGAATGGTTATAAAATTTGATAATGTAATTAATACTTTTCATTATTGGCTTTAAACCTTTTAGTGTGAAGCCATGATTTTAAGACGCAGACCTGTGTCCCAGCCTCTCCTTTTCTCAGGGAGAATGATAGGAATCCTTTTCAGAGTGATGAATCCCTCTTCAGACACACCAGGGTAACTATGCCTGTGTTGTATGGCAGGCACGGTCCACGATGGACTTACATCCAACTCCATCCATTCTCCACCTCAGGGGACCAAACAAATACCTTGCAGTGGTCTCCCAGTCCATACACTCAGGTTTCCTCTGCAAAGGAGGGAAATGAAGGGAAAGATGTGTGCTTGGATGTCATCCTGACATGCGGTCGCAGCATGGCATTGGGGATCTGGAAAGCGACACTACAACAGCAACAATAGACAACCAAAATCTGAGGAAAGGCCTTGGCCCCATCTTTTAAGTTGCCTGCCCCTAGGAAACAGTCACAATTGAATACGGGGATGGTGGTTGAAACTGGAGTCTGTAAGAAACACGCACAAGTACTTTCTGTCTCCTGCTGTCACTGTCCTGAATCAAATAGAGTCACAGCCTGGCCACTACTGTCCTGTATTTTCCTATGAAAATAAACCCTAATATGAGATTATTTGCTATGGATTTGCAAAGTGATTTGTAAACAAAAGGTCTGCTCCTGCTTCCCACAGCAAAGATCCCGTTATCTCTATTGGAGCAATACTCTATGAAAGGACCACTTATAGGTACCCAGACCCTCTCTCAGAGTGATCTTGTCACCAAGCTGTTTCTACAGCAAAAGAAGTGTTTAAATAAAGCATGGATGATGGTAAAATGCTCAGATACATCAAGAATTGCCGATTTCCTAGCAGTCTTCAGACACCTTTGCACCGAAATTACATCTACATCAGCAGCTTTCAAAATACACTGGAAAAGGGCTTTGATTCACTTCATAAACCTTGATGGGGGTCCACGCAAAGATGTACCTTTGAAGAGGACAAAAAAGATCAATGTGTTTGATATCTCATATGTTATTAACTGAAAAAAAGGTGGATATTAGTCAAATTACATAAGCAAATTCAGCGGCAAACCATATTTACATGTATTTGAATTATTTAAAATTAATCTGAATTCTACAGAATTGTTTTAACCCTACTTCACTGGAAAATTATAGTGAATCCTGCGAAAGTGGGGAGTATTCCTTAGTACAGTCCCAGGAGAGAGAAGGGCAGGCAGCGAGTGGCAAAGGCAGAGGGAAGAGGGTGTTTCAAGAATGTAGCTGCTTCAGTAACTAGGAAGAATGAAAGAGAACTTACAGGATACGAACCGACTTACCTAGCTGGGAGCGATTTTCCATTTTAACTGGAGATGCTCTGGTAACTAGATCCTGGCAAAATTTTTCAGTACATCATTTGTACACAAAAATTCGTTTTAAGACAGCCAAAACCATCTGTCAACAGAGTTAATTGAGTTTTGCTTGAAAACGTAGAAAGGTGAACTGTGTCGATGCCCGTTCATTTCAGTCCCATTAGATCTCAGCTGTTCTGGTTAAGACTCACAACGGTATCAACAAGAAGAGAACGAGAGGGCTGGAATGACAGCGGATACATTCAGATCTAAAGCAGTAAACACTCTAGGTTGAATTCATCAGTCAATTATTTGTTGTGCCATATTTTCCAGCAGCTTTTTAAGCACGCAATCCTTGCTTTAGAAATAAATTTTATTTCCTGAACATTTGCCATTGAAATATTCAAAGAAAAATGCAAGTTGTAATTGAAAAGCAACTACTGTTTTCCATTGTCAGGAAAAGAAACAACATCAGGTCTTCACGTTTTGAGCAAATAAAATCAGCTTTGATTAAAAACAAAGTTGCATTAAACTGAAATTTTCTTAGAAAAATCTGTGTGGACCAGAAGGTATTTTTATTGAAAAAAAAATATTTTTTCCCAAATGATAATGTTTCATACCTTATTTGTTGTATGTATTTTTAGAATGTGTTATGTATCAGTAGATAACATTTGCAGACTGTTCCAGTTGCCGAGGTAACTATGTTATTTTAATGATCAGCGGAGAGGATCATTATGTAAAACATTATGTTAATTTCAAATGTGGAAAATTGATGTCTTGCTGTTACCTTGAAGCTGCACAGGTTTTTTTTTCCCTCCCGGAAAGTGCCTTTTTCCGTGAAAATTAATGGTATGGCTAAGTGCTCGAGTATCATTTTCATACTGATTCAGGTTGGCTTTGGTGGCAAATAAGGCAAAAATGACACCTGACAACCAATTAATGGCAGATGAACAAATTGCAAAGCACCATAGTTTGTACAGAAACAGTATAGGAAAAAACTGGTCTTTATGTTCTTAACTAACACACATGGACAATTGATGGGAACTTTAGAAAGGCACATATTTATATTATTTCATTTTTAACTTTGAACTGTATTATTTCTTACTTAAGGAAAGCGAATTATAAAGCACATACATATTGTTTATGATGAAGTATGCGTAAGTATTGTCCATGATGCAGAGCAACTTATGAAGTGATTAAAAACCCGACATTTAACTTTTGCTGCTTTTATTAGATTATATAACTACTAGCTTACTAGATTATACCAGCAGTAAAAATGCTGTGGATTTATGTTTTTGTTGCAACTGTAAGTGCTCTTTCTGAGGCTGCAGCGAGAACCTTGCTGATGTTAGTAGTTCATGGCGTGTTTCTGTTCTCAACCCTGCTTTCTCCATCAAAAAAAAAGTCCGTACATTTCAAAACTATCAAAACTAAGTCTCACACAAATTCTAGGGCTCATAATGGCAACAGCTGCTATGGAACACCAGCCTCACAAATGCAAATTGTCTCAGATTACCAAGTGCAACTCAGTTTTGTCACCAGAATCTTCTTTTGCCTCTTCTCCGGAGTTCTGCCTACAGATTGTGTTAAATTATGAACGCTCAATTCTCTAGGTGGAACGGGATGCTTTTATGTATTAGAACATGATCTGCTCAAGACATCTGAGAGCTCCTATATTCTCCTGACACTTCATCGTAATCACCTGATCCATTTTAGAGTCAGTGAACTCTTCTGACAACACTCGAAGTGAATTTTGATGAAGACTATATTTACACGGACTGTAACTCTTCACTCCACAGAGCTTATTCGAATCCTTTCCCAAAGATTTCCTCTGCACGCAAAGCTCTGACTTCAAAAGGCAGAAGCTCTTTTTCAAATTCTTTACCCATAATCACACCTATTACACTGGTCGTCTTCGGTTTCAACCTCACTACCCCCATGCAGAGGTTTGCCGACCTGTGTACATCCCAGTAAGGACTACAAGCTGAAAATGAAAGAATGTGAAAAAACAGAATTGTATTAAATTAATTAGATACTGTAAAAAGAACATACGATGATACAGCTGGGAATAAGCCATCTATTAACTAATAGGATTAGGAATTAATTTCCCCTTTCCAACAGCTTATGCCTCACTTGTCCACTCTGTGCGACCAAATACCTTATCCTGAAAAGCTTTGTTTTCATCTTAGCATGAGGAAAATAGCGGGCTACATTTTCAATCCTTGGGAAGATTTAAAACTTTCTGATGGGTAGCTTTCTGCTAGAAAATACCAATTGCACAAAATCTAAAGTTTCAAGGAAAAATTTTCTTTTTGTAGAAATTTGTTGACAGAATATAATCAAAACACATTATCCTCTTGACTACTGAATTACACTAGAACATAATGTAAAAAAATAAAGTCAAACAATGGAACAAAGCAAAGAAATACTGAAACAAAACTCCTAAAGCGTATGTTTTATTTCAAACATTTTGATAGGTCCTTTTAGAAATTGTAAAACAAACATTTCAGAATTTTTGTTTCATAGAAAGTTTAAATTCTTGCAGGAAAAAATAATTGAATACGTCAAATAAATTTTTAGTCTAGTAAGATGATTTATATTTTTTTGGAACAAGCACTTTGAATTATAACAGAATTGTTAGATCACAGCTACTTCAGATTTTTTAATCTTTTTTGCAAACAATTATATATTTCATATATCATATGAATAAATACAAATATAGAATTAACAAGTAAAGATTAGTTAAGGAATGCTAGTGAGAAATAACAAATTTTAAGAATAAATATGAAAAGGGGGATCACTAGCTGACAAAAAAATAAGCCAGCCATGTTAAACTTGATAGAAGTGAAACAGTCCACCTGTGTTCCACAAATGGAGCAGAGCTGTAAACGGCGTAGAGAGCAGCACAGGGTATGAGAACAAGTTAGGAAGTGAAGGGCACATATTTTGGAGCTCTAATTGACAAGAGCTGAGAAATACAAGAAGTATATAAAGAATTTATAGTGAGTAAAATAGTGACATTAATGAAAACAAGCAGCTTGAGGTTTTATGGGACATAAAGCCGTATGTAGAATGGGCAAAAAATATTCTACAAAGCAGTATTAACCACTAAAAAAAAAAAATCTGTTTTAACTATCTACATCAGCTCCTGTATGTTTACAGAACCTCTGTAGTTTGATTCATCACCAATAAGTAAACACACTTTTCTCACAAGTCTGATACTGTCAAGAATGTGAAGACAGAAGGGATAAGTAACCACAACGAACCACAAACTGAGTTAAAATTCTTACTATCAATGAGGATTTCCAATTAATTTTTCCCAGAAAAAACTGAAATACAATTTCCAGTAGCCACCTTATTTCAAAAGGGTAGTGACTGAATAGTAACTTGCAGGTACAGCCTTCTAAGTATATCAAATGTTTAAGTTGTATCTTTGTAACACTACTTATTTCCAAGCTATCCATAGTCCCCACATACTTCCTGGTGAACTAGAAACATTTCATGAGCTGTGACTTTCCCGTTTTTCTAAGCTTCAGTAATTTGAATGTTACCTACACAACAAGATGCTTCACTAGAGTAAGTCATTCTGTGTCAGAAAATACAGAGCACATTTTTGTTTGAAACCTTCCCTTATACAGTGAATGTGTTCATTGTGCTCACCTCTGAATTACATTTAGTACATACTACTTTTTCAAGAGGCTTGCCTGGTTTGGTGCTCAGGGTAGGTGCACAAGAAGGGGAGAATAAGGCTGAAGGGACATTCTCAATTTGGAGTGCACCAAAAACTACATAATTAATATTCATCATAGGTTTGGAAACCTGGAGTTACTGTTCCGATCATCTGCTCTGTGATCATCTAAACTGATCACCAAAGTCACAAAGACCACAGAATTTTCTCCACAACCCCAATCAAACAGAGTTAGAGATTATTTATATGTGGTTCGTATGAGGAAGTCACCCATTACAGAGGTAAGATTTCAAGAGATCCAAGATCTCTTTAGTGCTTTATGTAAATTGTTTCAGCGTTCCAGTACCCGTATGGTAACCCAAAAAGTGTTTCGCTGTTCCGAGCCTGAATTTGTTCGGATTCTGCTTCAGTCCTTTGGTTCTCTTGTGTCCTTGGCAGGTTAAAGAGCTCTCTGCTATGACAAATCCCCCTGCCTAGGCGCTTACACGCCATAACCACATCACCTCTCCTTCCCCCGTCCTCTGCCGAGCACCATGGGGCGAAACGCCAGTTTTGCGCGGCGAGGCCGGTTCCCAGACGCCCCGTCCGTCCCCTCGCTCCCGGCTGAACTCTCCCCGCCGGGCGGCCGTGGGCAGGGAGCAGGCGGGGACCCCGCCGCTCTCGGCCGCGCCACAGGCCGGGATCGGACCCTCTTCCCGTTCCCGCCTCCACCCTCTCGCCTCCCGGCTGCGCTCCCCCACCGCGCGGGGGTCCCGGGCCTCCGGCCCACGCATCCGCCCACTCCCCGGGGTGCTGGCGGCCCTCCCCGCCGCCCCCGCCCGGATCTCGGGGGGTGCAAGAGCGGCCTCCACCTCAGAAGGGAGCCGACCCCGCCGGCCT
>VZSF01008707.1:48788-77304 GCA_013398295.1 Chionis minor
TCCCGCCGGGACACCCGGGAAACCGCCGGCAGCGAGCGAGGGAGTGAGCGATCGGGAGGGAGGGAAGGAGGGAGTGAGGGAAACGCGGGCGGTGGCGGTGCGGTAGGAAGCGAGCGGCGGGCAGGGGGCCCGGCGCGGCGGCTGGCAGCGCGTCCGCCCCCGCCGTCGGTGCCTGGCCCTGGCGGCCGCCTCCGCCCGCCCGCTTCTTCCCGCCGCTGGCACCGCAGGGCAGCGAGGCGCTTCCTGGGAAGTACCGCTTGTTATTGCATAGTCTGGGAAGTTGATGTCCCTACAGAACTTGTGTGGCATAGTTATAATGGCATGGATTAGACGGGATATTAGGAAAAACTTCTTCATGGAAAGGGTTATCGAGCCTTCGAACAGGCTGCCCAGGGAGGTGGTGGAATCGCTGTCCCTGGAGGTATTTAAAAGACGGGTAGACGTGGTGCTGAGGGACATGGGTTAGGGGTGGTTTTGGCATAGGTTTATGGCTGGACTCGATGATCTTGACGGTCTCTTCCAACCCAAGTGATTCGATGATTCTATGATTCTATTCTCATTAGAATTTAGCAAATGAATACCAATGTGGGGTTGTTTTTTTTTTTCCATTTTGTGGAGAGACAGCAAAAGAAATGTGCAGTCCTGGTGGTGTTCCACTTGTATTTTGTTGAATCACAATTTTTCTTCTCTATATGCATTGAAAGGCTTGATGGAAAACATAAAATGTAACAAGAGGGAGCATACATTGAGCCAGATATTCAACTTGTGAAAGAAGTGATATTTTTGTGTAAGCATTTTCACATAAGGTGCGCCAGCTCTGGGAACTGATTACATTAGCTAATTTTTTCTAAGTTAGAAAAAAAGTTAGTTTCTAAGAGTGGGGAAAAGGGCAATTGATTTTACTGTAACTTTTTATTCGAATTATTTAAGACTTGATTCCTAGGATATCTGCAGTCTCTAGATACTTTTATAAATATCTTTACTAATTACTAAACAATAATACTTTGACATGAATTACGTGAGAGATGCATGTAGCATCACCAATTTTTAAACTGGGTTTTTTTTTTTTCCCAATAGGATACTTTAACTGCTAAAACTGTTTAACGTATTCTGCAAGCCTAACCACAATCACAGCTCTAATTTTATAAATTTGTGTGGTTTCATGCTGCCATTCCTTTGCTGGGTGAATAAAGAAGGAAGTCAAGAGGGAAAAATCCCTGCCAATTCCTTACGCCTGCCTATCTTTTCTTGTCCTCCTCTGAACAGTGGTTGTTTGTTTAGCAGCATGTTACTGCTGATTTTGAACCAGAGCCTCATGGCTGTATTTGCTTTATAAGCATCAGATGAAAAAAAAAAAAATCTCAGTCTCAAGGAGTGTATAATCTAAAGGGAATTAGGAAACAGTGAATAATGCAGACAATTTGGGGAGCGCAGCAAATCAATAAAGTTATGTTCTTAAACTAGCAGCAGCCTGATCACTGTCAAGTGTTTTGTAGGTATCATGAGAGAGGATGCAAAAAGGTGAACAAGGTTACGAAATTTACAGGAAGCTCTTCTTGTGCTGGATGAGCATCAAGGTGTCCAGAAAGTGTGACGAGCTTACCTGAAAATTTAATAAATGCATGGCCAGTAGCCTGGCCAAAGGCAGAATTTGATTATTTTAGTACTGAGTGAAAGAAGTCAATAAAATTAGGGAAGATGTTAAAAAGTCCAGCAATCTGCTTTTATAGGAGAAGTAGAGCTGATGGAGATGTGGCTGCAAAGGGACTCAGTAAATGCAACAGGCGAAGAAACTGAATGTTGTAGTCCTGAATGAACATGAGTTAGGATAAGTTTCTGTTTGTCAAAGCTAAAAAAGAGGATAGATACTTCACTGAGTACTGCTGGAGTGGTAAAGAGTGTCAGTATCTAACAGCACATAAATGCATAAGAGGTGTTCCCTGGAACCGGTACACATCAGCGAGACAGAGCGTATTTGCACGCAGAAGAGATCAGGGAAGGGTACTTGTTCATCTTTGGTGAGTCTGCAGGCTTGAAGTGTAGCTTGATTTTAGCAAAATCATGTAATGCTTTTGTCCATCCACATCACAAAATTATGACAGATAGGTGATGGATGTTTGAGCCCACGCCGATCAGGCGTGAGCAGCCATTATTAGGCGTTACAGTGTGCTTATTCTGTGCCTCCATTAGCAAGTGACCAGCAATAGAACATGAACCCAGAAAACAGTAAAGTAGAAAAGAGAGTGCGTAAATATGAAATTGTCTGACATATTCTTGAAATACTATAATTTACGAGCTCTGATTAAAACATTTTAGTAGGTTTCCATCTAGCCATGCAATAATTCTTTTCCTGTATATGAGGATGGAAATAGTTAAAAAGCAATTAACAGCAAGGAAACTGAAAAACAAGCTGTTTGACCGAGTTAGGAATAGTTAGGCAGCTGATGTGCTAGGAAAAGTGCTTATCATCAGCACTGTCCCTTTTTCTCCCCCAAGCGCAGCATACACAGAAATACTACAGGTCAACTGTCATCTTCGTATTCCATGTAAATTCTTAACCAGCAAGGCCAGGTCCATGAATTGGATTTTAAGGTTCTGCCACAGTTAAGTGAATAAGTATTACGCTAATATGCTGCAAGAAAAAGATATTTGAATGTGAAAGACTGTACTTAATAAGTTTATAAGAATACGGTTTGTGGCAAGATCAGACTATGCCAATAAAATAGTATACTGGGCAGTCCAAACAATTGCTATAATCAGATCCTTAGAGAATCATAATTATGCCTTTAACTCAGTACTTACTGAGAAACGGGTAATTAATTCAAATCATTCTAGGAGTTGCACGGTTAGCAGAAATGTGGACATCATAGGAATCTGTCTTACCTTTGAATTTGACACCTTACAAAACATAGGATCCTGAAGCTACAGGATTAGTATTACAACCTTGGGCACTATACAACTGTTCTAAAAAATGCCCTTTCTGAAAATCAGAAATACAGTACTCATACTTACTAGAAGAAATCATATAGCAGTACTTGGTCTCTTACACTTACCTTGACTAATTAGCCCTTATAGAGGGTGTACCCATTTAAGTCCTATTCAGCTTGGTCATAAACTTCTGATTAGTTTCCGTCAGGCAAAAGCAGGCTCACTGAATTAGAATGGATCAGCCGAGAAAATAATTGTAAAAATACTAATTATGTTCTCAACAAGGTGAGATGTTTTCATATAAATACACTTTATGTAATTAGCTCGACGTAAATAAAGATGGTGCACCAAGTAAAAGGAAAGTGGTATACAAAGAATGAGATGAACAGTGATTCTTGAGAAGCACAGACAAAGGAGACAGCGGCAGATAGAGCAGCTCCCAAGGACACCACCAGGCAACACAAGCAAACTGAAGACAAAGACGCAGACTTATGAATGTAAGACATTCATGAGGGGAGCAAACATTTGATGCTACCAAGGAGATTTCTACAGTAAATTGTATTGCAGAAATTAGACCTGAAGCATGCTGTGGTAGTTCCTCATTTTAGGAAATGAAAAGGATTAAGCTACACAGGTGGAAAAGAGCAGTCCCAGGCTTGAAGTCCTTTTTTGGAAGTTCAGTATTCATTATGAATTAATTATTTGTTTTAATAACCTGCCTCTGAAAGTGGTCACATGAAATGCAATGAGATTGTTAACTGAAGCAGCAACTAGTTAAGTCTAATATTGAGTGATCATGGGATCCCTGCTTTTATATGTGATATTTTTATATCTTTAAAATTTGGCCAGCAAATAAAAAACTTATGCTAAGACTGTCAGTCACATCTTCCTTCATCCCTCTGATTCCAGCATCTTTACACTCACCAAGAGGTCTCACTTAGGTTGGGCAGGCTTTGGTGTGAGCATGGACTTAAAGATCCACGTCTTAGAAATCCATGATCTGGGTCGGCATGGTTCAAGATGTGGCCGGTAGACTGAATCCTGACTGAGGAATGTTTCTAGCTGGCCTGGCACCTTTTTCTCAAAGGAGCCTGAGACCAAGAAGTTTGGACAAGAGACTGCACTGCTATTCCAACACCTCAGCATGAGGCTGTGCACAGTTAGCTTGAGGGAGGAGCAGAGAGGAGAGAAAGGATGAGGAACCAGAGGAAGGAGCATGACTTACTCCTGCTTAGAGGTCCAGTAGAGGTTGAAGCTGCTGATGTTCCTTCGTCCACAGTCTGGACCTCTTGGTTCAACATCCCTGGGTACCATATTTGGACAAAAGGTTTCCTGTGGAAACTTCTTTTTCAGAAGTTTCATGACCCTCTAAGAGCAGCCCAAGGAGTTACCATGATTCCTGAGTCTAACTAGGTGTCCTTGCCTCCACTCTTCTGGGGTTTGTTACCAGCCTGGCCGTCTCCAATGGACAAAGAAAGGATACAGGGTTCTGCTGAGTGCTGCAGGTGAGGTTATACAGCAGAAGTATTATTTTTTGTCTCTCTATGCTCTTGCACTGGCATACAAAGGGTGTGCATGGACCGCTGCCGGGTCTTTGATTCCTACCAACCCCTCTTCCCCCATCAAAGGGAAAAGTATACTTGTACATGATTTTGTTTCATTTGTAAAATTACAGATTAAAAACATTAACATATTGGGACATATAGAACTGAAGTGATATTGTTGACTTCCGAAGTTCTTGAGTTCATTTTCTTTTAGAAGCTGAATGTATCTTTAACATAAGATTTTTATATACTTATATATTTAACGTAGTTATTTTTTGTTGCTTCTTCCACCTCAGTGTAGGGACATAGCAGAGGAGGATGCCAGGTTGGGAAGAACTTCCTAGCTCACTGAGTACTACCTTGTGGCTTATAAAAAAGCTACCGTCTCTAATCCATTTCGTAAACATACTGAGGTTTTTTTTAAAGATTAGGTTTTTTTGTGGTTCCTGATGGGTGTGCTGGAACCTTCCTCCTCTTGATAGTTAGAAATGGATTGCTAATTTTCAACCTACCACTGCCAGTGGAAAGTTTCTACACATTTATTTTATATTGACATTGTCCATTAACTTAAATGGATTTTTCCACCCCAGATATTTATGTTTAGGAGTATTCACAAACAGCAGTTTTATTGTTGCTTCTTAGTTGCTCATGCAGAGTAGATTCTGCTCTTTCCGATGTGATTGTCCATATTTGAATGTCTTTTTTGAATATGAGTGATCAGAAGTGACACTATAATTTTAAATAATGTCTGATCAATGTCTGTGATGATATTAATACTCTGTTATCTAGCCTGATATAACTAGATATATGTAGGACTGCATATACCTTTTTTATTGCTGTACTACCTTGTATGTACTATGGTTGCCTCATGACCAATTAATATCTGTCATTTCAAACTGAGGAGTCCCCTGGCTTATAGCATAAAGTCTAGTCATTAAGCCTATTAAGTACATCCACTTGCACCTCATTTTTATTTTTCCAGTCCTTTTATTCATCCATTTTTCCTGTATAATATCCTGGACTTTCTCTAAATTGGTATCCCTAACTTTGTACTATCAGTAATTTCCACATTTTTCTTTCTGTGCCAAAGTTGTGAATGAAAATATTAAATCATAAAATCGTTAGTAAGAGGGAACCTTGAGCAATTTTAATGGGAAGACTCCCTTTCCCCCAATTCATCAGTTCTCTTTCTGATGTGATGTATTGCTGTTGCTTTTCAGCTAAGTCTTTCCTGAGTTTACAGACTTGCACTGCTCCCCATCTCCTGTTGATGTAACTATCTATGTCGTTGTGCTCCTTATGTGTTACAGCATCAAGTGCAATAACTGAAGGCCATATAGGTCAGATCTGCTGCAGCTCAGAGTAACAGGTGCAAAATTGCCAGTTTTTCCATTTTTCTCTTTCTGAATTATATTTGTTACGTTGATATTCTCTAGTAATGTGGCATCACTTGAGCTGATAGAATTTTTTAAATTACTACTGAATTCATAGGTGAATTGTTTCAATATTTGGGGCAGGAGATTATCCTGCCTGGATTAATTTTACCAAACTTTAAAAACTTTGCTTCTATCTTGCATGTGATTTAGTATTATACACACATTTTCAGTATTTGTCTGGCTTTCGCTGTCATTCTCGTTCTGCTGTCATAAAGTTTTTCGGTGGCCATGCCAACTAACTTTTGTATCAACTCCATTCTTACTGTGTAGCAACTTCACTGCAATTTCATTTCTCTTTTTCTCTATGCTGTCAAAGAATAGTATATATTTATTTTAATTTCTGTTGCTAGGTCTCAAGACCTGTCAACTGTGAGGACTCAGCTTGACTTTTGGCAATTCTCATTTTATCCCTACACTTTTTGACATTTCAGACAGAGCTTTCTTGTCGTCCCCTGTGTCGTGTCTCCCCCCTTCTTGTAGGCGTAGGCTTTTTGCTCATGCTTTGTTCATACCTTTATTTAGATAAATCCATTCATTTTTTCAACCAAAGACGCTGCTCACTTGTCAGTTATCTTTATGGACCTGCCAACTCTTTTTCTTCAGAAGATAGTAAACATCTGAGAAGCCCATGGTGAGGCTGTAGAACAGAAAACTCAAGGTTTTAGACTCGGGAATCATCTGTGTGTAAACCTCAACTCTTTATTTTTGTTTATAAGTGACATACAATGAAAAAAAGGCATGCACTCCGCAAAATGCTGTTAGTAAAGACGTACTATTTGAAGTTGTTAATTCAGCTCATTTTGACTAAAAAAGATTCCTGAATGATTCTGTATCATCAGCTCTGCAAAGATGTGACCCTCTTCATCAGCACATTTGGCTCAAAAAGAGGGTATTTGCTCATTGCTGCTTTGAAATAGCTTTAACCGCTTTCTGATCTATCTATGATAAATGAAAAAATATTTCTCAGGGTAAATTAAGAGTGGCCATCCAGCAGTTTTCACTCAATTAAACTTGACTAGTTTTTTGACTAAAGAAGACCATCACCGATGATTTGTTAGCGTTTCATTTCTCACCATTCTGCTCCATGTGATACCTCCCGGAAACCACACAAAGGCGGGAGGATTGTCAGAGCCCAGGAAACATGAGTTGGGACACTCATGATTTCAGCTTCTCGCCAGGCTTGCCAGGTGCAATAAAAAGGAAGAGAGGTACCATTCACCATGCTTGGAGGAGGAGGGTGACCCTTGCCACCAAGGAGAAGGCAGGCTGGCAGACGTTTCTCAGATTGCATCCTGTCTTTCTGATACTACTAGTCAAGCCAGGCACAGCCCTGGCCGAGTGGTCCATGTGGTGGCTTTTTCAACATAGGAAAGGAGATAGCTGCAATAGCTGCGTAATCATTTCCCTCATTCTGTTAGGGAATATAATGATAACAACTCCATGGCACACGTACACCTTCATTCCGTTCCTCTTCCTGCTCAGGTGCTTATTTCCTCCAATCCTTCCTGGTGTATCCTCTCAGCCAGGATCCTCTCAACAGCAAAACCAACTGCAATGAGTAATCAAAAAACCTAATATTCCCATTTATTTTTTTTCTGCAGAAGTGGTCAATAGAATTATTTGATACTTGATTCCTATCATGTAATAAGTATAAATTTTTATCAGCTTCATTCCTCCTTTGTACTTTCAAAATCACCTTCATGATCTCAGGCCAAAAAAAGAAGCCTGCGTGGCCGTTGCCTTCCCCTTGGAGGGAAAGGTTGCTTCATTTTAATGAATTTTCACTCTGCAGAACAAAGCTCAAAATGAGAAACAGTGCTGCATAAATTTAGCTTTGAGAGATCAGAGATGTAAAGCAGGAGCTTGAAGTACAGTGAAAATTATTAGAAAATCCACTCAAGAAAATAATACAGGCAAGCACATTTTACTTACCGGAGGCTAGCAACCCAGAACAGCTCTTGGCCACTGTATGTCCCACTGAGCTGTGGGAATTTGAATAACTATCAAATGGAGTAATTAGAGACTGAGTAATTTTGTGGAATTACTGATATGTAAGTCAAGCAATGTTATGGCAAGAAGTTGGTGACTTTGTAAAAAAATGGTATATAATTGCAGTTGTAAAAAATATTCTTTCCAGTGAGCCTTGTAACAAGTAGTGAGAAAAGAAATGCGTGCTAATTAAAAATGTCCACCCAGGCCTAATCATAGAATAAAAGAAAAAATAAGTGGCAAGAATGACATTTGGAGGCAAGCTCAACGCAAAGGTATCCAGCAAAAATGAAGTAGTCATAGCTATTCAATAGATTTAGCAGTTTTAAGAACAGAAGCCCTTATGCTTTATGTCCCCCCAAAAATAAGCTTGAAGTTAAGGCAAATACTATTTATCAAGTTAAAAATTCTGTTTGTTTCTTTCTTACGGCCTGTCTAGCCAGGAGAAGCATTTTTTTTCTTTCTTTTGTTTGCTTCTGGTTTGTTTAATACCGTTTTCAAGGTTGGAATGTTTGTAGGTGGTGGAGCGGCAGATGTCCTCGCGCTCTGGGTAGGGGCATGTTACTGGCATGAGGGATATTACCATAATTCCTAAGGCAACACCGAAGGGCTTATGGATTTACAGAAAGTAATGAGACCCAGACCTACTTATCCTTGCTTACACATACCTTTTCCTTCCTTCCCATTCTGCGGAATTGCAGTTGCTTCGAGCAGAAATGAGAGGACAGCCTCTCCTCCTCTTCACGAATGCAAACCAACCCCTGTAGTCCGTTCTGTAACGCTATCTGATCCTTTAGTTTTTCTCCAAAAGGCAGATTTCTGGAGATGACTTATGTGTGATTGAATCTGAGTGTCAGAACCTGCAAGTAAACATTAAAGAAGCCAGGGACATATCCGCAACATAGTCGGTATGCGGTTTGCATTGCAGCTGTACAGAGGAACTTGAAGGAGATGGATAGGGAAATGCTGAATCCAAGAACCGTGGTAATAGGCTGCAGCAGATACTTAACTTGTAAAGGCAGGAGTCCAAAGAAACTCAGACATTTCAATAAAAGAGTCATTTTATCATGTAAGCAAGGGAATTTTAAATAAAAATATTGTTCCTTTATCTGATAGATTTTACCTTGATGCTGAGATGTGGTATTCATATTCAACTTTAAACAAATACAAATTGCTAAAAATACAGCATAGCTGAATGAACGTGGCAAAAGAAACATTTGTGGAAAAATGTCAACTTCTGTGAAGAAACTCAAGTTACTATAACAATGGTTTTTGGCACAGGAATTATGAATTCCACAAATCAACATTCAACTCTGTCTGTGTGACAGTCAAATAGTGAAGTTTAAAAAAACCCACCCAGTCTGTACTCACTATTAAATCAAGCAGAAAACAATAATTTAATTAAATGGTACAACTGACAGAGGAACTGCAGAATCAGAACTCTGATTCCTGCCAAATATTTTGCCAGATAAAATCCGTAGGAGGAATGGTTTTGTAGTACTTTGTTAGCAGAAAAAACACCATTTACTAATGAATTTATAGGAAGTTCTTTGTGTTGTTTAAAAGAAAACTATGAAACTCCTATGTACAATTCATTATGGTGGACCTAACAAGAAAAGAGCCTCAAATATCTATGGAAGGTTGTGCTAAGTGGGTTCATTAGACCCAGTTAAAATTTGTAGTAAAAGACAGTTTAAGCGTGCAGGGAGGTGAAGTAGTGGTTCAGTTCACACTTTGCAAAAATGTAACATTGAACTAGCTAGATGGCTGAAGCTATCACTGACTGGAAAAGGAATTGCTTCAGTTGAGAATTAGGATTCTTGCTGGAAGTTTATGCTTATTCAAGTGAAGACAAGAAAATGTGACACTCGACCATGAGAAGGGTGTAGTACTTTACCTCCTCAAGAATACTTCTATCATATTTTTGTTTGGACATAAGTGAACAAAAATTGGAGATACAAATAGCATTCAGTGGAAAGAAGGCTAGACCAATTCTAAATAAGAATTATAAACTAAATTAATGCCATTGCAGTAGTATATTTTATGTCCTTTGTGTCTTGGACCTGGTGGATCAATTTTTATTCTGAATGCTGTTACGTGATACACATTTAACAGCAGTTAAGGAATAATAGAAGTCCAGTGGTCTTTAGTGTTTCTGGTTGCTGTGAATAAGAAATTAACTGTCTAAAGAGAAAGTAATGTGTGTTTTTTGGTACCTCACAAGCCTTACCCTTTCCGTGGAGAGCAAAGGGCTCTGTCTGAGCCTCTCACTCATAGAAGGGCTATTGCATCCTCTGGGTGGAGGCATCCGTTACAGCCCGGATTGCTCAGATCTGCAGATGAATGTGCATGCACAGAAAGCCAATTGGAGTTGTGATAACATCTGACAACTGGCAGAGGGATGTTCTTTAGAAGCAGTTTTGGTCTGTCTCAGATGATTACATCACGTTTTTGCCACAGAGGTGAGCTGTGGGACATTCGCCCCTGCACGTTACTGACATGGGATCACTATGGCAAAGGGTTGGTGTGAGAGGAGAAATGGTCTCCCATGTATTTTTCCTGTGGGAAATTTTAATTCTGTTAAAACAATTTTGTTCCTCTCCGCTCATCACAGTAGAGAAGCATATGGTCCCACATTTGTTGGCCAGAACTAGCAACAGATTAACATCTTAGATAAATGCTACGTTTTGCTATTATGACAGGAAATACAATTAAACCTGGGCATAATGAGACAAAAGATCCCATAGCCAGAGAAAAGCACGTTCCCTACGAATTAGAGACCCAGTATTGATTTGTAATTATATATATGAGATAAAATGGTTTATATCTCCAGTAACCTGTAAAGACTACCATCTGCCTCTAGATGAACTTAAGAAGGAAACTTAATTTGGATAAAAACCTGCTGTGGATAGTTAATTCAGTTAAGGGATCAATTTCTAATAAAATTTAAGGATTGGGCTGTGTGATAATCCTTTGAACTGCCTGCAGCAGCAAATTTGTCCTTAGCTTTTGCTCTGCACAGTGTCACAGTGGCACTAGGCTTTCTGGTGAGTGATATAGCCAGTATGGTCAATAAAAACTGACTGAAACAAAATTGAAAGAATCTAAAAATGGCTGCTATCATAATAGTAATAACAGTAAAACTCATCAAAATATAGATGGTAATAATAAAAGTACATCAAAAGATATCTTTATTAAATGTAATAGTGATATGAGGTAAGTAGACATTTTTAAGATTAATTTAAAAATAAGAATTACGAATGCATGCACGTGTACATACACTTGTTACAAATGGGATCAACAAAGACCTTAACTGTTACAGGATAAGACAGATGTGAAATGAGGGCAGAACAACAATGTTTGAGTAAACGTCAGTTTGAAGTGTCTTCTCAGTCTTTCAGGACTGCATTTCTGCTCCTAAGCAAGAGCAGTTTGCATACAATGAACTCCCTGGTATACGCTGACTCCCTCTGCACTCTGTGCCCTCAGCAATCTCCTTTGAACTCTCTCACTCAGCGGAGTATAAGGTCCATTTCAATTTGATAAAGAGAAAATCACGATGACTGATATACAATCAGATTTAAGTGCAGTACGGGGTGTTATGTTTTCTTTCAAGATGTGTTTAGAGCTAATGCAGAGATACTATTTTAATGTTTTGGGCTGCGTGTTGCTATCCATTTAATGGTTTACATCAGATTTATAAATCCTTCATGACATTTTTGCTAAAGGAAACATTACTTCATCTCTTGCACTGCTAACAACAGCATATAGTTTTCTTAGGTAAGTTCAGGCCAGTGGCAGAGGTTAGCTACATTAGTCATTTGTGATGAAAGAAAAGCCTCTATTCGTGCTTATGCAGTAGGATTAAGATGACTTCAGTGCTGTAATCCTTCCTGCTCAGGGCATCATGCTGCCATCTGACAACAGCTGTTTCCTCCTAAATCTAATGGAAAAAAATAGTGGTAGATTGCTGCTTGCACCATTACAAGATCAGACACTGCAATTTATGTTTTAGAAAATATGCATATTTATCACAATAAAAACCTCTTAAATATATACACCTATTACATGTAGTACAGTCTTGTTTATTTTTGCCTCTGCTTTAGTAAGTACGCAAAGAATCAACCAACTTTATTCTGCACCAATACTTTATTTTTAGATCTGTAGTTAGGAGCATGCCACGTGGGATAGCAGGATCCAAAACTTGTCACGAGGGAAAAAAACCAGGCATTTGGGGCACATCAAAAAATGAGTAAGCATTGCATGTCATGACACTTAGTAATTGCCACTCTTGGTAGAAGGCCAAGCATGAAGTTCTCAGAGTCTTTTGAAGCGACTGGAGCTGGAAGATCCTGCCTTGGAACTGGACGCCAGGATGACATCTCTCTATTTCCTGCTAGCTGCTACTTTCAGGACACAAAATTATATGTGCCTCAAGTATTCCTTGAGCTTCAAATTGTTGGGGTACTTAGGTGAAGCTTGGAGTTCCAAAACTCATCCATGAGTATCTGATTTGGACACTGTTGGATCATGATCCCATCACAGGCGCTGGTTTGACTGACAGCTACTGGTATGTTCACATATATTGAATACATTTGCTACTGGAGATAAAATACGGGCTTGCTAAATGACAAAGTATTTCTTGAAAGCAGACCGAAAATTTGTATTTTTTTTTTAAAAATCCTCCTTTTGAGTCGGTGATGTACAGAAGAGTGACTGCTGTTGGTTGTGAAGTGTGAGAATTTAGCCTGAAGATCCGTCCCTCTTTCTGAGCTTAGCTTGGGAACAGCTAAAGACTGGGTGGAGACTTGGATAGAGGGGAAAAAAAAAAGGGTCACATTGAAAGTCAGGCAAATAATTCTGTACATTTCAGGAGCAGAAACTCAGAACTGAAGGATCCCATTAAATACTTTGTTATCATTTCAGGTGAAGTCCTTTGAATTGAAAATAGGGTTGTCCATGCTTACAAGAACAACAAAGGCTATAGAAGGCACCTGTTCTCCACCCGCCGTTACCGAGCAGTGTGTGCGTGTGCTGTCGATCATGCTAAGGATGCCACTGTCCCTAGAACACAGGAAAGGGGGAAAGCATTACATGAGTGTCAGTTGGGGAACTATTATGCTGTGATCCAGACAGTTACTATAAACAACACTAATTATTGACAACAGAAATACTCAAAGCCAGCTCTTCACTTCTGGCAGCAGAACTCCCAACTTCTGCTGGGGGAAATGGCTTCATGGTCAAGGTATCTCAAAATCCACCTACACCAGCCCAGAAACTGTTGAGGGAAGTGAAAACAAAACTGCTTTCTGTTTTGCAAAACACAAAATATTCCTAATAGTAGGGCAGAAAGAAAAAAATAGTCCTGTTCTGCTGCCTGCTCTTCCTAGCAGATATGTACCACGAGAAACAGAATTCCTTACTTCATGTTCGACAATGATGGTTTCACAGGCTAGAACACACTATGGACTGGCTGCGCAGAGGCTGAACTTCTCATTCCCTTCTCGAATTATGCTGTGGAGTTTGTGCAACCACTAATTTGTAATTCAAAGGATCTTTGGACATACTCTTGTGTTAGCTAAGATTTATGCTAAGATTTTTAGCTTAGCAAATCACTGGATTCTGCAGTGCTCTTTTGTATTGGCTCCTTCCCATAATAGATATTCTAATAGGTAGTATTAACTTTTGCAGGTATTTTTGTGGCATTGCAGAATGTATGAATAGTAATCAAATGTTTAGGGATGAAATGGAAGGAAATAAAATATAGAATACTCTGCTTATATTAAAGGCCTATTGTGTAATACCATCTTTAAACAGCTGAGTTCTTGTGAGTATTCTCAAGGAGGCTTCTTTATTTGCACCATCTCCCTTGGTTTATTCTGAAGTAAATTCAGTTTATTTACAATTCTTAGGCTTCAGCCCTACTGCCTCAACCATAACACCAAAACCAAGTGACCACTGGGACAGTCTGTGTGTGCATCAGTATGAGCTGGATTATGAGCTCTAGGGATGCATGCAAATGTAGTTTTTCAAAGGACAGAGAAGCTGATAATATATACTGACATTTTATAGTAAGAACAGATTTTTTTAGAAAGTCTTCAATCCAGAGGTATTCTTAATATTTGTACTTTCTGCTGAGTAAAATGCATTTGACAGTTGTAATTCTTTAACTCAAAACATCACTTAGAAATCTGGAGTGATGCAGACAATGTCTTCCTGTTTGACCACTGACAGTTTTGATATTTACATTTCCAATCAGGGCATAAATACAACAGTTTTGCCTGACTAAAATGCACCATTAAAATTTAAATACATGTTTATTTTGCTGATACATAATTCACTGAATTAAGATAACACTGAACATCCACTATGAGCTAAAACTTGGCTTGCGATTTAGAAAGGGGCCTGTGTTCTGCAGATAAGTACCCTGTCAGTGTTATTCTGTTTTTAAAATGTTTCAGCTACAGGGGTTAGAACTGAAGAATTGCTTCGTTTCTGCAAAGCGGGATCAGGCCAACCTGCGCATCACAAGATCCAGGTTTAGGACTGAGTTCCTGAGAGTTATTTGTGACCATGGCACATTAAATGTGATCCAGATTTCTTCGAATGATGATGCTTTTAAATCTAATCAGAAAATTGTATACTCAGAAAGTTCAAGAAATTCAATCATAAAGTTAACAGGATGTGTCACTTTTTTAAAAAGTTGTTTTTTAAAAAAATGCTATATGATAAAGGGGTTTTGCTGCTGTCCTACACACTGAATCATAATTTGTATTTTTTGTCATTCATATGCATTTACACTACTTTCATCGTTGCAAGGAACCAGAATTATTTTAAATTATGGCCTATTTGAACATAAAAGTAGCTCTACTGGATTGGATGAAAAGTCCATCTATCCTACCCGTGTTTAAAAGACACCCCTACAAGAGTTTTAAAGCAGGGCCGACATTCCTAATGCTTTTGCCAGCTTGCAGCCATAGGCTGCCAGGCAATTCCTCAGCCAGATGTTCTTTCTGTGTATTTAGCAATAGTCCATGGATCTCTTTTCTGTGAACATGTCTGGTCTTGCCGAGAACGTGTGTAAGCTTTTAGCTTCCCCAGCATCCTGCGGCAAACAATTCCGCTGCATAATGACGCATTACGTGAAATGCCAGCACTTTTTGTTTGTTTTGAATCAGTTTTTTCATTAAGTTATAGTTAATTCCCCTTAGTTCTGGTACTGGAAGAGACAGTGAACGATCCATTGATAGAACTCTTTATTTCCTCCTTTGAGGTTTGTAGCTTACTAATTTAGGTCGCAGTGTTCACCTGCAGATCACCTTCTCTGCCCTCTTTGCGGTTTTTTGTTTGGTTGTTTTTTTCAGTTGATCCTATAATTATAGTAGCCGGCAGTAAAATTACTAGGATTACTTGTATGAGCAAGGTATACCCAACTAAGCCCTGAATTAGAAATGGTACTTAATACAGTTTAGATCTGAATATGGTTTAAACATAAATGCAGCTTCCATTGTATTTTGTTTAGATGTTGGGGGCAATCAGCCTCTTAAAAGAAAACCTGATCTGACTGTCCAATTTAGGCCAATACTTATTTTATTAGTAATGCACATTTTTTACTTCAGTAAGAATATGTTACACCAAAAGAATATGCCATGTACTTTTATGGTGTAATATACTTTCTGACATACACCAAGTATAATACAGAAAATGCCATTGGTAGATTTGTAAGTATATTCCTAGTATTCTTCCGTATTTTGCTATATGCCTATAGTTTAAGAATGGTACGCAATCATCTATTCTGACACTTCCGGTCTTTCTGTCCCTAAATGTAAATAATACAAAATAGAGTACGCATACTGGCTCCTTACGCTTTGAAATTTGGGTTCTTGCAAAGTAATTGTGATGAAACTTCATTTAAAAATATTTGCTTTGGTTTTCATTAAAATGCTTATCTGCAGTCAAAAGAATGAGAAATTAGGTTGACTAAAATAGTGACAATATTCAGAACAGAAAAGTTAAAAGCAGGGAATTCCACTGACTGAAGCAGGATACTTGAAGCTCTCGGAGGCTGGTATTCATGGTGGCGGTTCTTACAATTTCACAGCTTGTTGGCAGCTAAAAAACAATGCACTTCATGGGTGAAAACAACGTTCCAGTTTTGCCCATGTAACAAGTACTTCAGACAGCACTTAAGACATTTAAAACTATTATGGTTGTATATTGTAATATATATTTCTGCATAACATTACAGCACACATCACACTAATTTCTTGTGAAAATATCTTCCTGTTATTACTGTAATGAAATGCACTTTGCATAGATAATGTTGTAGAACCTGATGTTTCCACAAATAGATAACTCTCAAACTGGGGCTAGGATAAAGAAAAATTGTCAGCTTGAAATTTGCTCTTACAAGCATTTCCTTTTATTATAACAACAATAATCTTTTATAGAAATTTTGTTTTAATTTTTAGTAATGCCCCTAAGCAACTGAAGGGAAGAAGCTAACCAGCTAAGAAGAGAAAAAAGACTGATTTTGGCAGTTCCCTTAAACTGTTTATTCATAGCCAGGAGCCCCAGGAACAGCATACAGACACGTGGTCTCTGTGCTGATTCTTTGGTAAAACTAAAACTAATATCTGAAGTAACTACAACTAATACCTGAAGTATCTGAAGGTTCAGTGGTTAAAGATTAATTTTTATCAATTTTGTGAGTGTTTTGTGGGCTTCTGCACTCTTGAAAACCGGCCTATGTCAGTGAGAAATGTGATTTTTTTTATAAGCAATAGCCCTACAGCAGCTGCAATAGAAAAGCACTTTATGCTGCTACAGCCATGGAAATACCGGAACAGGTAGGAAATGTTAGAAGTATGCTTATAATGATAAAATTTATCTATGCCAGGGTCTTTTTTTCCTTTAGCCATTCTGGAAGAGTAACTGGCAAAAATTAAGTGTGGAAGGCCTTAATGAGAAACCCCCTTTCCGTAATTTCTCTAATTCTTTCGCGAAGTGCTCCAGATATTGGGTGATGTTGATAAGTGCCCTGCCTGAACTGTACACGTCTTCCTGAGTGTGAAGGGGAAAGGGAGCTGACACCTGGTAATCCCATAATTTCAGTGGAAGCATTGGGAGGAAGAATAATACATGAATCCTTGTGGAGTTTCACATTGCTGTTCCCTTCTCCTACCTATTTGTTTTACCCCAATGGAAGCATAAGTTTTTGACCATATTGCTGTTTCATAAAAGACCTGTGTAGTACGAAGAATGATGTTGAAATAAATCAAACGGTGATCTAACCAAAAAATGCAAGCAAAAAGCAGAATCAGAAAATACTTGGTCATCCTATAATTATGCCCAATGGAAAAGAAAAACACAAGGAAAAAGCAATTTAAATGTTAAACCCAAAACCCAAACAGAGAGGAAACAATTCACCTCATGAATTTATTCATTCCTCAGAAGAGAATTTGCAAGCCCAAGCCTGCGGGGGGACCGTCCAGCTCCAGCCGCACCAGGCTGGTGGCAGGGCAAGGGGACTGAATTCCTGGTAGGAGCCACCCTGGTACCTCTGTCTCTCTGGCATCCCCCTCCGAGCATTGCAGCTGATGTTGAGCTCACAGGATGGGAACTCGGGGCTGAAACCTTAGTCCCAGGAAAATCAATATACATATACAGGCAATGAGGGAGAAAAAACATTTGGACAATATTTGGGGCTTGCTTGTTTGTTTGTGGCCCGTGTACTGATTTTACCACGCTTCCGATTTGTCCTTCATTTTGTAGCTTGTCCTCTTAAATCTAGATAATGTGGGATAGCACAGAGAAGCGCAAAACACACACATTATAATTTTCATATGATTCCTGCTTGATTCCCCCTAACCTGCTAAGCTAACAGAAACGTAATTTTATGATATTTGTTAATTTCACTGTTACAGTTCTGGGAAAAGTGCAGACTCTCCCGGAGCACAGGTACTTGTATGTACTTGAAGCTTTTGTACATCAGCCAGCAGGTGGCAATGAGATGAAGGCTCCTACAGGTGATTGTCCCCACGAGTACCTCTGTAACATGTTCCAAAACAAAGTTAATTTAAATACATGCTAAATTCCCTCAAGAGCAGCAGAGCTGATGGTATCAGAAGTATCATCTTTGAAGTATTTTTTACCAAATTTCATTGTCATGCATGCTCACATACAAGATGAGTCTCTTCAGTGAGAATTTGTGAAATACCTTAAATTAATGAAAGTGCTTACTTCTTATATTTCAGTGTTAAAGATGGTAAAAAATTAGTTTGGAAAAAGAGGTAAAATCAAAATAGTTTTTGCAGTCTGCTTACTATACAGGGATTGCTAAAATGCGTAATTACCGATAAAGAGATGATATTCTGGCTGGAGAAGATGTGCCCTTTCAAAAACATTACCTTTCATTGACACAAAATGTGGTCCTCAGTTCTTTGGCCCTATCTGTCTCTCACACACACAAGTTCACAGAATGTAAGGTAATACACCACCTTCTGTTACGGTCAGGGAAGGGTAGAAGAGAGAAGCTGATGATTCCTTCATATTTTAGGTAACGTGTCTCATTATAAGAAATGGATGGACTTACGTAAGTTCTGAGAAATATTAGTGACTGAATTATAGTGCTTTCTGGCAATTTGATTTTGTATTTAGGAAAAATACGTGGAAATGCAGAAGGGGTGTTGTTCCCTGATCCTGGGCACTGCTTTCTGTCCCCAAGGAAAATGCATGCTTCCACTGATGCAAGGTAGTAGCACCGTTTCCACTGATTTTCAAGTGCCGAGATGTAACCTTCCTGTTCTGAGAGAGCAGTCGCCCAGGGCTGCAGATGGCTCTTCGCCAAAGATCAAACCCCAACGCAGCCGTACATCGTGACTGCTCACTCGGAGCCCCGCTTCCCTGTGGCAGCCATATGGCTCGGCGCCATTCCCTGGGTGCTCTTCCCTCTTGCTGGGTAGGCATGTGTATCCTCCTCTGCAAACCACCCCACTTCCCAGCCTGTTTTGTGCCGTGCGCTCTCGTGGTTTTGTTCGCGACTGTACTAGTTTTTCACAGTGAAGCTACGATGGCATTTCACAGGTTGAAATTTCAGGAGACTTGATCATAGATGCCCTCATAATATTTATATGTATATGCATATGCATACATATATGTTGCTTTTCCCCATATGCATGGTTATTTAAAAGATACTTCAGCTTTTTTTTTTTTTTTTGGACATATGGTGAACAGTATTGTACATAGCGTGAGTTATTAAATAGTAAGATACTATATTAAATCAAAGTCAATCTGACTGCTATAATATAAATACCATTTTTTTGGTGAATATCCTCCAAATGAACTGCAAACGTTATGCTGTTCCTGCAGAAACTACACAGATGATATCCTGATGTAGGCAAACTTTCAAGTTTAGCCTTCTGTAACACCAGTGATTGATTCCAAAATACACAGCACTTGGTAGTATATTCTTGCCTTGTATTTCTGCAGCTCTTGATGAACTTTGCTTTACAAACCTGTCTGTCAAAATTTCTCTGCAGACAGAGATGAGCAAATTAGCTGCAACAAGTGATATATTAAATTTAGTCATTTGTGACTGTCACAAATGTAGCCTTAGAGGACTGAGGCCTCAGAGGCTGCAAATTTGATGCTTTTTTAAAAATTATTTGTGACTAGTGTGTGTGGCTATGCATCAGTCTAGAAATACTCATGAACTTTATAGTTATTGCGAGGTACACGGTACTATAGTACAGCTATAATAGTGCTTTGAGTTTTTATTATTCTTGCTGTATGAAAGCTGTATTCAGCTTTCTCACTGACTGCTTTCAATCACAATCAAATAAACACTCGAATATTTATTTCTTGTACAAATTTTTTGCACAAGTATTCGTGTTAATTTTCCTTGCAGTTGTTATTCATGAGTTACATGAAAGTTACTTTCGAATAGTTACGAAGACCAAATAAAAAGCATCAGAAGTACTGCCAGAAATCAGAAACAAATAGTCAGTTTTTTTCCTGGTTACTTTAATGAATTTCTTTGGTTTTGAATTTGTTTATGCTTGTGAATTTCTTTGCTCAAAATCTGGCGAATCCTTGTTACAATAATGCTATTGGAAAATAGTTTCCAATCCCGAATATGACCAATGCGCCAATGTGACGCAGCCATGAGAAAAGCTAATGTTTCCCACAATACACTTACATTCAAATTTAATTCAAAATTACCAGTGTTAAATGGTGCTGACAAAGCTAATTTATGCAAAAGATGTAGAAAAAAATTTGGTTGTGTTAACTGATGACCTTTTACAGATAATATGCATAACAGAAACAAGCCTGTTAAGCTGATGAAAAAGGCAAGACAAGCAAGAATGTGGGGACTTCTAGTCCTCCTTTCTGATTTGTCTCTGATACTTACAGACACAGTTTTAAGAGATGTTGTGCCATTAACATGATATTTCTCAAGCTGCAGTCAAGATTTCAAATGTGGTTAAAGTATCATAGAATGGTTTGGGTTGGAAGACACCTTAAAGATCATCTAGTTCCAACCCCCCTGCCATGGGTAAGGACACTTTCTGCTAGACCAGGTTACTCAAAGCCCCATCCAACCTGGACTCGAACACCTCCAGGGATGGGGCATCCACTGCTTCTCTGGGCCACCTGTTCCAGTGCCTCACCACCCTCAGAGTAAAGAATTCCATCCTAATATATAGTCTAAATCTACCCTCTTGCAGTTTAAAACTATTACCCCTCATCCTATCACCACACTCCCTGATCAAAGTCCCCCCCCTCTTTCCTGTAGTCCCCGTTTAAGTACTGGAAGGCTGCTATAAGGTATCCCTGGAGCCTTCTCTTCTCCAGGCTGAACAACCTCAGCTCTCTCAGCCTGTCCTCGGAGCAGAGGTGCTCCAGCCCTCTGATCATCTTTGTGGACCTCCTGTCCAAATGACTGATGATGATGCCCTTCTTTTGGACTTTAGTTAGATTTCTGGAAAATGCAGTTCTGAGTTTATATGAACCATTTAAAAAATTCATGTTGAATTCAAAAGATCATTTCAATTCCAAGTAGCAAAAATAATATTGTCAGCTTGAAATATTCCATATTAAGGGTGGCTGAATTTGATTGCATTGTGTAAAATGTGAGAGAAGGAAACAATTTCTTAAAATTTGTTTGGGATGAAAGAGAATGATGCAAACTGAGTATTTTTGTCAAAAAGAAAGAACTAAGAATCTTTTGTGTTGTGTTAACTTGAAGTTTTACTGAGTAATCTTCAGTTTCAAAGCCTTTACAGAGAAGTGGTTTTCTTTCTTGCAGCCCATGACTCATACAATTGTTCCTTTCTTTGTTCTGAATCATTTCTTCTCAGCTCGTAGCGACATTTCTGGATAACTCTGGCTTGCTCAGTTTAGGATTGTGTCTCAATTTTCATGAGCTTTTCTTACTGACTAAACTCAGAAGAAACTCTTCTTGGTGGGTGCTGTATGTTTTACTTCACTAGATGTTTCTGTGCAGCAAATTCAGCTGTGATCAAATCGGCAGACCTCAGCAAAATTAGAAGGGTAATGAAGAGAGCTCCCAGTCAACATGCAGACTGACTTAGTGAACATGTGCAGGAGAGACCATGGTTTCAACTTCCTAGCAGATGTAGAGTGAAAAAACTATCCCAGCCTCTACTCAAACCTGATCTAAAGCAGGGTGGGGGTAGCTGATCCAGACCGTGAACCTCCATGATGGATACAGCCTGCCTTTTAAAGCAGCGTGTCATATGTTTCTCTTCAAGGGTGTTCTCCACACTTGCTAGCACCATCTCCATCTCACTTGAAACTTCAGCCGGTCAGTTCATCCACTCAGTTACACCCTAAATGCTGGACATAGGGGTCTACTTCCTGGCTTAAAGGAGAAGAGAGGTGGAGTTGTGAGTTCCAGCAATGATCTCCTCTCCTGCCTCTCCAGTGGGTTTGGCCTTGGTTGCAGTGTCCAAGAGGAGAGAAAAAAACCAGGATTTCTGGCATTCATATGACAGCACCCTCACAACAACAAAGAGAGTGCCTCCTACCAAATTTCAGAATGAGCTTCCTATGTGTGCTTCGATGGGCAAGCATTTCAGCAAAGCACATTTCAGCAATTGTGGTGAAACTGTATCATAGTCTGTTCAAGTCAGTCATAGGAGGACTGTAAGCGCCAATGTGACACAGCCATGAGAAAAGCTAATGTTTCCCACAATACAGTGTTTGTGATCTAGTCACAAAAGTATTTCTGAAATTGTTCATGATCCCAGTTTCTCTGCAGAGTTCAGAACCCTCATGCTCAAGAAAGATCAATTCAAACTGGAACAGATGCAAAAAGAGGCAACCAGGATGGTCAGAAGGACAGATCTCTCACTGAAACAGAACCAAAAGCACATAGAATGTTTAACTCAGAAAAACGTTTTTGAATGATTATACAACTGCCTTGTATAAATGTAAGACAGGATTGCACAGGAACATGAGATACCATGCTCCAGAGTGATTTTTTAATCTTTATTTCATTTTCATACACTAGTAGAGTATATCTGCCTGTGCAGTGAATGCGTTCAGTGTGCACCACATCTAGGTGACACTCTGGGAGAATTAAGGACCAAAGTCATTATATTCTGAAAATACACTGTCTCTTCATAATTTGTGGCATAGGTGAAGTTACAGTTTCTAAAACTAAAATTGTATCAAAACTAGCTTAAGCAAAAGGGGTCATTCAGGGTCTCTGGTGAAAATCCCTTAGTTCCCAACATTGATGCTGACTTTCCAAAAGTGGGATGAAACATCAGTTGTGATATTAAGTTTTCCCCAAAAGTCCTATGCCTTGCGTGGAGATACTGCAAAGTGTTCTAGATTTATCATCTGTTCTCTGTGCTTGTGAATACAGAAATCCATGCCATTTTATCCCTGTTAAATCATGCACCAAAAGAAAGTAAACATAGTGATGTAACAGGAAGCAATTTTTTTGGTACCCTTCAACGTAGTTGAACATATGGTGAATAATCCTCATAAACAGCTAGATATTATTAGGCCCGTTATATGGACAGGGAAAGGGAAGCGAGAACTGATACAAGGGTTTGTGCAAGGTCACACTATAAATAAACATGGATAAATTACCACTACTGAAACTGATATACCTCTGGGTAAAATTCGGCAGCTGTCTGACCATGAGCTAAAACATAAAGCAGATGAGATGAGAACCTCAGCCACTCAGCCCCCCTGTGATTTATGTAGGGTAAGCAGATGGGCTGCGATGGGCGAGATCTGAATTTCTCCAGGGAGTGCATTCAAGAAAAATCAAACTGGATAAACTGGAATAAATTCATGTGCTCATTAGTCTTCGTATGGATAATCTCAAAAACAACATCGATAATTACTGTTCCCCCTTTTGCAAAGTCATTGAATTAAGAATTACCGAAGCAGCCACCAGAGTGCACCAGATACATTTTAGAGCAACTTGGAAGAAGAGAGAGGAACATAAAGTATGCTTCCCCTCCCTTTTCTTATTTTCTTTTCTTTTTGCTATGGAAAGCAAATCAGCTGTTTAAATATATGTGTGGAGGGCAGTGAGGGAGAAGGTGACAACTTGAGAAAGCTGGGAGGGTGTCAGTTCTCTTACCTGTGGCCGTGTCCTTGCAGTTGCTTCTGCGCCTGTTGTGTCTTGCTTGCTAAATTGCCCCACGTATTGAGCTGCCTCCTTATAGTATTGGACATTTGTTTCCATAAAAAATCCTGTGAAAATTTGAATATAGGATACACATTAGCTTGCAGGATCAACCCATAAGAAATGTTCACAATGTGCTGGCTAGCAAACATTGAGGAAAGCTACCAGCTTTCTGTGTACAAGTCTGCTTTCTGTGTACACCTGTGTGACTTTATCTCCATCTTTGATATTCAGATATATGTAACCTGATCTGAAACACCTCCTATATACCAGTACTGTACATTTCAGAGTACTGGCTGCTCCACACTGTATATGCCATATGGTGCACGTTGTAACCGACTGTTGCGTCTTCCGTATTTTGAAGGGCAACGCAAAAGCATTAAAGGTGGAGCTTATCTGACAGATGTGGACGTCTGCATGTGACCTACTCATGTAGTCAACCTGACTAGTCAGTGGAAGTAAATAAACAATTCTAGAGTGTGATTCATCTTTATGTCTTGAAGTGAAGGTCTCACACAGGGCAGAAGATTTTGCCCGCTAAAAGTGCGTTTCTTTAACAGACTTTCAATGGTATGTAAAATCACTTGCATAGGTGTAGACATCAACAGTTAAGTAACAGAAATCATACTCTGAACATGTAACCTATACTATTCTTTTTTATATTATTCCTAGCATTGGTTATTAACGGCTGCAGAACACTGTTCATGTATGTGGTTCTTCATATAGTGGAGTGCAGCAACATATGAAGCGTGAAGCTTAGTATGGGTTAGATTTCATCTTACAATATGCAAACAACTTTCCATTTCATGTCTTTTCTGGCTGCTAGCTGGAACCCTGGAAACACAATTTGGACAATGGAAGTGCTGCCAATTTATTTGAATGTGAATCAAGTGAGCGAGCTGATGAGACATTTTCAGCTCAGTTTAAAACCCATCTGAACAAATTTTACAGTAGATAATGCTAGGGAAAGGATGAAAGTCTGATGCATTAAAAATACAGTTTAAAAGTCCTGGAGTACAGTTGTACTTACACTGTATTGGTTGTCTAACCTTCCAGCATTGGTTCCAGAGGGATCTCTGGACCTTAGCAGGAATAAATCCATCTACTGACACTGAAGTCAGCCTGTGGATTTAAATTTGGGAGGTCACCTGTTGCTATTTCCTCAAGTCAGTGTTTCTCAGTGGATTGCATTTGTACCTGATGGTAACTGGCGCATCACCAGGAACGCAAATGTGAAAAATCGCCCATCACCTATATAAAATATATAATCATATATTTATACAAAAATATGAAAATCAGTGTGATTTATTTCATTTGGGAAAACTTGAAAAAGGAAAAAAAAAATGGCTCTGCAGTGAAGAGTCAAAAGCATATGTTGAACACATGCATATGCAAACCCTGTAAAGCAGTGATAGAGGATGGTACTGCTGCGAAGTTCTCTTTTTAGCAGTCGCTTTGTAGAGAAAGCACTAAGCACAACAACCCTGCGTGATCTGCTTGGCTTTGGTGACTGATTATATCAAGTGTAAAGGCCCTGCATGACATCTTAATCTAAATATTTAAACTCTGTGAAGGAGTCTTGGATGCTGTAGCAAGATAGACTGATTATAATCTCCTTTCTCAATGATATCTCCTTTTATCACATAAACTCATATGCCCCAAATGGTACATTCTTATCTAGTTGATTACAAACAACCTTACTTTCCAAATAAGCATTCGTGAGCTTTGTTAAGAACGTGAATATTACCTGCCAACTCAGCGATTACTGGCTGCAAGTTGATTTAGGCAGAAGATCCACCAGTGAAAGACAGTGGCAATATTCATGTCAGTTTAGAGCAGTAACACATCTGTAGGTCAAAATTGTCTAGCTGGCTCCACTGTAAGTTGGGAATAATTTCATCAAAGAAAACTATGCTGGTGTTATGCTGTCGTAACAGGACAGAGTTTGATCCTATCAAGTTGTCGAACATAGTAAAGAAGAAAGTGTGCCTAGAGTTAAGCTCCTAAATCCACTTCCGCATTTCAAATGTGTCATATTAAAGACAGATTTAAGTAGGGTTATCAGTATCTCTGGTGGTTTTATCAGTAATTTAACGCCTATTCTCATTTATTATTCGAACTCAGTTCTTTCTAGCTCCTTTTCCCACCCTCGTGATATACTTACAAAAGCTTTCTTAGTCTTCAGTTGACAGGAACAAACTCATTCTGGGCTTTGCCATTCTTAATCTCCCCCTGCCATGGACAATGTAGGTTCTTCCCCTTCTCCATTTGCAGTAAAATTTTCTTTGAGCGGTCCCTGGTGACGCCACATTGGCTACATCTTGTTTTTGCATTCTTCTTTTTACAGCGCAGTGCAGCGTGTTATGGTGTGCCTTAATTACGATGTGTTTTAAGATGCTTATCAAAGAAAAAGCAGTTCAGATTTTTGTTCTTATAGCACCTAATATATATTTAGCTTGGGTAAAAGGCTTTGGAAAGCACTCATTAAACACAGAATGCCTTAAATGTTTTTATTTTTCTTTGTTATTTTTTAGCTATTCTTTAAAAGAAGTTTTATAAGTAAGTTGGGTATTTGGCATGCAACCAATTAGCTGAAGTTTTAGAAGTGGCAGGTCCTAAGGACTCTGGTATTTACATTTTTAATTTTCTTGGTTTGGTATAAAAGAAAAAGGTTGAGTCCTTCAGAAAATAATTTTGCATTCTGTATAGGCTGTTTGGCAATTGACACATGCATTTAAAGAAAGAGCCAAAGGCAGCAGTAAATAGGTGTCGTGACATACATTAATAAGATGTTTGCTCATCTCATGTTGATGTACTTCTAATGTGACCAGTGAAAACAGCTGAGTTGTCTGTCTTTAGGTGAGAAGTTAGGCCCCAATTTTTGCCTTTTGGGCACAGCCTGAGAGATGCAGAGTGAGTGCTGTACCTTTGCAGTGGGAGTACAGGGAAATCTTTACACAGTCCTAAGTTTTGCAGTGGTTTTGCATCCTTGTTTTTGTGTGTGTGTGCCTGTTTGTTGAGTGAGTGAGTGAGTACATGCAGATAATTTGTCCCACTGTATTGCTCCTGGTGCATACTGCTAGTTAAGCTGCTGTAGCCGTGCTGCTAAGCCATTGCTGAAGCAGAAATGTAGCTGTGCCTTCTCTTTTACCCGTTCCCTTTGGAAACGGAGAACATCTGGGGAGGTGGGGCAGTATCAACCTCTTTTCTATGCACTGTAAATCTTAAAACATTAAAAAATACACACAGCTCAAAACAAACCAGTTCTCATTTATATGCAAAGCTTATCTGTTAGTACTAATGTCTACTTTTTAATAAATAATTTCTTTAAAAAAATTTATTAGGAAAGTTTTGATGAAAAAATTAATGATACAAAAGTTATTTTAGCCAAAACACCTTGGCCAGCTGCCTACAGGCAAAATATCCTACAGAAGCCATGGAAGAGGCGGGCTTTATTAAAACCCACCCCTACCCTCAATTCTTTATAGGAACTTAAAACTAAAGCAAAAGTTGAGCTTCAGTAGTGTAAGAAGTGAAGAGGCACCTCTGCAGTGGTTGGTCTATTGAACATCGGCCAAGTTTTCTGGTGCTTGTAATGTTGGGACTCTTCTCGAAATTTCATGGTTGACAATCCCTTTTTTAAATAAATCGGGGACGTCCTGTTTGGCATTCTGCAGAAGGCCAACCTTTTAAGAAGAAACCTACTGCATAAAATTATCCACTTAAGTCAATGACAAAATTCAGTTATGTCTGGGTATCACCCGTGAACTCTGCAAAGTCACCAGCTGAAAGCACCAAGGACTCGGAAGGATGAACTGATCTTGCTCAAACACGAGTTTGCTTCTCTGCTGGGAGCACCTTCCTGGCGAGGGTGGGTCGAGATTTCTGTGCTGCCCCTGTGTGGCAGCTCTGTGCTGGAGAACAGCCACGCAGAAAAATGCGCGGTCCATCTGCGACTGCTCGCAGCTTTCCCATTTAGGTGCACAACGGTTTAAATAAGTGTAGGTTCAGAACTCGGTACCTGCATGCTCCAGCACACCTCACATGGCCCGGTGCTGAACTTATCAGGTGTTTCACTTCAAGCAAAGCAGTTGCATGGTTTTGTTCGTCTGTTCTAAAACGACAAAGGAAATGCAATGCAAGTTATACTCGTATTGAAGTCGATCCATTCACTTACGGCGCAAAGCAATTGTAATTCACACAAACCACATGCTCCTATGAATGCAGGCGCAAATTACAAACCTGAATAGCGTGTATATATATTTACAGGTTATATTAAGAGTTGCCGTGGAAAAAAAAAACCCACCAGGTTTGAGTGTTGTGTCACAGATCCTGCCTCCCCATTAAGAACCAACACCAAGGCGGCGAGTCCCATCTCCCATTCCAGAGTTTGTGCTGGAGTGCCGAGGAGGCTGTCCCTGCTGAAAAGGCCGACCCAGCGCTGCCCAGCTCCGGCTGCCGCTGGTTGGTGGAGCGCGACCTTGGGGGCTAATGGCGGCTGGTTTAAGGTGCTCAGTCACCCTGCGCCCTTGCCTGCGGCTTTTATAACGACAGCTTGTAATTAAGAAAATAAACCACTTTTGTTCATGAAGAGTTTAAACGAAGCGCAGAATAACGTTGTGGTCCGGTGAAACGGAGAAGGTACAAAGCAAACACTGAAGACACTCCTCGTTCTCCTCGCAGCAGCACCTGGCCTGTGGCACGCAGCCCCCGCGGGTCCCCCCACCTTCCTCGGGCCTGAAACTGCCGCCAACTTTTCAACTTTAACCGATTTCCTTGCGATGCCTTAAACCGAACTCCGGCCTGGCCAGCGGCGGCCGGTTTTTATCGCCTCACCGCTGCACGGAGGCACACACGACGCCAACGCCGGCGGGGCGCCCGCCGTCCGTGCCGGGGTGCCGCGGCCGGCGGGGCGCAGGGCGCACGGAGCGGGCCCCCCTCGCCCG
>VZSF01008708.1:0-164527 GCA_013398295.1 Chionis minor
GAGGCCAAACCACGACAAGGTGAAAAAAAGAACATTTTTATCTGATGCTTGAACTCAGTCTGATTTGGGCCAAAAAAGCCTCGGTTCATAGCTTGAATAGACTACCTGAAATTCTCTGTCCTACCCTCAGAGCTCTTTAATACCTGAGAAAGATATAATTCCTGTTTAGCCTCTATAGGAAATGGGCATGGACACATTTTGAGAAGGGATAATAATTTTATTGTAAAGAAATATTTTATTTTCTATAAATCTATTAATAGCTTAATACTTCCAAAGTTGCTATGAATAGTTTGCTCAATTTTATCCCTGTTGTGATACTAACAATGCTAAATATTTTTGCGTATGAAGTTATGCATTTGGATTTGTGGCATTGTGTATGGCAAGTTTTGGTAACAGCAGCCTGCCAATGCCTTTGGCTAAAGAATACAGTCTGATCTCTTTACTATGAGGCTATTGGAAACGTGTCTTTGTTAGTTTGACTGGTTTGGAGTCATTATGTTAGCCTTCCTATTTGTATGCAAAGTCATTAGGCTTATTGACATATTTGATTAATGATGAGTGAATCCTCATTAAACTGAAGCTGAAATTACTTTAATGAAACCTTAATGGTGTTTGAAAAGTTTTGATTAACTCTTCTTTTGGGGCAAGTTTAGAAGTGGTTGTCAGTATTTTTGACTAATACAGAAGAAGGGAAGCTGGAAAATAGCACTTAAACCTTAAAACAAATGGTTTTCTCACTTGGATTATTTTTAACAGAGTAGCTTAGACTAACTTTTTTTTTATGACTGCCTAGGACTTTAGGGCATAACGAAGATGACATCAACCTTTGCTTCTTGTTGTAGCTATGTTTTGTGCAACATTTGTAGTAAAATGTTGAACTTAAAAATGAGGAACTGTGGAAAATAAAGTTGAAGCAGTCTCAAACGACAAATTTAAAGTTCCTTAACTGTGGCTGAAGTGATGTTGTGTAAATTACTTGGGCTGGACCCTTAGAGATGTCAGTGACCTGCTGAGTGCCTTCAGTTCCTGTGGCTGAAGGCACAGCTGAAAGGTGTTGGGGGTGGCTTAGACCAGATTGGTCCACCTGAAAAGTAATTGGTCATCTTTCCTGAAACTCCTTTAGTGTTGTTTTCTGCTGCTAATTAGTGTAGCTCTGTCCCTTCCTGTGCCACCTCTTGGAGTTCATATCTGACTCTAGGACTACCAGTTATAAATTATAAACTGCTTATGTAGCCCAGAAACTTTTTTTTTGTAATTATTCTCAGGCTGTAACTTAAATATGGGATGCGTGTCCAAGATGTTGGCACGGTAATACTAGTCCCACTGAGCTGAGCAGCAAAGTTCCCCACCACCTCGTTGGGCCCTGGCTTTCAGGTGAGTTCTGAAATCACAGTGCTTCTGTGTATGAGAATGTAATCCTTAAAAAGGTACCAGAAAGGCAATGAAAATAAGGTAGGCCTGCCAGCTCTATTTTGTTTCCTATAATGCAGGCAATCAAGACACAATTAACAACTCATTGGGGATCCTTTTATTGTAGTAATTAATAGGCAATGGGGCCTGGCCGAGTGACCCAACCTGTCTGAGACAGTAAGCTGAAATGCCAAGGATCTCTCACCTGTGTACCTCAAAGCCTTTATTGCGTAAAACTCATCAAACAAAGTCTAGCTGCCCTAAACACACCTGTCTTGTTTTATATAATCTCACTAAAAGCTTTATTAATAGTTCTGAGTGGCAAAGTCCGGTTACTTTATTTGGAACTCAGAGTGATGGAGCAGAGGTTGCTTGAGTCATCTCACTTACTGGTTTTAAATATCGCAACAGCTTTTGGAGTCCCTCCAGGCTTACAGGAATTATTGAAAATCAATTCTGTATCTTCAGATGACTCTCTTAATTTGTACTCTAAAGATTTTGTTTTAATCAAGAGCTTTCTAAGTCATGATAGGAGAGAGAAAGGATTGCATCAGTCTTGCGGTATTGATTACTCTAGTCTTTTTTGGTTATTTTTCCAAACATAAACCAGGAGCATTTGTTGCTGTTACATCCTCATAATAATACTGTTGACGCTTACTAATGTACTGTTACTAGTATTCTTCTTAATGTTGTTTGACAGTCTCTTACACCAGAGTTCAGTATGGGGTATCTTCTTGAATCTCATATTTCTGACTCTTAGCTGACTGATTTTAATTTCTTCCCTTGTTTCATAAAAATCTGTGTTTAAGTCAGCCAAGCAAACTGTAAAAATGAAGTGCTTTTATTTTGCAAGTTCAAAGTCTCAACTCCTTTTTATATAAGGAAACTTCTTGTTATAAAACAAATCATGGTCAAAATGGTGACCTTGAGATTTTAAACCGCTTCTGGAGCGTCCTGGAAGCTGTGGCTGCACTGGGAGTCCCTGTCTGGTAAAGCTTTCCAGGGTGGACCTGAATTTTGAGTCCTGGGCATACTGCATATCCTGCAAGTCAGAAGCTTTTGAACAACTTAGGCAAGCAGCAAATTTTGTCCTCTTGGGCTTGCTTGCTATTAGGTAGCATGTCATCAAATCCTACTTTTTACATAGACTGCTGTCACAGTCTGTTTGGATCTCCCCAGATTTACAGGACGATGCACTCTGTAAACTTTATTTCATGAGCTCATTGTGTTTAAAAAAACCCCACCCCAATACCATACAAACCAGTCAAGGGCTCAACCTCCTTCATACAGGCTAGTCTAAACGTGCGAGTTCTCCAATTCATGACTTTGTTAATTCACAAAGTCCTGCACATTCTCAAGTAACTCATGTGCCCACCAGTGAAACAGTCCCTTTGCCGAGGGGGAGAGTGCGCATCCTTCCTCTTATGCCGCAGTCTGGGCATCCCCTGCATGGTGCTGGGGGCACCAGAGCATCAGCAGCCTGGCTGCTGCTGGACTTGCTTCAAAAGCTTTTTGGGGAAGCGGGCACGTTTATACCTTCCAGCTGGAAGTTTGGTTGATACCACGTCTGTAAGTTAGTGGGTTGCAGTTGCTGTGCAAAGATGTGGGGGACAGCAAGCTGCAGGTGATGACACCTGCAGAAAGGCTCTTCCTCTTCCCCTCCCCTGTGTCCTGTGCGCGTGCTGCTCTGATGCAAGGGCACATTTGAGAGTCAAATCATAGAAGTATTTTCCAATTCATATAAATAAATGAGAAAATACTGCAGTCTGTTAGAATACTAGGATTTAATGAATATAGTTATTCTAAAGGAGGATTTTACTTCGTTTCGACAATAGAAAAATTATCAGAGGAAAATAATGCTCCATTTTTAAAATTTTAATATTAGTGACATGACTTTGCAGTCTCACAACTGCATTTTTTAAACTAAAGCTGCATTAATCTAGCAATATAGTATATAGCAGATAGCGATAGTGGCAAAATGGGAATAGAATAAGAAAATTGGAGTCGTCGTGATGGACAGTATATATATTAAATTATCTTTTTGTCCCCCATGTGTTGGTTTAATTACTCAAGAGCTCTTGCAAGTAGTGCTGTGCAACAGTGAATGAACTGTGAAAAAAACCCAACCAAACTACAAAACAGATTTGACCTTGTCTTGCTCTGAGCACTGTGTGCCTTTTAAATTAGCTGGTAGTCTGTATGTGTTGTTTGTATGGCACTAAAACCAAATAAATAAAAAAGTTTGATCTGTGCAATTACTTCCTTTAACTGAAGAAGACTTCAAAATAGATATCTTTATAGATACTTTTAAGATTATTCTATTACAAATTCAGTTCTCTTAACAATGTTAACTTTTCTTACCAAAAAGAGAAAAAAAATTTAAAAAATCCACAATGCTTCGTTTGGTCTTTCCTACAGAGTTGAATGGGCTTTTTGTACCTCAAACTTAGGAGCAATTTGTGTTGGTATTTTTTTTTTTCGCCCAGGAGTATTTTTTAAATGAGGCATCACAAATTGTGGAACCAGGTTTTAATAGTTCTAAGTTGTGTCGTTCCTTGACAGTCAATGCAGAACTTCGTCCTGCACTTCACAATGTAGAATTTCAAACACTTTAAGTGAAATCATATGACTTGTGTCAGAGCAGTCCAAGAATTGTAGAACCCTCAGCTGATTTACTCTTGAATCTTTCAAACAGGAATATTTGCTTTGGTATTTCTGTACAAAACAGGCATGGAATGGCAAAGTTGCCCTGGAGATTTCTACAGGTAAGCTAAAATAGTCTGTCATTGTATATTTTTTCATGAAAGACATTAAAACATACTTTCTCTGTGTGCAGGAAATGATGGACTTAACCTCACCTACAAAAGCATATGAATTGATCTGCAAAAGTATTTCAGGTAACACATGATCTGTAAAATAGAACATACATTGGTTTTAATAGTGTAGGTTTTCTCCTCACAGGCAGTAGAGGACTATTAGTCTCTTCTGCAATGCTTATGTTTTCCAAGAATGCAAATGTATTTTCCAAAACTTCACTAAAATTGAATCTTCTAATAGTATAAATTAAGCCAATAGTTATTGATTTTTTTTTTTTAAATGTGAAAAGCAAGGAACTTGAAGATGTAGTAGATGGTTAGTATTTTCTTAGAACACAGATGATGCACTGAAAAGGACCATATGGATGGACTGAATGTGCATGAGTGGGATACAGTGGAATGATTTTTAAAAAAAAAAAACAAACACAACTTTGAACACCTTAAAGCAAGAAATATTGGAGATCAAACTTTTTTCTTTCATAGTGTACTTGTTTTATGTCCATTGTATTTAATTAGAAACAGACCATGAATTGATTTGGTTTAAAGATGGGTGGATAGGACTTAAAAACAGAATCTTTGCCTTTTTCTGTTGTCTCCAAACATAGTTGTTGCACAACTGAGATTGTAATGTGATATTTAATTAGTTTTATGTGATATAATTAATTGTCTAATAATTATATGTGATTTAATTAACTTGATACAGATAATTTTGAATGTTCTGATTCTTTCTGAAGTTTGAAAATAAGTAAATTAAATACCCTAATCACTAAATAACTTAAAGGCTTTATTTTAACTCTAATTTAGATTCCTTTATGTTGGGATTATAGCCTGTCATTTCTTTTAGAGTATCAGCAAAAGAACATTTTTTTAGGATTATTAATTTTTCTTTTAGGATAGGCATCTTCTCAACAGTACTTTGTTCAGTGAAAAGCTGGAGGTGGGGCAGAAAATGTATTAGAATAAATTACTGAGAAATGGAGCTTTTGTGGGCTTACCAGTCACACAGTTGCCATTACCTCTTTCTTAAGGATCTGGTAGATGAATAGTCACAGAATCAACACGCTATTTTTACTTTATTTGAAGAACAACAAAAAAAATTTTAAAAAATCCCCAAGCCCAAAGGTAGCCTTTTAGTCAAAGGATGAGGTGTGGGGAGTCGGGCTAGGCTGATTGTTCATCTTTTAGTGCCACCTTCTCTTCTTCTTCCTGGTCATGGGCACTCACTGCACAAGCAGGAAACTATTGACCTTTTTTATCTTCTGGCTCATTGCAATGGGCTTAATAAGGTCAGAAAACACCACAGAGAAAATGGCAAGACTGGGAATCGAGGTGGGTGGGATGGCTTTTTTTTTTTTTTTTTTGCCATTACAAGTTGCTGAACTGTCCCTCTTTCACAGAAGCACTCTGTTTCTCCTTGGTGCTGTCTATTTAGATGCCATATTCACTTTGTTTATGGCTGTACAGCCAATGTGCTGCTGAGCCCTTTACTCTACACAGCTTACACCAAATATATATAGTGGCCAGGCTCCTGTTTGGCTTTGACTGCTGACCTAGAAGAGCTTATAGAACCTGCGAGTTCATGTCACTCATAACAATTAGAACATTATGCTGGATATTTTTAAATAGGGCGCTTCCTCAATTGTGGCCTTGACAGAATAGCCAGCGGTGTTTCTGTTTAATCAGTTAATTTACTTGCCATTAATCTTGGCTCCCCAGTAATTCAACAAAACACGTTACTGAGGAAACTAATGAGAAAAAAAGATAAAGAAAGGTGAAGTGTGGTTTGTTGTTTAGTTGGTTGGTTTTTATCCTTAACTCTTACACTCCTTGCTCCCCAGCTTGCACCCCAACTCTTCCTATAGCAGCAATGGCTGCAGTGCACACAATTTTATGGTTGTCTTGTTACCCCTTAGCTGAAACATTGCCTTTGCTTAAATTCTAAGCTAACCTTAGGTAAGTATGCAAGCAGTACTTTGAAACTCATGAATTTGGGAGTTCAAAGAAAATATAATTTTCTGGGGGTCCTGTGCTGTCTTGTATTGCTTGATCAGCTGTGATCACCAGCGGATGCTTTTTTAGCAAGACAGAGGAAAATCTATTCTAATGGCTTTTGCTGCACTGATTGTGCTGACTCAGTGATTCAATCTGCAAAGTTAATTGGAGAGAGACATTAAATTGGGTGGAACTTGAAGGATTTTAGTGTTCTAAGCCTCAGCCCCTCAGGCTTCACACAGAATGAAGCACATAATCAGCTTTCAGTAAGCACTAGTTTTCATTAATCATAAACTGTAGGCAAAGTTGGAGCTTGCAAATTTAGGTCTTTTATTGTTTCATGTTAATGACTATTATCTCTTTTTCCTATTGTATATGACTCTCTCAGCAACTGTGTTAGCACAGATGGCTAAAATCCCTAGCAGAAAAGTAATCAGCATTTGTGAACATGATGCATTCAAAATAAATGACAGAGCAGGAAAAATGCATGGCTTTAGAAATTGGGAAGCAGATTAAACTATAATAATGCATGTAAACACATCCAGGAAAGCAGGCTGCAGCTCTGTTTTCAACACAACTCTAACTTCAATATATGTAACTTTCTGTTGAATATATTGACAAGACAGGAAGCAAGTTAAGTTAAAACTGGAGAGCAACTGGTTTAATATCAGTAGTTTGGAATATTTTTTTTTAAAGACTGACAAAATGTGATATAATTGGCATAGATTAGATAGTACAGTGAAGAAAAAGAAAGGACACACTTTCCTGTAGGTCCTAATTATCACATTTTAACTGAAACGTGACTAAAAGTTACAGCTGTTCACAAGCATTTCCCTTTGATCAACACATGTAATATATTAACTGGAGCCCTAGATTTAAACTCACCGTGTACTGTTGACTTAATCTGGAACCAATAGACTAAGAACTGTTCATAAACCCATAGTGGGGGTTATGGAAGTACAGCACTTGAGTTTATACAGCACATCAACTGCCACCGTTCTCATGAAGAATTAAGTGACCTGTGGCTAATTTCTTCAAATCATAAGACCTATATTGCAAAGATAACTCTTGAATGAGTAAGTTAAGTTACTGTAACCTCTCACCTTTTCTTTAACTTTGTTAAAAATGTGTAACACCGCTCCGCATTAGCTCCTTTGTCACCTGGAGAAGGAAGTTATAATTGATGGAATCCAGGAAGCTCCTGGATTGATTATATCCTGCTGTGTTGTAGCTCCAACAGACAGCAGGATGGTTGAAGTCCCCCATGAGGACCAGGCCTTGTGAACATGAAGCTAATCCTATCTGTCTGGAGAGGGCCTCATCTGCTCAGTCTTCCTGGTTGGGTGGCCTGTAGTAGTCCCCACTGTAATGTCACCTGTCCCTGCCCGCCTTTTATTCTTGCCTGTAAGCTCTTGGTCAGTTCCTCATCGATCCCCAGGTGGAGCTCCATGCACTCCAGCTGGTCCTTAACAGAGAGGGCGGCACCCCCTCCTCATCTCCCCTGCCTGTCCTGCCTGAAGAGCCTGTGTCCTTCCATTCCAACACTCCAGTCATAGGGGCTATCCCAGCATGTCTCTGCGATGCCAGTAAGATCATAGCCCTGCAGGCATGCGCACGTCTCTAACTCCTCTTGTTTATTCCCCACGCTATGTGCATTTGCATAGAGGCATTTAAGTTGGGCCCCTGATGAAGCTGACATTGGCAGGAGTGTATATGTCACCCCTTCTGTGGACTCTTGCCTGCTGCTCTGCAGAGGATGAATGGTTGTCTGGTGGTGAGTCGGAATATGGCGGTGCATGCTGATGTGAGACTTAGAGGTTAGGGGATATGGTGAGTATGATGCTGTGAATGGTGAGGAACAAGGACGGTTGCATTTGAAGAGCTGAACTTTGTCATGGACAAACGTTTCAACTCTTCCTTGCTTATGTGTGTATTGATGGTGAAGTATCTTGCACTTTCTTAACTTCTTTGCTCTTCCCTTCTCCCCTCAGCTGATGAGAAACGCATTGATAGTGTCACTTTAGTATGTAAAGAAACTGAGACTTAAGGTTGACTTCCAGAACTACAAAGTTCTGCCACATTTATCTCGGGCTGCTGAACTGCTCTTCTGAATGTACTAAAGGAGAGATGAAGTGCACTTCAGTTTAGGCTTGAGCTTCTCAAAGTTGCCTATAAAAATTACTTGATAGTCACAGCTTGTTCTTCTGCCTGTAAATGGGAGGTGATAGTATCTTGTTTTTATAGGTGAAAGCTGTCTAGAAGGCATTCTTTACTCCAGGAACACTGTGTTTGCTATTGTATCAGGCTTCTGGTTTGAGTTTTGCCCCAATGCCCCACCACCACCCTCCCCCAGCTAATGGGGAATCATACTTGAAATGCTTGTACTGTTTCATACCATTTAGACTGTTTTATGTCCCAATAGTGTCTGGTCTAGAGGAGGTAATTCAATCGATCTTATTCTTGCAGATTTCTGTAAATTACAGTTTAAGACTGATCAATCAGTGACAGGAAAATTACTAACTTTTTAAACTATCTTGTAAAACTACAGTTCCTAAAGCGTGTTTCCTATTCAGTATTCTTCAACATATTTTTCTGACCTGTTTCCCTCAGCCACTGAAAAAAATTAGTCTATATTAGATGCATTATCTGTTTTACAGCTACTTCTGAGGTTTTTCGCAGGAGTGTCTTTCCAATCTCTTTGGATCTTTCATACCTCTGAACTACTTACATGCCATATGTCACCATGAAACAGTTAATGAGCATACAAATGATAGAATTGGTATTCCTCTTGGGATTTTGGTAACGTTCAGAGTTTTATAGGAATCATGCTTCTGGCCGAGACTACTTCTTTGATCGTTTTACTGTTATGTCAGTGCTGAAATTCTTCTACTAGTTTAGTGTTGTTTTCCAAGAAACTAAAAAAGAAAATAGTGATACAGTTTTCCTAAACGGTGTCTTATAAAATAGTGGTTTTAAATAGTCATCTTACATAAATGAAATTAAATGGATATTCCTCTTTTTGGTCTAATAGGTGTTAAGCTATAGTCCTACTCTCCTACTTTTAAATAATGGCATTGAATTTTATTTTTAATTCAAAACTTGGCAGCTCATCACCAGAAACTTTATTTCCAAAATATGTGTGGTATGGCTTAATACTTTCTTCTGGGTACAGAAAGGAAGTTTCCAGGATGTGTGACTGTTGCAGCAGTGTCATATATATGTACATAAGGAGAGCAGCTGGGTTTTTTTTCTTGTTATTGTTTTTCCTTTTAAAAAACCTTTCAAGGCAAGCTTTTTCTTGCTTCATTCCCACAGTGTGTCTTTTCTCTGTGGGGTCACTTTGCTCAAGCAGCTTCTACTGTGTGCAGAGGAGTTCTGCAAACAGGGTATGTTTGCGAGTCTAAAGCAATTATTTATTGGCTAAACATGCAGTAGATAGCTAGAACTAACTCAAGGCTACACTAACCATCCCAATGAGATTCTTGGGGAGCTTTTGCCAGACAACCTGTCATTAGTCAGGTGGAGACATCAGCTTCAGTGTCTCTTGAAACAGGCTGAATCTCATTGTTGTTGATTGCTGTCATCCAATTTGATGGGTTTTTTCCCTCCATATGGTTTTATACCTTCTCATGCTGGTGCTTTTCCTCTTGAATTCAGGAAGTACTATCACTGCCTCGGCTGCCTCACCTCGGTATGTAATTGTTATCTTGCGAACGTGCTTAGTTCTCTTCAGGGTTTCACAGATCTTTCACACAACTTAACAGTCTTCTCGGGCATCTGAGACAAGGTTGCACTCCTGAGCTGCATCAAAACTAACCCTTCACTCACAGACAGCTTTGTCCCTTGGAGAAAGTTTACAAAAAGTTCTGATAGAGGGATTAGGTAGGGTGGGCTGGAATGCTTATTTTCAAATATGGAAGACCCTAACTGCTGCTACTTCTCTTCCCAATGTAGAATTTCTCCATAGATGAGTTCTTTTGCCAGTATCCTCTTTAAAACCAGTAGCTCAGAACAGATTCTGCTGCCCAAGGTGCTCGGGCTGTGATAAGACAACTATTTTGGTTAAGAAATTTAAGTCAGAACTTTCTCCGAAGTTTTTGTGTGTTGCCTGTCATGGAAGACTTAAGAATGGGAATGGCTCATTGGGATCAGTCACACCCTTTGATCGATCTTTATTCCCAGTGGTTTGTTCTATGCCAGTATTTTTGTGACTCTTCCCTGCCTCCCACCCCACAGCAGTTCTTCCTTGAAAATGGAAGGTTAAAAAAAAAAAAAAGTATCAAGGTACAGGAGCTATGGTTTGCATAGAATTTTTTTAACCCATGCTAAACTGAGGTAAAATATCTTTATGAATCTGAAGGCTCATAATTTCAGTTCCTCTAAATTTATCTGGATGTTCCATTCAAGAGAGATCATGAATTGGCATGTCATATGTGATTATTTCATACCTATGCATGATATGTTACTACATGTGATGTTGATAGTTCACTGTATAATACATTATTTTTGTCTTCTGATAATCTTCGTTGTCTCTTACAACCTCTCTGAAGTTAGTTCTTCTTTTTAAAATCTTTTTAATTTGTTCATGTTAATTGCATACAGTAACATGTAAGCAAGGTGAATAATCTATGTATGTTACTTTGAGCCATTTTTGAGTTCCAGTATCAAGCTGGATTATAAATGACTTGAGGGGGCAAATAGCTTACTGATTTATTTATTTATTTTAAATTTGATAGAATGTTTGAGCAGACTTGGAGAACTTTTCTTTTTTTAATATTGCAGATTCTTTTTATGTAAATCTTACCAGACCCCTTAAGATGATTCTTAGATTTCAGGCCTTTCAGAATAAGACACCTGCTCTTGTTCAGTACTAACACAGAAATCTTGTATTAGCAGCCTACAGATGCTGTTACAGTAAAGCAATGCTTATGCAATGAAAATAAATGTATAGTCTGATCTAGAGAGCCCATATGTATAATGAATAAAAGATTATTCAACCGAATTTTGAGGTAGGAATGAAGGATGCAACCTTGACTTGTACTTGGGCATTCTGGATTGGTCGCAGTTGTTGTAGCAGTGAAATTCTCCAGATACGTTTAATGAGGGCTATTAATTCTATGTTCTCTAATGACATTAATTGTCCAGTACAGGACACAAATGACTTGCCCTCTGAGAGAAACTTCATGGCTTGTTACAATCTGTGTGAAATATCTTGTGTCAGGTATGCAGCTGTGTTTTTATTTTTTGACCTGTTTCTTACTGATAGTGGTGTTTAGCTACATGCAAACATAGCAGATTATGTTAGTATCGATTGCTATGTGCTATGGATATAAAGATGTTACACCAAGATTTATGCACATTAATACTACATTTAAGTTAAGCAAAGTTCATGCACATTAATACTGAATGTAGTATTAACATGCATGAATATTTGCTTAACTTTGCTATGGAATTTTTTTTCTCATGTTACTTTACCTGCTCATGGGATACAGTATTTATAGACATAATTAATGAAATCCATTAGAACCTTCTCCCCTCTCACCCTCTCACTATGAGATTTGTAGCCAAAGTTTGTGGTTAATGGTTCATCAAGACATCTTTTGGCCACACTGCTTTCTTTACTCTCGTGAGAAAGACGTATTCCCCTCTCTCCCCGCCCTTCTTTTTTTATAGTTTCATCGCAGTTGGGTAAAGAAGGATGTTTTTACATTGAAGCCATACAGAAAATATCATCTCAAAACTCTTGTCTGGATGCTGGTCTGCTAATTGTGAAGCTGGTCAGAAGCTCTTAGACCAAAAAGGTGCCTACCCTTCTCGAAAAAGGTCAAGCAGCATCTGTGTTAAGTTAGTCCTGCGAAACTGAATCCCCACACAGAGTGTTTTCAAAAGGACCGTCAGACTTTGCAGACTAGTTCAAATTGACATGAGGTTAAGGTACTGTGGGTTTTTTTATGCTTTGCATGTAGTGCTTTCATAGGTGCTCTAGTGCTTTCATTTAATGAAAAGAACCATCTAAAATTGCTGGAGTAAAGTAGGCTGGCGTTACATAATACTACATGAGCTGACATAGTTGTCACATTGACTTTTGAGAGAAACATTTAATTGGGAACCTAGATTGATTTTGATTTTTTTTTTTATTTCCTTTAACAGAATCAGTAGTAATTTTTCTGTAAAATCAGATGATCAGTGTGGCTTGATCAAAGAGAAAATGAATGGCTTTTAGGTGCATGTAACTGGCTTCTGCTTGGTTTTAAGTGTCACATCTGATTTGGATAGTCACCCTGGTTGTAAGGTGTGCGTGTAGCACTTATAGGAGGAGTATGGTGTTTTCTTTCAAGTGCTGATTTCTTTTGAGGGCTTTGTATTAGACTCCTTCTCCACTTCTGACTGGGAATAAATGCAGGAGCAAGGAATAGTTCAAAACACAATTATGCCTAGTAATAGGTGGGTGGGGATTTTTGTGTAAAATATAAAATTAGAAACTTATTTTTGTGAGCAAAAGTCTTCCTCTTGAAACAGTGGGTTGGGGTTTTTTTCATCTTCCTCTTTTTTTTTTTTTTAACAAAAGTGACAAAATGGAAGATTAAACTTAAAGAACATCCACAATAGGAGGTTTATGCTGCCGTCCACTGTTTTTTTTTTTCCAATAACTAAGTAATTATGGTACTAACATGGGATATAAGTGAACAACTAAATTCCCACTTTGAAAAAAGTGAGTTATGTCCCATATCTGAAGACATTTAATTCACCTTTTCAGAGTTGATCTACTTAGACTACGGAGAAATGCATTTTTTAATCTCTGTTTAATGAAGCTGTGCTAACCCCGTGGGTTTCCGTATGAAATGTAAATATCCAGTCAGTTGGACAGAATTATATTAACATGATGCACTGATTAGGGAAATGGAGCCCTAGAAGTGGGTATCTAGCAAGCTGGACCGAGATCCAGTTTGTATTCCAGTGGGTGTTTAATATATATCCAGAGAGGAAAAACCTAAACAATGTAACTGAGAGTACTTCTCAGGAGAATATTCTAAGGTATAGAAATAGGAGCGTTAACCTTGCAGACGGAAACCCTCAGAGGATGCAAAAGTTTTGCATCTCGAGACAAAGTACTTAACCATGAGCTTATTGATTAAAAAAAGGAACACTCACTTAAGGAATTTTGCATGTTAGGTTTTTTGTGGCTCAAGTCACAGAAAGTTGCAAGTCAACAAAATTGTTTCATAGCAAATATCTTAGCAAAGTCTTTTAAAATTAAGATGTTATGTACTAGAGTGAACAACAAGGCACAGTTAAAAATTACCATTGTAGTGAGTTATGTATTTGCAAATGTTTACTTGTGAGTAAAATCTCTTGTAAATCTTACAGCAAATGCTGGTAAAACAAACTCCATGCAATAATGCAAGTGGAAAAACTGTTTCCCATGCCTTTTAATTCATTGAGCTATGTGTCACCAGGAATTTAATTTCCAATATCAATGCTGTACATAATCAGTGGCTAAATAGGTAAACCCAGAAGGCTTTGGCATCTGTGTTTCATCTTGTTTTGATTCATTTTGGGTTTTATTTCATCTAGGATGCAGAAGTCTGATTCAGACAGAAAATTCTGTTTAGACCCTGAAGGGATCAGCCCAAGCAAAATGGGGTTTAGTCTCTGTCCCAGAACTCTCTCTTAACAGTTTGATTTCAACTCTAACAAAAATAAAAAACAAATTATGAGAAGTGATAGTTAAGAAAATTCCTTATCTACATACTCTAGGTATAGTGAGATGATGAGTCTCACTTGTAGGACTCCTCCTAATGATTAGGGGTGATGGGGAAGCTTTGGACTGCTACAGGTACAACCGTTTAATGGCTGTGTTTTCTACAGCAGATAATCCTTTAAGGTTTTTTTTTTTTAATAGTCATACAAGACTTCATGCATGTTTTTCATATGAGTGGGAGATTTAAGCTTGAGAGTCTACTAGACTGAAATACTGCTGACAGAAATAATTTGAGGGTGATCTAGTAGAGCAAAATAGCCTAAACCGACAACATATGAAGTATAAAGTATTTTGAATTGGTAGGCTGGTCAGGAAATTTTAGTTCAGAGGAGGCTAAACAGTCTATTAGAATACAGCTGCCTAATTAAGACTCTCAAGTAGCTAATCTTTGAAATCGGCATCAGTGTGAAACCGACTGTTCAAGATGCTTTACAGTGCTTTGCAGGTAAAATACTATGTGTCCCCAGTCTCGCTGTGTAATCTTAATAAGATCTTGTTTTAAACACTTGGATTTAATAATGTCATATGGTGGATGTGAAAGGCTGACTTCAAAACTTAGGCGACCTCCTCTAAATGATATGACATAGGATATTGTTAAGCCTTTCCTGGAATGGTGTTAAATATGCATTGGTTCCTGTGATGGGCTTAACAACATGAAGGTGAGATGACAAATCAACCAGGTAATTCCGAGTACATATTGACATTTACTTGCTGAAAAGCTCCCTGAGAAGCTGTTAACAAATTCAGAAGATATGTCTAAACACTACTTAATCGCAAATGTATTAGAGCAGGAAAACACTCTTGTATATATTATTTCAGATATTCAACCAATATATTTTAGCCTAGTTCCACAGCATTCAGTCTTTTTTTCCACTGCTGACATCTTTTATTGGATTAGTATCATGTGATTACCTGTAGGTGTGTGGATCTTTGTTCTTTGTTTGTCTTTGTTTTAGGGTCTTTTTCCTCTAGTAGTGTTGTGTGTTGCGCTTTATTTGGTTCACGTAGCTTACTGGACAGATGGCACTTCGTTTAATAGACCCTTATGGATGTGGGTTTCTCTTGGATGGGATGCAGCCAGTAGATTTGCTTCCTCAAATGCTTCCCCAGAAGAGACCATCTTTATGGAGGTTAAGAGAGTTTGTTCTCCATCTCTGCTCATTCATTGATCTCACGGTGGCAGACAGTGGTTGGAATTTTATGAAGCCATGTGTAGGTCCTGGACTGTAAGGGCCTGTGTGGTCCCTATGGGTTACTGAATGAAAATAGCTGGCTGATACCTCTAGTGATCATTGTTTATGAAGTGGCACATCCCTGGAAGAAAAGTTGTGTTGCTTGTTGTAAGTCTAGTTAGTAAGGTCTGTTCTGTATGTCAGTCTTCATGGTTTCCAAAGCGGCAGCTTTTGCTTCACGCAGCGCATGCGTCTCTCTGATGTTCTATATCAGTGCAATAACCTCCACGTTCAGAGGAGATGGAACAATGAACAAGCTGTTCTCTCTGGTACGGCCAAAAGTGGTGGTTTCAGATCACAGACTGTTAGGGGTTGGAAGGGACCTTCGAAGATCATCTTGTCCAACCCCCCTGCCAGAGCAGGTTCACCTACAGCAGTTTGGACAGAAATGCATCCAGTTGGGTTTTGGGTTTTGAATATTTCCAGAGAAGGAGACTCCACAACCTCCCTAGGCAGCTTGTTCCAGTGCTCTGTCACCCTCACAGTAAATAAGTTTTTCCTCTTGTTGAGATGGAACTTCCTGTGTTCCAGTTTGTGCCTGTTGCCCCTTGTCCTGTCACTGGACACCACTGAAAAGAGTCTGGCCCTGTCCTCTTGACCCCTGCCCCTGAGATATTTATAAGCATTGATGAGATCCCCTCTCAGTCTTCTCTTCCCCGGGCTAAACAGACCCAGGTCTCTCAGCCTGTCCTTACAAGAGAGATGCTCCATTACCTTCATCATCTCTGTAGCCCTCTCCAGGAGTTCCTTGTGCTTCTTGAACTGGAGACCCCAGAACTGGGCACAGTAGTCCAGATGTGGCCTCACCAGGGCGGAGTAGAGGCAGAGGATGACCTCCCTCAACCTGCTGGCCACACTCTTATTAATGTGCCCCAGGATACCATTGGCGTTCTTGGCCACAAGGGCCCATTGCTGCCTCATGGTCATCTTGTTGCCCACCAGGAATCCCAGGTCCCTCTCTGCAGAGCTGCTTTCCAGCAGGTCGACCCCTAACTGGTACTGGTGCATGGGGTTACTGGACTCCTCCCTAGGTCCAGGAGTCTACACTGGCCCTTGTTGAACTTCATTAGGTTCCTCTCCAGGCTGTCCAGGTCTCGCTGCATGGCAGCACATCTTTATGATCTGTCAGCCACTCCTCCCAGTTTTGTATCATCATCAAACTTGTTGAGGGTACACTCTGTCCCCTCCTCCAGGTCATTGATGAATATGTTGAACAAGACTGGACCCAGTACTGATCCCTGGGGAACACGGCTAGTTACAGTTCTCCAGCTGGATTATGTGCCGCTGATCACAACCCTCTGAGGCTGCTATTTCAGCCAGTTCTCAATCCACCTCACTGTCTGCTCATCTCACCCACACTTCCTAAGTTCACCTGTGAGGATCTTCTGGGAGGCAGTGTCAAAAGCCCTGCTGAAGTCGAGGTACACAGTGTTCACTGCTCTCCCCTCACCCACCCAGCCAGTCATGCCATCATGGAAGGCTATCAGATTAGTCAAGCATGATTTCCTCTTGGTGAATCCATGTTGACCACTCCTTTCTTTGTAGTTAAAAGCCTGGAAAATAATCTAGTTTCTTCTAAATAAAGGTGTAAAATCTATCAAAAACCAAGCGTATGATCATTAATGTAAAGTGTACCAGCAAGCTGCGAAGGACAAAGAGAGAACTGCGGTAGGAGGAAGCATGTAACAGTGGCTGCACAGGTCTACACAGGTAAGTGGTCAGCTTTGCTGAGGGGAGAAAGCAGGATGTGTTAATGAGAAAGCAGCCGACTGGTGGGTAAAGGCTGCTTGTCCTCTTCCATCGAGCTGCAGTCCCTGAGAGAAAATGCCTAACATAGGTACACAGGGGAAGCTCTCTAGTGAGGATTTTGTCAGCACTTCTGTGAAGTGCTTCAGATTAAGTCGTCAGCTCTCAAATCTGGTGAACTAAAGGCAGGCACAGAATAATGTAGGCATCCAGCAGATAAGGTAGAATTTTTGCAATTTCTAGGAGTTGCAGACAGCTCAACTGGCAATTAGCTACCCTCATGTTAGACATTAATCATGAAAAAGCCTCTACTTCAGTAAGGATATAAGATGTTCAACAAAAGGGACAGAACAAAACGAATCATATGCCTTGTTTGGAAAAAAGGATTTAAAATTTTTGATTAGTTGTTTTGTTTGTCTTTTTTTTTTTTTTTCTTCAGTCTAGCGTTTTAATGGTTTTAACTCATGCTAACTGGTTAGAAATTATTTTCTTCTTTTACACCTGTCTGGCATAAAGTATGCTATCAGATTTTTTTCTGGTCTTGACCTGACCTAGGGCAGTCAGAGTCAAAAGCATTTTCAGAGGTGTTGAAAGTGCTTGTCCTCTTAGTGTTAATTTGTACAAGAATTTCCTGAAAATTTGAATGGCTGGATAAAGCAGAGGAAAAACATTCTTAAGCAAAAGGCAAAACAACTTAAAAATAGTCTAATATTCTCATTTCTCTTTCTTCTTTTCTTGATTGTGATAAACACACAGGACAAGAGAAATTTATCTCCATTATGTATGTACCTATGTAGCATCTTAACAACTAATTGTTTCGCTTAGCAACAGGATAAAATTTGAAAATCACAGTGACACGAAGAAAAATTTCCAGTCTTCTTGAAGTGATGCATATAAAATGTCACGTAAAACAATACAGAACAATAGAACCATATACAATCAAAATGAATTGATCTGCTTCAGAGAATGAATATGGTAAACAGTGTTTCTGGGGTGGGTTGGGGGTTTTTTGTTTATTTTTTCATTGCTGAGTGTATGCCAAGTATGGTGGTTTGGTTGAGTTATTGAAACTACTGCATAAACCCAATTTTGAGTGAGTTAATGATGGAGAAGAATTTTTGCCAGAACTGGGATAGCCGTTTCTTTCTCAAATTACTTATTTTTGCAGATTTCTGTTGTCATGTGGCAAATAATCAGTCACGCTGAATCTGCACGGGCATAAATAATTCTCTGTGCCAGGACATCTTGTTTCCATACAAGCCAGCTGTTTACAAATTGAAAACCATAAAGATCCCCTTAGCTTATTAGTTAGAGCTTCCAAATACAGACTCTGAGGCTACCCTTTAATTAAGGGAGCGAATTGGATCAGCCATATGCATTATGCTAAGTTCCACTGTAGCTAATAGTTCACAAGTATCTTCTGTTCCAAGATTACTCTTGAAGCCAGAATTCTTATTTAGTCTTAAGCACACTATGTACAGAATTAAAAAAAGCATGAAGAAGACAGTAAAACCTCATAATGTTAGGTTAGCTGTCCTCCGGATGTAACCTTTATATTTGAAATAAATCCATGTTTTGAACAGGTTAGTAGTTGATAGGGAGTTATTCATCTCTCTGTTTCCTAAATACAACAGCTAGGGTGGAGTTAAAGGGGGCTGAGAGTGCTCTTCAGCAAAACAGTTTTCAGCAATCTAAATTTAACTTTCACTCCAAATTTCCTCATATTAGGATTTTTGAGTACATGTCATAGTTTGAAACTGGTGGTACCACCAAAATTACTACCTTGAAAATGGGCAGAAAAGAGGAACTCTTTGTTTAGACCTTAAGGCATGGCTTCACAATCTCCTGTAAGGAATTGTCATTAAGTATTTAAAGTAAATATTCAGATGAAAGAATGATTTAATCATTCCTAGCAGCTACCCATTTTTTTTCCCCAGGTGTGGTCTGCAGCCAGAAGTCACTGTCTGATAGTTTGGGGTTATTTTCCCTAAAATGATATGAGTATAAACAGACCTAAAACATTTAGAGTTACGGTTTAAAGGCAGCTGAGACTCAAACCATAAATTTTACATACAGAGAATAGATCATTTCGTTCATAAGGCTAGGAAAAAATAGTTTTCCTACTAATGTGCTCACACAGATTCCTTTAAGAGGCGTGGATGCAGCAAAAAAGTTCTGGTTTTTGTGTAGAATGAGAATAAAATCCCTTTCTCTTCTACCATATTATTGATTCTTATTTTATTGAGAGCTCTCAAACAATATCCAGTATACCCTGGTGCTTTTGGGTTTTTTGTTTGCAATTTATTCAGTCAACTGAAACACAGCTTCTAAAAATCATAAAAATCCATGTGTAACTCTGTCCTGTAGGAGAGAAAATTAGTAATAGATCTTACGTAATGGCAAAAAAAAATTTAAAAATTTGTAATTAAGCAAGCATCCAACTTGAACTTTCCCCAGGAGGGATGTGGCTGCTAGTACAGTGGTCTAACCTGTCCTCTAATCCTTAAACCAGGATAAATTCTAAATCTGCACCATAATTCCTCAGGTTAGTTGCCATGGTGATTTCTATCAGTTTCATGGGACAAGATTTCTATGGAAACAGTTTTTATGTAGTCTCTTGCTCCGCGTGTTATTTGTCATCCCCTTTCTAAATAACATTTCAGCCCATTGGCTAGATTTGACCAAAGTTATCTTGTAGATAATTGGTTTCTAGCAACTTGTGTTCTATCTTATACTTTGTTGGTTGTTTTAAAGGCACAACTTGTTTTAGGAAGTGGCAAGACTATAGAGAATACTGGCAAATTCACACCTTTTTCACCAATTCCTTCATTTAAAGGTGGCAATCTGCCTATAAAGTTCTATGGCAGGACAGATGGAAATGGGAAAGGAGCAAAAATACTCTGCTGTGACTTGGTGTTTGAGCTGCTATGCTTGTCAGGGGAGTATTTTAGTGCCTAAATGGGCACATTCATAATACTCTCTGGAATGCAGTATTAATGCAGATAACAGGGCAGCTCATGATGCCATTTAAAGCCTTCCCCCCACCCCCAAGCGGAATCGGTCTCTTTCCAGAGATTGTGATTAAAAGAAGACTAAGTGATGTGGTGGTTGAGAGCAGGATGGCATGGGCTGGATAACCACAGCAGTGAGAATAGCATGTTGCCTAATTAATTCAGTTCTAATTCATGTCAGTGAAGTCTACTCTGAATGATCAGCAGTACTGAACAAGTGTTAGGAGAGCTCTGGAGGCTCTGCAGGAGCAATCATTTAAATTTTAGCTTGCTTTCTAAATTGACAACTGAGTCTGCTGATAGGTTAGGATATAATTGGACTATAACAGGGTGTGTGAAAACAGTCTTGACAAAAATCAATTTTTAAGATTTGTATTACTGATGGCACTATAATGCAATCATTTCTAGCAGTTCTAGTGATTCTATCAGCTGATACTGTCTTCTGACTATGCAGTTCATTAGTCTTACAGTATTTAAGTATAACTTCTTTTTAAAGAATTATATTGCCTAGCACAGCAAGTCTAGAATAGCTTTTCCTTCTTGTATTTTCACTGTGTATTTTTTCAAAACCTTGCAAGTATGGGACTAAGCAAACAATTTAAGCTTGGTCAGGCAACAATGTACAGCTATACAGTTGTTTGCCTGAAATTGCTAAATGAGAAAATACGCATTTGTTCTCTAAGAATGTGTGAAATGGAGAACTGGTGCGGTGGTTGAGTTGTATTAGGTCTATGTTATTGAACTTAACAAAAATGGTGTTTCTTTGGCTAAAGTGGCCCAGTTTTCCTAAGTCAGTAATAATACCAGATTTCCTATTGAATTTAGTAAACGCAATTCAGAAATATTCTGTCTCTCTCGAGTTTTAGATCTGGACAGTCTGACCTGGCACAGCCTTCCTACATGTAATTTTAACAAAATGGTTTCTTTTATTATATATGTTGTTTTGTGAAAACAAAGCTACAAGTACAACCTATTTCTAACCCTTAATTTTCATCCTCTTTCCCTAAAGTCAAAGAGACTGTCACAACTCATGTCTTCACAGTAATGGTGATGCTGTGCTATGTAGAATTTTGGGAAGCACTTTTCTCTGGAAAATAGAGGTAAATCAAGTTGTCGTTAAGAGTTGGCTTGTTCTTTTAACTTGTGACACACAAATTCAAACTGAAATTTTATTTTTTTTTGGAGTCACTTAAGATTCAGAAAACTGTGAGGAACAATTGAAAATCCTACTAACCAGAAATCTAGAATAAAGACATGTAGAAAGTTCCATAAGCAGATGTGTGGCACTTTTTTTTTCTGTATTTTTAAGATCACCAAGGCGAGCAGCATACGTGATCTCAATTTGACATGGTTGTTTCACATAGAAGTGGTTGAACTGCTTTCAGAGAGGTCACGGTTTTGCTGCTTTTGACTGTTTCATCTAATAGTCATCCTCAAAGAGCTCTGTCTGGCCAAGGCAGTACCAGGAGGAGACCTACAAAACACAAGCCTGATAATAATTCCGTCTAAGTTTCATATTTCATACGATTTGCTTAGGAATTAGTAATTTTCTGCAAGTCTCCTTTGTCCAGTGATACTCTCTCTTTTTTTGTGTGTGTTCAGTGATGATTCTAGTTTCATGCTTACTTTCTTATCAGAAAGTGTGTTATTTGTCATTAAAATGATGGGTTGAATGTTGAGTTTAATGACCATTGCTAAACTAGTCACATACCATTTTCTCCCACCTTGCTGTTTAGCTTGCAATGCAACATAGTGAAGCTTTACACTCATGGCATGTCTTTTTTTAAAGGTCTTCTGAACATGTTCTCATCTATGTTGACATTTCTTTTGTATCTGTTTCATACAAAAATTGTTGTGTCCAATGGCTCTTAATTTTTTTTTTTTTCAAGTGGCTTTCAGGTTTTTCTGACCAGTGATCAGATGCCGTAAGAGACTTGCAATGGGTTAAGTATAAGGTAATTGCTCTTCAGTTTAGCTATGACAGATTTTAACAGTAAAAGCCTTGATAGGCTTATTCCAGGTTCTGCCAGATGAGATGTACAGTACAGATTAAATTGTGATAGTGTCATCCAAAGAACTTCCTTCCTCAATCCTTCTCTTCCACTTAAAAGCCAAGGTGGGGAGAGTGGGAGGGGGCTGAGAATTTATACTGCAGTGTTGGTTGTTGCTGGCCTCTGAAAATGAAGGTCGGGACCCTGAAGTGATTGCCAGCATTAGTGTGACGGCTCATAAATAAGCAAAAAACCCCCCAGTTTCCTGTGGAAACACCTGTGTCTGCCTGCCAAACACTTCAAGCCTTTCAACTTTTGAATTTGTTGTCCCATTCAGACGAGATTGACAGAAAATTAAAACCCTGAAAAGGAGAATTGGTGGGCAAATAAAGGCTGCATGTGTCCCGTCTCTGACAGACTGCGTGAGCTCTGGCTTTCAAACTGTGGATTAACGAAGGGTGGAAAGAGGGACCACATAGCTGCTGCAGTCCCTGGGTAAGCTTGATGTGGAGAGGTTGCGTGAGCCTTCAGGCTACAAAACACAAATAAATCCACGTGCTTACAGAACTACTGCTTTGGTAAGTGACACTGGGGGGACAGGAGTGTAACTGGGAGATTTAGGGTATGTGAACTGCCACGTGCCAGTGAAGTGCTCCCCTTCACTCAAGCGAGGTAAAGACTGAGCGGTGTAGACAGCTTTTGTGTGACTGCAAGACTTGTTAGCTGTTCTGGTTGTTCAAGGTGTCTTTTAGGTTGCATGTCACCCTGGCAAACGCAGATAACACTGCCGAGTTAGACGTTTTGCAATCTTTTCTGTTCGGAAGGTTGTACCGCACTCTAGCCATTATAATAGTACTCTTGGGTCAACCAGGATACCGTTTTCATGTTGCCACTGGCCTTTTAAGCATTTTTATTGCATGATGTTTGGGGGAACATTGCAGAGCATAGTTCAAATGGCGTGCTCACAAGGTGCATAAACAGATAATATTTTAAGGAACCGTGGAATGAAGTAAACATGGGCACCAAAGAAACTACTGTTGGAGTAAGCTGGTTGCAACTTATATCCATTACCTTGTAACTTCAAACAGTAGCTGCATATAGATAAAATCAGTAGCTCCCAAGAAATTTGAAAAGCTAGCAGTATCAAAAAATTTATGCATGACCTGCTTTTTTGTGCGTGTTACCATGTAGCTTAAAAACAAAACAGTTTCTGATCCTGTTTCCCTAAGAACTGAAATCCCTGCAACACTTACTAGGACTGTCGTGAGCATTCAGGGAGAAACATGACTGGCTTCACACCCTAGCCACCCTGGAGTGTCTTAATATCCTTCTGGCTTTTTGTTCACCCCCACAGATATCATCTCCTTTGGTTTTGAGGTTCCCCCCCACCTTAAGTTCACATTTATTGTAATGGTTTTCACGATTATGTTTGTATTGGCCTTTTCTTGAACTGGTTTGTGCTGTTCACTTTTTTCTGTTTAATTCCTGTCTTTTGAGAGATTACTGCCACGGGTATTCAGTGTTGACCAGAGTTAATCGTATGCGTATTTCATTACTCAAATTTATTTTGAAAGAACGCAGTTGATTTACAGAAGTAGTGTTGCAGTTCTGTATTGTCATCTTTGGCATATATGGCAGATCTGGGGAGAAGGTTTGGGTGCCTAGACATGAAGACGAAGCCCTATCTTGGGCATCTTCATTTTCTGATGGTACCTGTGGTTGGCCCATTGGAGGACAGATTCATGTATTTATGTTACCTCAGTGTTGCAGGGTATGAGATAAAGAGTTGCTGAGGTTTGTCTCTGCCGAGAAGTGTAAGTGGTCCCGCAGCCAGGAAATTGTTCTGTTGTACTGTTCTCCTCTTGCTTTCTTTCTGTGCATCCAGACATAGTGACAGTCTAGATTCTGAATATATTTGGAAAATATAACAAAATAAACACCCTTCCTTGTGAAAGTACCTATTTGTTCCTTTATGTTAACAGGCAGCATATTATTCATAATGAGTAAATTCAGTGCAAGATGTCATCTTTTCAGAGTGTAAAATGGAGTTAGCGTAGTACTGTAACTGTCAACAAACTCAACAGGGGTGCCAACCAGTGTCAGTATAGGCTGTTTGATGTAAATAGCGTGAGGGGAAAATGCATTCTGCAATGTCATTGTCTTCTTTCTGCCTTATAATTTGATCATAAAAGTAGACAAAAGTCTCATATTGAGGTTAAGTACCAGAAATGAAACTATCTTATCCAAAACTGGGAGAAAGTAAAAGATAAGGTAATTCCTTCTTCTGCATCTTAACGATTACCTGAAACGTCATTCACTTAAAAGAGCAATACCACTAAGATGCCACCAAAAGAACCTCACAAAGATGGGGTAAAAAGTTGTATTTGTTCTGACAGGGCTGCTTCCTCCTCTAACCCCCCCCCCCCCCCCCANAAAAAAACCCCCAAACCAACAAAACACATCCAAAACACTGCTGTTCATCATGCTTTGATCCTGTAATCTAAAACTTTATTCAATCAGCCCTTGTATCAGGTAATACTTGGATCATCTAATGGAAGCTGAAACGTTTGTCTTCAGTCAGGCAGACTGTTTGTACTTGGTAACTATTACTTTGATAACTAGGAAGATCAGGTTGGCTTCTTAATTCAATCTGTGTGAAGATATCTTCACAAGCAGGAACCGATCTATTAATTGCCCATAAACATAATCTTATTACCATCTTGCACAGTGTTTACTTCCGTGACGGTCCTAAATACTTGTTTTGAATTGGATTAAGAGATCATCACATTTCTTGCAGAAAAACAGAAAACAATTTGAATTGGGGTGGCACAGAATAATTTTTCTTCAAAAAAAGATCACTCCTTTACCTTCAACAAACTTCATGGGTTTTTTGAGTAATGGTAATATTTATTTTTTTATTGTATTTTTTAAACAAAGTTTCAGTTATATAATTGAGTGTGTTTACTTATCTCACTGTTTTAATCTCCAAGAATATTTTTCTTCTTATAACAAAATTTGAAGACAGATTTTAGTAAAGGTAATGTTCTGCAAGAAAAAAACATATAGAAAGAATTTCTAATTTTTTAACAGCACTATGGTCTCTGCACATCTAAGATTACTGAGGGAAAGTTGAGAGTTGTTGGCGGTGTGAAATTGCATTAACTATTTTGAGCTGTCAGAAAAGTAAATTTAATTAAAATATACTGGATTTCACTTTTAAGCATTTTAACTGGGAGTTTCATCTAGAAACATTGATCTTATAAGTTGGTTTTGAAAAGCCTCAAGGTAGGGGAAAAAACCCCAAAACCCAACCCCAAACCTCTGCTCATCAAAGGTAGTTGAAACTTTAGAAACACTTCTCAAAGGCTTACTGTTCAGGACACAGCCAGAACTGCAGATTACTACCAAATATCATCTTTTTAAAAAGTCTGGAAGCTGTACAAAGGCTTTTGTTCCATTGAAATAATAGGACAATATTGCCAAAAGTAAAAGGCAAGCTGTAATTGTTTTCCTGCACCTAAGTAGTTTGGCTTTTTACATCTACTTTACTTTTTAAATACTTCCTTTCTGAAGATGGTTTTCCTGATTTAGACACTGTTCCGGAAGGCAGGAGTTAAATAAAAGGGGATAGACCCTAAGGAATATAGTAACTGCTGTATCATGATACAGTTCTTGATGAAAAATAATGAAAAGACTTGCTTTGCCAATTATCAATAGACATTTCAGCTGGGATATAATTATTTTTATACAGTGGTAATATTGGCAATAAGATAATTTTTCATTCAGGCAAAGCTGTATCATAACAGTTCCAAATACTTAATTTAAGTGAAATTCTGTGTTGGGATAAAGAGATACCTGATCTTAATATTGCAAAATACGTATTTTCTGTGAGAAAGGAGTTTTCAAGGTACGTGAGTTACAGTGAGGACTTTGTTAGGAACCCTAATGCTGATGTGTTTGGTCCCTTTACTGGTTTTCAACATAAATACTTGTAAAACATACTAGTTCCCGTGACAGCATGCAGAATAAATCCTGGGAGGGATGTTTGGTAAGTCTGAAATGTTCAGTGATTTAGTAAAGAGAAAGACAGCGAATCCCTAAATCTTCCTGTATCCAGCATATGGATTTTCTCTTTGAATCCCCTCTTCTGTCCTTCTCTGGGGTGCTTCTGTTTTGTTTTTTTTATATCACTCTTCAGCTCCAGCCACCCCCTTGGGAAGAAATGAGGATGGAGATGCTGAGTGTTGGGGTGACAGTGAGCTCTATACATCTACTACTTCCAAGACCAGAAATTGTTTAATGCTCAGAAGCTGTCCAGCAGACAGCCATTAGGGGCTGTGTAGGCAGGACAGAAATAAAACTCGGAGGCTGCGGAAAACAGTTACTAAATACGGCAAAGAGTTTATCAATCACTTTGATAGAAGGTGTTTGTCAGCCTGTTGTCACCAACACTGCAGGGGTTTGGCTATATTCCCAACTACTATTAGAGGATGAAATAACAGCAAGTGTCCAGAATAACCTTTTACCACCTTCCCTGGAGTATGAGGTTCTGCGAGTGTGTGTATCTGTAGTTTCTGCTTCTGTCACCTGAGTATTGAGTTGTCACAAATTAAGCCACAATACCGTTTATATGCATTCAGAAACAGAAGCTCGTTCAGAAAGAATAACTGAAATACTAGCAGGCAGATCTTGCTGTAACAGCAAGACTTTAAAGGTCTGCTTATGTTTGATGTATATATACAAGGTAAAAGTGGATACTTGTACATTTGAGTGAACTACTCTGAATAATCTGAGTGAATTCCATCTTTAAAATGAAAAGATAGGGTATTCATAGCCATTTGCATAGTCCCAAATAGAAAGACTCCTGTGCTCTATTATTTCTTTAACACAGTATTTGCATTGTATGCAGCCATTTCAATAAGCATGAGAGCAAGTCCTAAAGAGATGAGAACACAATTAAAAGAAATCTCTTGATTCGCCCGTCAGCAACAGTTGTATCACGTAACACTAGATAATTTGTCTTGCCTTTCCAATTTCAGAGGCTATTCCAGAATTTCAGTACTCTACTGACTGGCAGCCTTATAATTTACAGCCTAAATGTATTGATGCCCTTGTAATAGTTGTTTGTTCTTGTCTTGATATTGCCTTTTCCACTCCCTAATGTTTAACTTCCTGAAGCATTTGTAGTAAGCGACCACCTCTTTTCTCTATTTCATTTTGAGAAGCCAAAACTCATTCTGTTTCTGCAATATCTTCTCATTTTTCACTGCTGTTCTTACGTACTGTGGCTACTGGCAGGACATAAATACTACGGGCAGATTGTTAATAGTGATTTTTTAAAAAAATGATAATAGTGAAATCTAGCCTGCAGCGAGGGGAGAAATATCATTCAGATTTCATTTATGAAGTTACTTTTTTTTTCCTGCCCTCTCTCATCAAAATTCTAAGTCCAGATGAATTGAGAAAGAGCATATGAAATGAGATTAGTATAAGGCGATCGTTAGCTCCTTGAATGTACTGGTTGCCAGCACTTCCAGTAACGGGGATATGGGAGTAGAAGAAAGTTGACGTCTTTGATACGTATGATGGTTGCTGAAATGTGTTCGAAAAAGCCATAGAAAGCACTGAATAGAAGCCTGTTTTATTCATCCACCACTGTGTCCCCTGCACCCTGAATCTCTCCCATCTGGGGCTCCTGTGAGGATGAACAGTGGGCACCAGCTAAGGCGTGCTCGGAGTTTACTCTGCACAGAAACTGCAGCCGGGGGAAGAGGGCACGTGCCAAGTCTGGTCCCCACGGACGGATCAGGAAGATGCTCTGGGCTGTAGATACGACAGCTGACCTGTGTGAATCAAATTCAGAATGAATGCTGGAGTCAAAACTGGAAAAAAAAAAAGAAAGAAGCAACTAAGGAACAGAACTTACTATTAATCATTTTAGAACTAGGGTTTCTCAGGAAGAACAAGCAATCTCTGTTGTGTGGTGAGCGGCATAACTGTTCCTAGGAATAGTTCTGGTGTGGCTGAGGCATAGTAAAGTATGAGGTGTCCTTTCAGTCCGAAGATTGTCCTCAGGTCAAGAACTGCCAAAATGATCGAAGGTTAAGTTACAGATGATTTTTTGTTTATGCTTTTATAAAAAAAAGGTAGATGTTAATTTCCAAAATAACCTCTAAGTATTATAGCACTGACTGATGGAATAATACCCTTCAGAAACTAAGCACCTTCCCCCATGTGATGATTTATTCTTTGAATTCATACTCTGTTCTTCTGCATAACATCTGACTGGAAGGTATTATGTGGCTGTTGGGAGCATCCTATTATATTATCTCAGCATTGTCATAACCTACCTACCTATTCTGAAAACCTTGGTAGTCATCATAGTGTATTTTTTTCTCTCTTAATTATTCATCCCTCTTAGTTATTCACTACTTGAAACTTTATCCCTGACGGAGAGCAGTATCAGTACATTGGAAAAGAATCTTAAATGATCTCAATATAAAGAAAATAACCATCTATTCTTAATGTAAATTTTTCCCTAATCTGTTATTGAGAGGTTGGTTTGTAACCTGTATTTTAAGTATTGACATAATGTGGAAAATACTTGCGGAGAGGAAGAACCTTCACTTGGCAATGGAAAAATTGCTGGGGGGGGGGGGGGGGGGGGGCGAGGGGAAAGCTCGCTCAAGTGCTTTGTGTGACAGATGGGCTGAGTATCACCGAAGTAGGTTCCTGCTGACTCTGTCATGCGGCACATGGCTACATTGCATAGGCCTTACCTCTTTAAAGCAATTAGAAGAACTAACAGGACAGATATACAAATACAGTTTCATATAGCTATCTAGACATGTTGAAGTCACCTAGTTAGCAAGTACCCTTTTATTAATTAACCCTATGAAAAGCATCTGCCACTTGAGCTTACGGTAGAGCAGAAGGACCCTGCTGTTTGTGATACAATCATTGAGAAGACATTCTGGAAAGGTTGTGAATAAAGATTCACTGTAAGTGGACAGTTCATACGTTGATGGCTTGTAGCAAACCGTAACCTGCTATCCTTACCTCGTCAGGTACTTCGCTATTCCTTGTGTTCAGCCATCCATCCCACAGCCAATTAGCTTGTCCAAATGAAAACATTATTGTGAGATATTTTTTTTTTTCCCCCACAACCTGTCACCTTGGTCTAATTGCTGACAGGAAAATAAGAAGACAAATTTCCATTGTTTTGAACAAGTTTTTGTTTAGAGCATTTTTTTAAAATCCAATGAATAAGAATTCCCTTTCCCCTCATCCCCCGCGCTTAATCATCTCCCTTCTCACATGTTCCTCCCAAGAAGAGGAAACACATTAGGATGTCAGTATACATAGTATACATGTACAAAACCATCTGTATTAAGTTGATCCTGTGGTCGTGAGCGCACAAAGACTTCTTTATGCTGTACTGTTTTTCTTTTTTCTGCATACCTGAAACTGTTTTTGTAGAGCATCTCATTACCATGTTTCCTCAGCGTTAGCAATAAATTCATATTCATTCTGAAGCCCATACACCAACACCATAGGTTCTTCTGCCACATCAGTGGCATCTTCTGACAGGCAATGAGAGAACCAGGAGGAAAGTTCACCCCTTTGGTCCACATTGCAGAGCCCTCTTGTTACAGCTGAGTTGCGTGCTCCCTGTGTATGCTCAATAAACCTTCAGGGATATCTGTAGGAGTGCTCCATGCGAAATAAATGTAGAAACACGTCTCAGTATCTGTGGTTATTCAGTGAAAAATACTTGTTAATTGAATGGTAAGGGTAACGGCACTAATTACTTTGGATTTAAATGGTCTGCTGTGATAACTCTGTACATAATCTAGATAGTAGCTAAAATCCTTCACTTCCAGGAGGCAGTCAAACAGGTGCCAGCAGTCTGCTCCTGTGGCCTTTCTGGCTGTGTTCCGTTCTGACGTCAGACGTGGAGCCTGGCCCAGATGAGGGCAGCACCCACGTGATGAACTGACAGTTGGGCAGCATTTGGCAGCATTTGGGGTAAGGGAGAATTACAGTGTCCTGCCGAAGGGAATTTTTCCTAGTGGTGACGGAAGTTTTGGTCTCAGAAAAAGATATCATGCAAAGTGGTGAAAGAGTAAAGTCTGTACCTTCTCATATTGAAGTCCTGAGGAATCTGCCTGCCTACATTCTTCACTGTACTTTATTCCCACTTAATTATTTGTTATTGTGTTTCTTTTATTTAAGAAGGTAATGCGTAGAGAAAGAAAGCGTCAAAAGAGTTGGCAGGAAATGGAAGTGTGGAACAAAAATTTGAATACAAGTAGCTACTATCTATTACAGTTTTTCAAAGATCTGATCTTGAAATCTTTACCTATATAGGCATCATTACCTTCCCTTAAAAACACTAACAGATTATTCACAGGTTGAATAAAATCTAATTAGATCTTTGTAACAGAACATTGTAAACGTTGTGTATAGAATGTCGGGGGGGTGTGCGTGTGGTTTTGGACATGTTTGCATGCGAGTGCTTAGCTGTTTGCACCTAAGACAAAGTAGAAATCTGACAAATTCATACTGGTAAGTATTGCTTTTCTCTATTAAAGAGGATCAGGCTTCATTGAAAAAGGAATGAACAATATCTCATTGTTTAGAGTGGCTGAAAATGGCAAAAGGTATAAGCAAGCACATTTATGTGATATTAAATCAAAGCAAATGGTGCATGCACAAACCACATTGCCTATATTTTTTAATTAGTGACTTTAGGACTTATGCCAAGATATTTTGATGTGCATTGTGTCTGGTCTAGGAGTGGATGAAAATCAATATTAATTTGACAATAATTTCAACTAATCAACATGCAATAAATCTCATTTTTAAATAATCCTGAATGTATGCCACTATTTCTGGAAAAACTTTTCCCTACACTTACAAGAACTTATACACTTATGCACTTATATACACTTATAAGAAACTAGAGAGATACCAGACTTCATATAGAGTTGGCTAAATTTTACTTAGTAAAGTGTAACTGTACCAACTGGAATAACTACGATGCCAGTCACCACAGGGGTTATTTGTTGTGTAAGTTAAACTTGTAACAGATGAATAAATAAACTTTTTATGCCATCAAAGTCCCCAGGCAGGGGACTTTTCTCAGATGGTGATTCTGCTTTGGTAAGTGACACTGGGGGGACAGAAGTGTATTCTATTTTACTGGCAGACTGTACTGGGAACATACATACTTCTTTGAGGAACTCTTGAGAAGCACTTCAAAAACGGTTTGCATAAACTGGTTGATCTTTCTTCAGAACTTCATAAAAAGTGGTCAAATTTACTATCCCAGGATACTTTGTAAGAAAGTTTTGTAAGCTTATTCATAACTAATATTTGTAAAATATTTTGAAATTTGGAAGATAAATACTGACTTTGATAGAAGTCCAACATGAGGAAAATACAGACTTAGTATTTTCTTATACACTGGTATCAATTTTTCATCATTTTACCTGTACCTTATTAACTGTAGTAAAAGCAGAAATGTGTGTGTGTAACCACATGGAATTTTTTTCTTGTCCTCTTCCTGGATGCTTGCCTCCCTTCCACGCATACATATCCCCAAAGGTTGAAGAAGGTCTTCCAATCCCTCAGTCTGCATAAATGCTTTTTAGTTATATGGACTTTGCAAGAAGTCCTACTGAGGTCTATTGTCTTTTCAGAGAGACAGTTTTGCCCGCTCATCTATTTTATTAGCCCGCGTTTCTAACTTCATGCCAAAAATGCTATTGCTGTATAAATTAATGAGAACATGTTGTTGCTTCAGCTTCTCAAAATTCAGTAATTGCGAATGCTAGATGCTTAATTGAAACAACACTTTAAAAAAATTAGTTGTCTTCCCCAAATCTTATTCATGATAGTGTCATTCAAAAATTTCTGAAAATACTAAGAGCTTACTTTTGTGCAGCTTTTGCTTAGCTGATTAAAATTAAATCTAGATTATTATTTTTTTTTGATAGGAGGCATATACCTTTTTTCCCCAAGGTATGCAGGTTAAGAGGCACTACAGAAGTTCTTTCAAAATACTGGAAGTACCTCTGTCATAGAAAAGAAGATAATCAAGAATGTCAGATGCCCTACAGTTTTGTGTGGACTGTGTGCAGGTTTTTATATATGGATTTTTATGCTTCGTAGCATACTTCTTGCTTTGTCATCAAATTCACGCACTTGCATCCAGCCCAGTTGGCTTCTGGTTTTGTTGCTGCTGTGATGGTAACCAGGACAGTTTAAATTGTGCTCTTGTGCTTTGCAGAAAAAAGCCTTCAGTAAAAGCTTCTGTTCTCTGCTCAGGCCTTGCAGGTATTATTCACACACTTGCAGTGTGAAGTCATGGACAGGTAAAATATCCCCAAATTTCAGTAACCCTGTGAAAGTCTTTTTATAGTACCAGGCACATGATGGTCAATGTTGAAGATCGGAATGGAACCGCTTCATGTTTTTCAGTACCATACGTTTCGTATCTGATTGGAGAAATCAATACTGAAGTCAATTTGTTCTCAAGAAAAGAACAGGTCAAAAAATAAAGTCAGGTGACAGTCTGACCCAATTCAAAATGAGACAGTTGGGTATTTAACTATTGTGCTCAAGTGTAGATAAGACAGCAGAAACTCTGCAGAAATAGCACAGCTCAGAATATTTTTCTCTCTCTGAGGCATTACAAGGAGAAAGTATATGTCAGTATTGCCCCAAGCCTTCCCATTTTTCCCAGTTGGAGATTCGTGTCCCATGATGACTCTGATCCTCCCCACCAAATATTGTTTAAGGATTTTTGCAGTGATCCTGCCTACAGGCCTTGGTTTACCTTCTTGATACTTTTCTGGCCAGCAAAACAATTCAAGATCAATTTTAATGACTTTAGAACACCTTTGCTTAGAAAATTTTTTCATGACACTTCACAGATGTAACAGACCTGCATCAAATATCCAGCATCACATAAGATAGCTGGCAGGGGTGGAAAGGACGGAGTAGCAACAGGGGTGGTCACATCTTTATGTGGGGGCATTCCAATGATGCTTTGCTGTGGACTGGGACACTGGATAGAGTAGTAGGTTTGTAACACACTGCACAAGGACTAAGAAGCTGCTGAAAGTAAATCTCCTTAGGCCATAGGTTGTATTTGGGCTTAACTTTAGTCAATACCCTTGTTTTCCTCTTTGATACTTTTATATATGCTTGGTGAAAGACGTTACATTAATAACAAGTTTAAATACATTAATAACAAATTTTGGCAAAGCAATCACTATTGTTTTGCTTGTGTCATGAAATGGTGGAGAGAGGGGTACACATGAAGTCACAAATACAGAATCATAGAATCCTTTACTTTGGAAGAGACCTTTAAGATCATCAAGTGCAACCATTAACCTATCACTGCCAAGTCCACCACTAAACCATGTGCCTCAGCACTACATCTACATGTCTACCGCTTCCCTGGGCAGCCTGTTAGATGCTTGACAACTTCTCCTGTGTTCTTCACTTTTTGGTGAAGAAATTTCTTCAAATACCCAATCTAAATCTCCCCTGGCGCAACTTGGGGCCATTTCCTCTTGTCCTACCACCTGTTACTGGGAAGAAGATACCAAACCCCGACCTCTCTACAACCTCCTCTCAGGTAGTTGTAGAGAGCGATAAGGTCTCCTCTCAGCCTCCTCTTCTCCAGGCTAAACAACCCCAGTTCCCTCAGCCAATCCTTGTAACATTTGTGCTCTTGTAAATTAATGAGTGATTACCTCTGAAATGGTCCACGTTTCAAAAGTATCAACTTGAAAAAATTACTTATTTGAAAATAACCTCGCAAAGAGGTATCTACCATGTAGGTTTCCTGAAGGCATAAAGGGCTCCATGCCAAAATGTATTTCTGTAGTAATTGGCTGAAAACTAAGGAGTTTGGGTCCCCTCACCCCCTAACTGTAAGTTTTCTGAAGGAGGTGAAATGTTACCTTTTAAGTCAGTATTTTAGTAGGTTTATTTCCACGTGAAAATGATTGTACAGTAGTGAGGGGGAAAAAATGTTGCTGTTTGGCAACAGTTGTATAATTAATCTTCCCCCCCCCCCCCCCTTCAATGATGCATGGCAATTCGTGAAACTTGCTGCCAGAAACTATCATGAAGACTGAGCGTTAGGTTGTATAGAATTACATATGCAAATACTCAAAAATAGTAGAGAGAAGATCTAACTTTAACGTATGAATTATTATTTGATAATACTTTTTTGTTGCATGGTTCTTTTGTTGCAGTGTCTCTGTTTTTTATTTGGACGTAAAAAAACCCCAACATAATTGAGAGCAAAGTGAAATTTTTAAACAAATAAGGTGCCTAAAACAGCACAGTAAAATGCTTAAAGATAATCTCCACCTAGATTCAATAATCCTAACACTCCTTTTCTCCAACAATAAAAAAATCAAAACTTCACTTTCCTTTTAAAACTGTAAACACTTGTGCTTTTGTCTATACTACTAGATTAAATCATTAATGTAACCAATACAATCTTCTCCGTAGCTATCTCAGGCTTTTTTAATGCATTGAAGCCAGTGATGGGATGTGTTTGTTTGCCTGTGTACGTCCTTTTAAAATCAAGACTTAAGAACCAAATTCTCAGCCATGATTATGGAACTAATGGTGTGGAACTATGTTTGTCTGAGGAGCGGGATTTCATTTGAAACACTACTTGAAAAATTAATAATTCTTGGATAGTTAGGTAAGAGATTTCAAATATAATCTGCCTACAATTACGAAGAAAATCGGAAAGTGTTTATGCAAATACAGTCCATAATGCACTTCTCATGTGGAGGTCATCGCTGCTGGCCACAGAAGAGTTGCTAACCATTGCATTAGAATTCGGTGCATACAGTTGTTTTTAGCAGTAACGAATGCCAACCTTCTTTAATATTTTATATTCATTTATGAGCTCCATTAATATACTGAAGAGCTGACTGTTAGAACCAGCATTATACTGTCAATAAAATTTAGAGGAAGCATTTAAGTAAATTCACTAAGGCAGCAAACTAAACAAGAGTATTCTAACTAATTTGATTGAAGGAATTGTATTTACTGCCTTTGGTGGTTGTTCTTTTTTTTTTTCCCCCACAATTAATGTAAGTCTATATGGATGTACTGGTAGTCAAGTGTCAGCTTTTTATTAGAATTTTTAATAATGCACAATTAATACTGGAAGCAACATCAAATAACAAGTCACTGAAAGAGAACAATGTTGTCAACACATTCCTACATAATTTAAACAATGGCATAGGAAAAGTAATTAGCTTGAGAAGAAAACAAGCTAAGTCTTCTCAATATTTGCTCTTAGGCTGATAATGAAATCAGTAAATGCATACTTGGGAATCAGTGCTGAAGATGTGTGTATTTTAAATCAGAAGTCATCAAAATGAGAAGAATGATTTGTGACTTGATAAGTAAACTGCTTTCACCAAGAGACATACGATGAGAAATTGGACATTGGTGAAAACATGGTAAAGTTTGAACCATCATTAAAGTTTGGAGAAATATTCAAAGCTGTATAGTTAGAAAAGGCAGCATCACCATGAGGGCTTAGAAGAACAACTTCACCATTATCCTGGAATATACCAGAGCATTAAGTTTAGGACGAGCCCTAAAATACTGGGGTAGTGATCTCAGTGTCCAAATGCAATCGGATTAGCATTAAAATATCACTCTCCTCACCTTTCAACTCCTGTCTTTTCTATAAGAAATGACTTGTACCTATGTCCAATAAATTCTAATTATATGCAACGTGTAAGGATATTCTAGCAGGGCTTTTGTAATGTGAGGGTAAAGGGACTTGTATGCTGACAGATACTAGAGGTTTTTTGATCTTATTGACTGGTAAGTATTGGTACGTGTGGACACTGCTGAAATATGAATGTTGCTGTATGTATTTTAGGAATAATTTAGGGCTATACTCCTTTTTTATGTCTCAGTATGAATTAATGTATATTTAAACAGATTTATTTTTTATGCTATTGAGGGTCATAGTCAATTTATAAATTTCTCGCTGTGGCATGAGCATGATGGACCTTAAATGCTGAGCATCATTACTTAGTGCTATGGCTTTGCACATTGGGTACAGTTTAGATCTTAAGACGCTTGTGCAGTGGTTTAAAAAAGATGGTTACACACACAGGAGACTCTTGTATGAAAATACAAATTATTCTTACGATAAGTGATGATTGTGACATCTGACATAAATCAGTGTGGCTTTTTCTCTTGTATAAGCACATCTGATGCTGCTCACATAGTTCATAACAACCTACTGAGGAAACTATAATTTTTAATCCACAATTTGCTTCATTTCCGTGGACTTCTACCTGACTCATTACTGAAAAATGTAATCGGAAATCAGACTTGCTTTGTTGTTCTGGTCTTGCAAAAACAGTGACTCTGAGGTTTTCCATTATATTTCCAAAAACTTGTCCTTTTCCACGAATCAACCTTGATTTCCCATGACTAATCATATTTCATTGAAACTGCAAATGAATGCATTTCAGTTGTGAAAAGCAGTCTATTCTATATCCCCTCGGAGCATTAAGTAAACCTAGCTCAGGTCCCTCTGGCGCCTTTTTACTGCTTTTGCTGAACTCTGGCAAATTATCTGTTCCTGCTGCTCTGAAAACCACAAGTTGTATAACTCAAACAGTTTTTTGGCAGCTACGTGATTTGGAGCCATCTGATTTCTTTGGAGAAAGCAGCTATATTTCTGCTCTATTCCTAACGAGCGTTCCATTGCTGAGAATGTCACGTGCGGGCAATGTAAGCATTAAACACAATGGCACCATACCTGATGCTGACAGCTGTGCATATCAGTGCAGCATTCAGTGACATCTGCACAATTGCTATCTTGCCTAGTTCTCAATTAATCTAATGAGGAAGATGTACCATTCCTAATGTACAAATTGTCTAGAAATGGTCCTGTTGTTTCCCGACTGCACCAGAACGCTGTGCTTTTTATATATGCGAATATTTGCATACCTGATAGTGAGAGACATTTTTATGCATTGGGTGCCCTAAGAACTTATCTGCAGCACACCCGTTGCATTTTTTTAATCGTTGCTGTAACTGCCTCTGTGTAATAGGAAATGTCTCTCTTTTGCCCATTATGTCTCCTCCTGCTCCCTTCCCCCAGCTACTGATTTGGATAAAGTTAGAACATGCCTTTATAGCAGAGTACAGCTCTGATATGGAAGGGGAAATAAGAATTCCAGTAAAAAGAATTTTTATACTCATATGATGGCACCTGTTGGAGGATTTTTACTGACATTAAGTATCAAGGTTTAAAAAAAAAAAAAAANAGTATATTCAACATTATGTGAGTCTTGCCAGATTTTTAGGAGAGCAAAGAAAACAATTGAGCTGTTTTACTTCTTTTAAAAAGCATTTCTCCATTGTTAATGTAATTTTCTTCAGAAAATTCATTTTAAAATCTTACCACACTTACTGGAATGAGGAGAAATAATTTCATCTGACTTAATCGGTTACTTGTATGGTTCTGCTATTCAAAGTAGTTAGTTTTATGTGATACTTTTGTGGATAATTTTTCTTTCAAAAACTTCACAAGAACCAGCAATAAATAATCAGTGATTTTGTTAGTGGCTGAAAGAGAATAAACAACATATTTCAGCAAGGAAAAAACCCCCATCTTACTGATTTATTTCATGATTAAGTAGCTTGACATATTCTATATCAGTGCAGCACCTATACAGCAAATGAGCTGCATCCTTATTTTCAGTGATATTTGTGTAGTGCTTGAAGGGTTGAAAAATAAGCCCTTATAGCCTACGTGTTTTGGGAGTTCTTAAATTAGGACTGTTATATTGCATGGCTTTTGTACCTTCAGGGGTAAAGATTAGATACTGTTAAAGGAAGATTGAGTTCAGCAGTAGAAGTTGAGCCTTGTGACGCACAGCATTTCAACTTTTAGATAAATGCCTATTCACACAACGGCACAGTATTGACCTGCTTGGTGCCAGGCTTGTCTAAACCTTCAAGTGAACTTCCAGTTGTTTCCTTCCAGACTTCTTCTATACTGTCAAATATTTGGATTCGCTCTGTTTGTGTGACTTAGTGCTGTTCTTCAGCTGGCTGCCAGCACTGTTAGACCAGAAGAGGTGATGCGCTCTTTTCCTTGGTGTGACGAGCAGGCGAGGGATGGGACCCGAGGTGCTTGTAAGGGAGAGGAAGTGCGATGTGCTCCAGAAGACTCTTGAGGTTTGTGTTAGGAGAACCCGGGCTGCAAGGCACACCATGAAGTACAGCTGCCCTGTTAAATTGCTATAATCATTCCTTCAGCGTTTAGGGCAGATTTTTGTTGCTAATCGTTTAGATGTGATGAGTCAGTTGATATGGCACCAATTGCTGTGCCCAGGTGTCTGGTTTTACTTTGTGTTTCTTAAAGGTGTATAGTTAGGAGACAGATAAACAAAAGGGATTTACACTTCAAAAACGCGGCTCAAGTTAGCTTTTTATGATTAGAAAGATTGTTTGCTGAAGTCTTTTCAAAGCATAAAGGAAGCTTCTGTTTTTCTAATGGGATGTCCAGCTTTGCCTACAGACATGTTTATAAAATGTCCATTGCTTTATTATCAGACTACTGTGTTTCTGTGTTCTTAGAAAACTTTTTTGTCCTTTCACAGCAATTGTCACACGGCAAAGACGTACCATGTGGATACTGGTAACTGCCTATTACACTAATGCTTGCCTAGTTAAGGTGTACTCTAAGAATTCTGTGCTCTTTATAATATCTCAGCTAGAAAATTGGAAGGTATTTCTTAACTGAAAAATAAGGGGGGAACCTGCACGTTAAATGATGTTAATTTATACTGATGAGTAGAAACTCATTTGGGGGATTCTTTGTCTTTGAGGAATGACATTCTGTGCATCACCACAATGTAATGATTGACTCAATGGCACTGGGTTTAAATATTACCCATTTCAAGTATCTCTGGGTTAATTTATTCATATGTAGCAGTTGTCCATACCGAGACTTATGTACTATTCTTACATCATTTAGGAAGAAGGAAGGCTCTTTTGATAGTTGCATTTTTTTCCTGAATTATTATTATTAGATTTCGTTAGGCTTTTTTTCTCTTCTTATTGTATAGAAGGCCTGGTTGCAAGATTCAGTCCTACTAACCCTTTCAGTCACTTCATTATTTCAGGAAATTCTTTGGATATCCCAGGGACTTACCTGACATGTCTTCAGAGTTCGGGCATTCTAGTACAGCTTTTGGATGTGTCAGGAAATGCACACTTAACTTGCAGTAGGCTTGTATAGGAGCTTAGTCTTAATTACAAACACTGTAGATGTTGCAGCTCTCCGTTGTTCCGTTTTGTTCCTCAAATCACTTTCAGAATGGTATTCATTTAAAATGAAGCTTTGTATCCCTGTACTGTCACTGAGGCTGTGAGCCAGTCTGTTTAATAATGTTATTTAATGAAACACAGACGTTCCACGTCTTGCTGCATTATCACAACATGTAAAAGCTTATCTTCATGCAGCAACAAGGGAAAACCACATTCCCCCCCCACCCCTCTTGAGTTACAATGCATCAGTCTGTGTGGCATCAACAACTGTCTGAGCATCACCTGCAGCCACTGGGAAGATTGACACAAGCTCCACAGAGGTCTCTGTGGGTGGTGGAGAATCCTCTCTGGGATCATGTACCTTTGCCATGTTAGCAGATATTGGCAGCCCCTGAACCAGCTGCCCCCGCTCCATCACCCTGGCCCAGATGCTGCAGCGCGTCCTTTGGGATGCCTTCAGGTGGAAAGCTTTTCTCTTTTTAACCTCTTGGCTAACAGCCCTAAATAGGATAATTTTTTATTCTGGCCTATTTGCTATCTGGATTAAAAAGGGCAACTGCTTTTCCTAGGAACCAGGGGGAGAAGAAATGAGTGAGAAGTTTAAAGGCTGTAAACATCTAGCTGTGATAATGACTGGCTTAATTAGTGCTGAGCCAGGCTGTTGCTACTCAGCAGCAAAACAGACTACTAATGGTTGAATTGAAGAAGGATAAATGTGCCTGTCTAATATTAAGTGTTGCTTTTTTCATTAATTTTGTCTAATTTAGCCAACTGCTCCCTTTTCAGTGGAGTTCAGAGTAAAAAAATCTTTAACTGTGTAATTAGTGTACTTCTGTACTGGAATGTCTAATTGTGAAGTTTGGTGGTCTGCCTACTGATATCCAGCTATTTGTCAGCACCTCAAGTGAAATTGTTGAGTTTTAAACAAAAAGTTTGGTGATTTAGAATTTTCCAGCATCATTTCCTCCTGCATTTTAGCAATCTGCAGCAGTATCTGGAAAGAAAAACACTGGAAGACGGCTTTCCTGGGGGATCCCCATGCCAGGTACAGAAACTAAAGGACGCTTCGTGCCACTGTGCTAAATGAAACAAAGCCAAAGTTGAGAAATTGGGGCTTGTTGGCAGAATTCTACGCAACTGGTGATTCTGCACCTCTTTCTGAAAAACCCTCTCTGCTGCCTTCATAATTTAGTGCTAGTGAGGAGCACAGATGTAGCAATTCACAATTTTTTTAAGATGTATTTCATATAAAAAGTAATATCTTCAGCACAATGAAGTGTCATATATTGGGAAATAACTAGATGTCTTATATTTACATAAATGATTATATTTCAACGGTTCAAAAAAGCCTGGATATTTTTAAGAGTTTAGCTATGATTCATAAGCACATTGAGTGGCTGCTTTAAGGCACTTTTGAAAGCAAAGCATGTTGCTCTGTGAGCCTTATAACATCAACTTGCCAGAAAAGACAAATGTTAAGGGAATTTACTAACCTTAGTTAATATCGTGACTAGCTATATAGCTATAAAATGTGCAGAAACCATTTCTCTAGTTCCCTCTTGCTCAGTTTTGCAACTGGTAAATAAGCTGTGTACACAAAAGACTCTTTTCTCTAAATGGGGATAAACTGTAGCTCTCTTTCACCTATCAGTCTCGCTTTTTTGTAGTTTCACAAACGGTCTGTTCCCTGAAGGTGCTCTGAAATTTGGCAGTGGCTAGTCTGAGACCACAGGACTTTTTTTTTATGCTGAACCAGCAATTCTATGCCAAGTTTCTATGGATTACAGACACTGATGTTTGCTGAGTGAGTGAATGACTGGCGCATAGCTGAGGCTGACTCCCTGTGTTTTGGGTTGCCTTTTAAAGACATTAGTCTCTTCATTTCAGTCTGCAGACCCCTAGTGAGTCCTCTGTTTGTGAAGGTCTTGGCTAGTGCAAGTGGGAAAACTTCTAATTTGTATAAATGAGTGTTCCTTGGAGGCAGGGCTCAAATTTACTCAGCAGAGTAAATGCCAGAAATTACCATGGAAGCAGGGAGAAAACCTGGGATGGGAAGGAATAGCATGGGTGGAGAAATGGAAAGGCAGGAAGTGGGAAGAAATGGGAGCAGTAATGAAGGGAAATAAGGCAGCCTGCTATCAGCTCTCAACTCAGCAAGTGCAGGCTCTATTTTTTCATGTTTTGAGCCGCAGCAAACACAAGTTCCCACGGGGAAGGGCTGCCATGCATCCCTTCAGCATCCCAGGGTATCAGGCGATCCTGAAATGTGTGTTACTTACACGCATACAGATAGAAGTATGTCTGCTTCTGCTGTCGTGTGTTTGGTCCTGATAGTGCTCATCAGGTCAATGATGTCATTGCTCTTTTGGGATGAACAAAAGTAGGATGTAACATGTCATGTATTGTTAGGCTGAATGTTTGCATGGGAAGCACTGGGATACCTGGTGGTTTCATAATATTTTCAAGTAGTCTTGTGTAACACAGATCACATGCAATACTTTGATGTAAACTTCAAAGTCAGCTGTCTTTCCTGAACTTTCATACCACATAAGCTGCCTTCCTGACATTCAAAAAGGAGGGGGGAAACTGGTGCTTCAGTCATTATTCTTCCTCTCACAGTGCAACAGTGATTTTATTCAAAATTTCATTTGGCAGCATACAAAAAACTGTGCAAAACAAATTCAGTGGCATTTTTTTTTACATTTGTATACCCAATTTACAAGAGATGAAACTGATTTGAATAAATAGTCGTACATAATTTAAATAACATTTGGCAAAAAACCCTTGGTGTCAAGTTTCAGTAAGATATAAGTTTAAATGAACAAGTCTGTTAGCCTTCTCAAATGGACCTGTAACAGAAATCTGTGGACAGATTTGTAAACATAGAAGCAACATTAGTCACCTCTGTAATGGAAAATGTCTAATATCGTGCATACATTTATCAGGATAATTACGTTGCAAAAAGTTACCAGATGGCACAGAGGTTTATATAGTTTTCAAATGAATTAAGATTGTGGGAGCCCAGAGAGAGGCTGTTAAAAGGCAATTCTGTACATAAACTGCGAAATCTAAAGAAGTAAGCGGAAATACTCTTTGTTGAGGGAATAGTTAAAATAATTACAAAATAAGTAATGAAACTCTGAGGATCTGATTTTTTCCAAACATGAACATTAGCATAGTCTTATTAACATGCTGGTTTTGAGGATTATAGTAAAATAGAAGTTGGAAAAATACCGTCCCTTGCCTTAAAACATGCGCAAATACAGAATATAAATAATCTGTCTAGTGATCAACTATGTCTGTTAAAATAGCTTTGCTCTAGTGATATTTGAAATTCCCTACGATTTTCATTGCTGGGGACAGTGTTTAAATGCTGGTATAGTTTAACCTGTTTACTGGTTACTGAGAGTCCTGTGTCACATCTTTTTGAATGTTAAATAAATCTTGCATTAGTAAAATATCAGAGGGAGTGATAAGTTTTGACAGCTGATCAAGCAGTGAGAGAACATCAAAGTTTTGGTATCAGATGTGTGACTTGTGTGCATACTACTGCCAAAAGAGGACATTATTTCATTCAGCTTGTTTAAGAGTTGGCGTAGATGTGAAGGCACAAACAATGGAAATGGCACGTGAGGATGAGTGTAATAATGCCTATGAGTGTTTGAGGAAGGCTGAAATGAAAGAGTTGTCAGTCGTGGCCATTTTTGGTGATATTTTTGTGTTGTATGACAAGTACTGGGAATCGGTGCAGTTGACTGGCAGTCTTTCATTCATACATCTGTAGTAAATTGGATAAGTCTGCACGTTTTTTGAAGTTGGGCAAGAATTCAGTAAAAGCAGAGGAAATTCTTGGAAACATATTTTGTCAAAAATGTCTTGCAAATATTTGGTTTATTGTCCTTGGGGAAACTGTTTTGAGCTAGAAAAATAGATGTGTAGATTATACAGAAACTGCTCCAAAATCATGAGTATAATGGAGGAAGACATCTCAAGTCGATATGGACCGCCAACTTTTTGACAGATTCAGGTTCTAATTCCCTAGGAAAAGTAATCAATGAGTGCATCTGTTTACTGTGTTGGGCTAGATCTACTGCAGATTTGTATTACATTAACCTCTTATTTTCAGAGCACCATCTCATGGTTTACAATAGCTATATTGATACAGTGTGCTTTTTTTATGGTAAATACAACATTTGCAGTAGTTGTATTAGAGGGCTGAAGAAGAGTGTTAGTCTGAACTGAGAATCGGTAATACAGGCTTTTTCCCTAGATTTTTTATTGGCCTTTCGTATGTCTGGAGACAAATCACTCACTTCTGTGTCCCAGCTCTTTCATCTGTTAAAATGAAGTTAATGATAGTGATTTCCTGCATCAAACACCTTCAGATCGCTAATCCAAGCTGCTACTTAAGAGTTAAGTATTACTTATTACTAAATTCCCCACTTCTACAATGATCCCTGTGCAGAATGTAAGTCTTGAGCACATGCTTCACTGACTTCCTAAATTGAAATAGACTGAAGCATATGTTTAACATCTGTCTTTAATTGGGGACCTATAGATGGAGAAGAAGCCATGAAGCATTTCGAGGTCTCTGAATTCTAAATTTACTTCTTTCCAAGGCACACCAAAACTCATGTTTGCTCGTCCTCAGGGGAATATTACAAAGCTCGTCTTTCTAAGCAGTCTTTTCCGAGACGAGCAGTGTGCACTGTCTGAAAGTTTTATTAGCAAAACCAGTTTATGAATGTATTTAACTGCGTACAGTTAACTTGCTAGTTTCCTTACTTACTCTGAACTAGAGAAATATTCCTATACTGTTTATTATATTGTAGGCTTGTTCATATTGCAGACATATTATTCTCCTCATTAATTCTATTTGTTAATTCTTTGTTGGTTTTCAACTACTGATCGAGTTGATACTGGTTTGTCATGGAGGTCTCAATTTTAGATATATCGTCATGACAGCAGCTGGCTCCATTTTGTCTGGTCAGTCTCCTCTTACACTGTAACATTTTATACCAGATAATCATCTTTTGCATTAAACAGGTTGCAGTTTATAAAGTCCTGAATGACTGTTTATTACTACTGCAGTTTCAGATCCTGTACAAGATTGTTTCTGCCCTGCTGAAGTGAGAATGGGGAATTTTAGCAGTTCAGGTTACCAAAAAATAGAATTAGCAGAAAAGTCAGTGTAATTTTGCACCCCTCTACGCAAAGAAGAGGAGTGCTGCTTTGGCTTAATGATACCATCATGATGGCTACTGTTGTGCTTCTAATACAGAAAATATTCTGTAGCAACTACTCAGTGATGTGTAGGCTGTTGTAATCTGTGAAGTAAATACATGTTAAAATTGTGCTATTTTTGTAAAGGACAAAAGAAGACAAGTTAATTAAAATGCCAGAGTACTGGTATTCCCTAGACTCTAATGTATATTGAGGGATTGTTGTTTGGACTGCTTAAAGAGCATTTTATACTTTTAACAGTGAAATATTTAGTGATACAAATTTGAATGCTTGTACTAGATAAATGGATCCTTACACAGGCTGCATGGGATCAGCAGCAGTATGCTCGTAAGACACTTTGCTGTTCATTAGAAGCATATAGTAAATGTTGCAGCAGCCACTTAAACATGGCAGAGGAAAGTGATGTTCAGAGAGTTGTTTTTTGACTTACACATTACAGCTAGATTTATACATGTAATTAATTTCTGGGCTTCAGATGCAAATTTTTGAAGAATTATTTGAAAATTGGAAGACATTTTCTACATAGTCAGCGTTTTTAAGTCTTTCATGTTGGTAATAGAATAGGTTTCAACATGGGCATTAAAATAAATTAAGAGGAAATACCTGCACTGTGGGTCTTGAGTGGAGTAAGGTTTACAATAGGAGGCTAAAAATCATATGTAAGTTGAATCCAAATTCAACTAAATCAGTGAAGATTAGAAAGTAACTGTCATCTCTACTTTGAGGAATGACTGACGTGGTTGCTGTGTTTGCCAGCTTTTATTAAAGGAATTTACTGCTGCTTTTGACTATTTTGAAAGTGCTAATCTAATTGTTAAGTGGGTAGAAACGTACAGACCATCATTCTGCTTACTTAGTAAATGAATTTTTTTGCAGGGCTGCTATACAGAAACGCAATACAACAAAGCTTATTAAAGTTGCTGTAATGTAACAAAGAGATTAAATGCATTATCTTCAATGTGACAGCTACATTTTATTCTCTAGGGAGTGTTTTGAAGCATTTATTCCCTGCAAGAAAGAAAAACTTCTGGTCTGACACACATTGAAGTTTCATATAAGAAATAACAGTGTAAAATTAGTAGACCTCATCATGAATAATTCAGGATTTCTAATTTCATCTGAGGCTTGTCTTTACAAATTAAGTTAATAGTAAATTTAATGGTAAATACTGATTTGAATAAGATAATAGACTTTTTTCTTTGTGAAAAATTTAAATACTGGGAACAGCTGTAAAAATCAGGTGAAAGAGAGCCAAAAGTACTCATTTTACTTATAGGTCTGTCCAAACCATCCTGTAGTTGACCAATATGACTAAGAAAAATAGTATTGATTGTAGAGAATGCTTTGAAAGAAGAGAAGAGCATCTAATGACCGTAAGTAGTCCCTGTGCAATGTAATTACTGAAACTACTCAATAGCCTCATCTGGACTAAAGCAGGTGTTTATGCACTTAAACATGCTAGTTACATTTTTAGAAGAAACTAGACTCTTTCTGTACTTCTATCATATGAAGTGTGATGTAGATTGAAGATAGCCGGATACTGACGGTTCTCCAAACCAGACTAGCAACTCCTTATCACACAATTAATGAATTGAGAATCAATCAGAAGCCTGGAAGAAACTGAGGATTTGTACTCACAGGCTTTGAGAACCCGAAAGACCCGTTTCTGTGTCCCTGAGGGAGGAAATAAGTGCCTTTCAGCATTCCAAGGAACTCCAGCTACTTGCAGTTCCAGAATAAAACATTCAGTGCACATCCAAGTTGGAATAAGCACGGACTTCTGGGAGGGTGTTTATTTTGTTTAATTATTGTCATTTTATAATGTTTAAAATACCACTGCTTTACATTTGAAAAAAAGAAAAAAAAAATAATCCTACGAATGTCTTTTTTACAAGAAAAGGTTGCCATACTTGCTTCTTTCTCCTACGTTGTGGCAGCCCTTCCGAGGAACTACAGGGCATACTCCTGTTGGAGACCAGCGGCCTGCCGAGTAAAAACTTATCTTGCAGAATGAAGGCCACAGGCAGTAAGCCCGAAGTCTCAAATATAAGAAACTGAAGTTCTGTACCTGCTAATATAGCTGGTACCTTGTTGTAAAGACATGAAAAGGTCTTTTCAGAATATTAAAATAGTCTAAATCAAGCCCTTTTCCCTACCGCAGAAGGATGAGAGTTGTAGAACATGAATGACAGGTAATATGATGGTGAGAGTCAAATCCTTATGAGACCACCACTTGCAGATGAAATGAAAATAGTATCAGTAAATTCCTGAAGCTACCATTCAAACCTTGTCATAAGTTCTTTTTTGACATGTGCTGTCCTGGGGCACCAGTTACAGCATGTCAGCAGGCAGCGTGGCTTTGGAGGCTTCTGGGTCACTACTGGCAGGGGGAGTTCAGCGCTGCTCTTATTTGCCAGTGTACCACGTGGTGTGTTAAATTTCGAGGAAGATACTTATTTCTTCATTTTTGTTCTGTTTACCTTTTTTTTTTTGTGTGTGTGTGTAACTGGCAGGAATATTTTTATCTGCCCTGTTCTCTGATCTGAGTTAATTTAGTCAGCAAAGTAAGCACAGAGCTAGGCTCCCAGGGAGGTGAAAGACATGTCACTCGACTATCTCTGTCCGGAGACTGGTATTTATTATGCAAATAAGAACAAGTTGCGTGTAGAATATTTCCATGCCCTTTGCTACTGATACCCCTTTCTGTAAGAAGGTGATCCGCAAAGCCTGAAAATCTGCTTATACCACGTACAGGATAACGTTAATGTCAGGCTATGTAGTAAAAATACGTGATTTTAAATGTGGGAGTAGTCAGGTTGGAAGTCGGTAAGATCACTTCTGCATTTAAGCCTGTATGTAAATGTGTAGCAGAAAAGTCTTAATTATTGGACAGGTGTGTGCATCAATATTTATATACTAATGTTAATGCACATACACATAAAAGCTTTTATGCAGATATAACTATGTAATATATGAATACTTTAAATGAGAGAGAGAGAGCAGAAAAAATACTGTCTCTAAGTAGTCTGCATAGCAAATGAGCAAATAAACAAAAAATCAGGCTTGGGAAACCTGGCAAATATTTGACTTCTCTTTTGGAGCTTCTGTATTCTGAGCAAGAACTGTAGCTTTGTTTTTTATGTTCTCCAAGACCTGCGCAGTTTAGTACCCAGAACAGCGGTAAATTGAGTGTCTGACAGCTCTTCAAATCCATGTTCTGTTGCTTTCAGGTTGAATACGTTCCGAAATCAATGGAAGAAAATGTACAAATTTTATACATGTTTAATATATTTCTTCCAGAAAAGGCCAAATGAAGTGGAACATTTCATTTTCCGTGATCTTGTGTTTGTGGCGGCGGCAGATGAGAATTATGTTGATCAGATCAAGCTGCTGGCTGAGATGCTCTTGCAGGAGGTAGACCTGTTTGTGCCTCAGTGAGTGCAGAGGGGAGATAGAGAACTGTCATACAAATGACAGGAATACATTAACCTATGCACTTAACCAACTGCTTGTAGATTCAGTATGCTTCGGTTAATTATTTTTACGTTGAACTAGAAGTTTTATTTCGCAACAACCAAAGTGCTACAGCCCTATTTTCTATTACTTGGGAAGTACATAAGGTTACAATAGAGGGATGTCTAGGTGTGTGCATACACACACACGTGTTCTTAAGGCATCTTCCTCTGGTTGGCAATAACATCAAAAACATCTGCTTCTTAGCATAATGGTTGGTGAAAAATGTCTCAAATGATAAATACATCTAGTGTATGCATTGAATTAAATTGACTTTAGCAGTAGAAAAAAAGCGAAGGCAACTCAAAGCTACTCTGTAATATCATTTTATACAGGTTTTAGCCAGTAACAGAACTTGTGCAACATATTTCATTGGGGTTTTTTAATTAATATTGCTGTTTGTTTTTATCTTTTCTGCAAGAAGGAAAAAAAAAAAACTTCCACTAGCTTCGGTTAGATGCAAGTTCCCTGAAGACAGTGATGACGTATGGAGGAAAAAGACAGGAACGGGTTTCACTTTATTGTGTGATTCAGGATAAGAATGGTCTCATAAACAAAATTAACAGTTATTGGCAAAAGATAGTGGGTGTTATAAAATTTCTTGTCTCGAAGATACTGAATATCTGAGTGGAGAGAACTAAATTGAAAACATTCAGGTCTAGCAGATTAAAGCTTTCTGAAAGTAAACAATTTTGATTGTCAGTGACTCCTGCTTCCTTGTTTTTTAATCTGGGGTTCAAACAGTGGAATGTCCTCAATTTTGCTTTCAGTTTTTGGATTCAAAGTGGTGTCTATCTGGAAAAGCTTAAGATCCCTGCTAAGAAACCTGTGCTAAACTGCAGTTTTGCTCTGGCTTACTGATATTGTAGAGATTGGAAGATCTTCTCAGATTTAAGACATTAGGGGATGAACAGCTAGAAATTTTAACAGCCTATCACAAGCCAACCATATCCGAGACTGCATCAAAAGAAGCGTGGCCAGCAGGTCAAGGGAGGTGATTCTGCCCCTCTGCTCTCATGAGACCCCACCTGGAGTACTGTGTCCAGCTGTGGAGCCCCCAACATAAGAAGGACATGGAGCTGTTGGAGCAGGTCCAGAGGAGGGCCAGGAAGATGATCAGAGGGTTAGAGCATGGCTCCCTTGAAAACAGGCTGAAAGAGTTGGGGTTGTTCAGCCTTGAGAAGAGAAGGGTCCGGGGAGACCCCCTTCCAGTATCTGAAGGGGGCCTACAAGAAAGCTGGAGAGGGACTTCTTTTACAAGGGCATGTAGTGATGGGACAAGGGCTAATGGTGTCAAACTGGAAGAAGGTAGATTTAGATTGGATATTAGGAAGAAATTTTCATCCTGAGGATGGTGAGGCACTGGAACAGGTTGCCCAGGGAAGCTGTGAATGCCCCATCCCTGCAAGTGTTCAAGACCAGGTGGGATGAGGCTTTGGTCTAGTAGGAGGTGTCACTACCCATGGCAGGGGGTTTGGAACTAGATGATCTTTAAGGTCCTTTCTAACCTAAAACATTCTGTGATTCTATGATCAAACTTTGCACGTTGGAAGTTGCAGCATATCCCCTGGATAAACAAGAACAGTTGGATAGTTTGCCTTATAAACCAGATCCTCTTAGGAGTGGAAATATAGTTTCTCTGACAGACCCACTCCGTCAAAGTACTGGTATAAACGTCTTTCATCTCCAGGGACTGTTGTGGAGACCTCTGTCTAGCCCCTTTTCTGCCTGCACCAACTAACCAGTTTATAATGCTGAACAGATGTGACTGATGAAGTGGGAGGAATAGACAAAAAGTCCATTCTATAGAAATCAGTGTCTGACCTGGATTATACTTTGTAATCCAGTGTTCAGTGCAGAATATGGACTATAGTCCAGCAGATATAAAGGTGTTAAAACTACCACACCTAGATATGACCTTATTGCAAAAGTTTGAGCAACATATATGGAAGATTTCTCTGCATTTGTATCCATAGACTACATATCTAGCTTTATGTGGATGGATCAAGCCCCCTTCCTTCAGTATTAATGAGTTGTGCCATGGGTCCTCTGACCTTGCTGCACAGGATTTTGTGGTTGCTTGTGGTTGTGAATGGGAGTATGAAGATTTTCCATATAGCTTGTAACCACTGATGGCTTTTAAACAAATTTGTGATAAGCAATGTAAAGACCTTATTGCAGGAAGTGAAAGCATTTGCTTATCCCATTGGGATATTGAGCTCACAGTCTCTTTGAGGTTTAATCGGTACCTTAGTTGCAGCTTAACTGGTATGAAAAGCTTTGTACTAAAGCAAATCAGGACAAATCAGAAATTTTTCTGTGTTTCCTGTACCAGCCTTAAAGGCCTTTAGAAGTTCTGAAGGGAATTGCTCTCTTAAAAAAAAAACAAAAAACAAAAAACAAAAAACTTAAGATTTCCCTTTATCTCAGAAGGCACAAAACGTTGTGTGTCGCAGGATACTTGTGGAATACAACCTTGTCAACCTGCATGGCCAAAATGTGCAAACCCCGTGTCTTCTCTGTAGATGAAACTGTGTTTTGCTGGAGTAGTCTGTGGGACTTGCACATTATTATGGCTCATTATTGTGACTGAATTTTAACTATAAAGGACCTGGGCTTGATCTGTAGTTGAAACAGGTTTTGCTGAAGGCAGGTTCTTCTTTCACATGCTGGCAGCAGTGTGAGACCTCTGCCTGGAAGGGGGGGGAAGATCCTGGCCGTCACACAGCTTAGATGGATTTCTAAGATGAGAATAAATTGCTGATGCAATATTTGGGAAAAAATCTCAAGTATTACGGCTGAGTTTTTTTCACACTTTATGTTGACTGAGTCTGATTTTAAGGTTACCAAAGGCCGGAGTCTATTTACACTTTTTTTTTTCCTAGTAGTGTGTATTTTGTGAACAGGAAGGTTCAAAACCACTCAGTTTTATATTAGTAGATTTTCATAGGAGGTTGTTAATGGTAGTCGATTTTCAGAAGGTACAGACTTGAATTAATTATTCTGTCAAGCCTTACATGTCTTAAATTTCTGGATCTCACAAATACGATCCCTGAAAACTTACTTTTTCTTTTTTCCCTGAGCCCCTGACCCTCACATTAGGATGCATAAGGCCTCATTTGAAACAAATTACTTTTAAAACCAAAGCTCTTTTCAGCCCCAGGAGATGTACATGATTAGAGAGTTACTAAGCACTTAAATGCAATCACTCAGGCTGTAAGAAAGAAATATATTAATGGAAGGGATCAGCAAGAATCAATAATTTGCTGGAAGACCTCAGAGAGAGTGAAAAGAAGTCCCTGTGGCTTTTAATTTTGGAATCAGCATTAAGATGTGCTGAGTACTCATGATCCTCATAAGATTTGCCATTCATTATTAACAGTGGATAGGATGATTTTGTTTGTAGAAGGGTACACGTAACAAGGATGGAGGGAAAAACGCAAAGATTTAATTCTTGAAATGATTTGAAGAAGCACCTGGGTTGATGACATGTTTTAAATAAGTTCAGTTGCATAGATGAGAATGGTGAAGGTAAGCAAAACGTAACAGTGATGTAGCTGCCTGTTCGGTGGCCGTGAACTTTGAGTGACATACCAAAAATAATGTGGTGTCTCCTCCTCCTAATACAATTATCTGCATGATCTAATAATTACATTTCTTATATAGTGTAATTTGAAGTTTTCTGAGAGCGCATTTCCCAGTGCTTCCGCAGCTGTAAAGATGATCAGATAATAGAGAATTCAACCTGAATTTTCTAATCTGGGCCACACTGCAAAACTAGAGTCTAGTCCTAGTTTCCTAGAATCTAGGAAGGATTTAGGTAGAAAGCACAGGTAGTTATCTGGGCATTGGCCAGGAAAATGGTATAATGCTCGCAAAACCTCAGGCTCTAAATAACAGATTAGAATAATACTTTAGAAAATTCCTAGTCTAAACAGACATTGGTTTTGTCATGCTCAAACACTTCAAGGCAGTAACAGACTAGCCTGGTCACTACAAGATTACAGGCATCCAGATTCATATGAATATGCTTAATACTGTAGCAGCCGAATTAGGTCCACAGTGAGTATAAACAGAGATCCCATTGATGAATGGCTTCAATGTCCCTTTTGGGCCAGGCGTTCTTCCTCGAGTCTTGATAAGTAGACTTCCCATGCATTCACCCAAAACCACCGTTCTCAGCTATAACATCTATTTTATTTATTTATTGCTATATGGAGAGGTTCATTTTTGGAAAGCAGAACATAACTAGTGTTGCATTCTTTATGCCTTGCTGCTATTTTCTCTCTTAGAAGAATATCCAGCTCTATTTTTGACTTTCTCTATGGTTCCCTATGCTCTAGCTGTGTTTTTTTAACACCTAGTATCACTTTGCATTACATTCGCTTACAAATCGGTGTGCGTCCTGATGACCTACATTAAACCTAATGACCCTTCTTGTAGCCAGAGAAAATCAAATCAATACAAGGACACGAAGGAAGCACAAATTCCATTTTAGACTTGAATATAATAAACAGATGTGTCACAGAGGTTACTGAGTCGAAGTTAAACCTACTGAGCAAAAACCTGGGAGCTCCAAACTGAGTCTTGCAACAATTTGATTCCTAAGGAAGTGGAAAGAAATCAATACAAAGTTAGTCATCCATTTTCACAGAGGCCATACTTTTAGTTTCTATCTTCCTGGCCAAGTTTCTGTCACTATTAGGTGGATCAGACTGGCAAGTGTCTCTAAACGTAAATAAGAGTTGTTCTTGCCCTTGCAGTTCTGAAAGTTGTTTCCTATGTTACATGTGATTGTCACTCTGGTATTCAGACAAATATTTCACTTTCTAATTTAACGAATGCTTAAGCAGAAATGATTTTGGTATAATATAGTTAACAGGTATTTAATTTCTCTGTTCTGTCTCAATTTGTGTATACATGTATTTGTATATATGTATACATGTATTGTATATACATACTGTGTATATACATCTCTTCCTCTACTTTTTACAGTGTACACACACACATAAATACATTAAATCCTTTGTGTATTACAATGACCAATGATACACTGTGACGTCAAGATCTTGGTTTTATCACTGCATTTCTTTTGGTTGGCAAACATACGCCATAATGCTGTACGTATGTTAACAAGGGAGAGATACGCTAATTAGAAATGTCCTCTCTGCAGCGTACAAGAGCCCTTTTGGCAGCAGAAAGGATGAAGTTACGTGCAGATCAGCTACGCTGTGGTGATGAGGATGTTAATGGAACAAGCTGTGGTGCAAAATCAAGCTCTTCATTAGCCCTTTGTGTGCTAGGATCAAGAGAAAAGAAAGAGCAACTGGATGTGCTGTTTTACTCTCTGCTTTCTGACCTGGCTCTTTCCACTTCAGATCCATGGCTGATTTCTTTTGCAATAGAATATGAAATTCTTCATACAAAAGGACACATGTAGCGGACAGGGTACAGGGTCTGTAGCTAGCTATATGCAGGGGTTTTTTTCTCCCCCCCCCCCTTATGGAGGTAATGAGGCCATCTTGAAAGTTGCTGCTACCTCCTTTCTTCTCTGGGGCTGATAACCCTCCGAGTCCTCATGAGGCAGGCTTGTGCAGCCTCAGCAGCTCTTTCAGGTACAGTTGAACTTTTCTGATTTAATGTGCTCTTCGCAGTTAGTTTTATCATATACACCATTGGGCCTGGAGTAATTTGTAAAAAAAAATAAAAATAAAAAAAATTCGGCAATTAAAAATTTGCTTTTCAGCTTTCCTTCTCTTCTTAACCTGAAATTTAATTACTTGCTATGATGTTTTTAGTGTAAACATTGAAGCATTTGTATATGTAAAGAAGGAGCTTTGAGCACAAACACTATAAACCAGCAAGGCAAATAGCACCTCAAGCCAGAGTAAAGGATGAATTTCATGCTGTTGTTGCTATTATATGCTTTCCAGACTTTGGTAGCTGAGGTAAATTTTCCATTGCAAATCCAGTTTTCAGCATCTCTGAAGAGTAGCATAGTCCATTCCAGGAGAAGGAAAGCACTGAAGGTAGATTTAGGTGTCAGGTAGAGATTTTTGCCCCTTTTTTTATTTGTTTTTGGTTTGATTGGTTTTGCTTCTTGGTTTAATGAAAAGGTGGGAGAGGATTACTCTTACAACTTTTACAGATTTTTTTTTTTGATGTGGAACTTCTAAATTTCACGATTTAGCCCTGACCTTCTGAAGTTAATGTCAGAACGTGGTGTTTAAAAAAACACATACGTTTCCTTTTGAAAAAGCCTTTATTTTCATACAACTAAAATAGCACAGAATAATGATGCAATCATGATTTTATTTGCTAAGAATATATCTGGTTATTGTTCACTATCTGTAATGTTTGGTTACAACTTGGCTTCACAATAGGAAGGACTACGTTTTTCTAAAACAGACTGTCTGATTTTGAGTTTAAAAAAAAAAGTGAGAGTTTAAGCTGCAAATATTTAATATGTGAAAAGTTAAATGGTAGCAACAACTGAAAAACGTGGATGTGAGACTTTGCTGTGTAATGCAACTGCACTGATCTGGTACTGTTGCTTTATATTGTACTATAACAATATTTTGTAACGTTCTTACCAGTGATTTGTTTTGTACGTCAGTAAATCTTAATACTAAGATAGATATTTTCCAGAGCTCTTCTGAAATTTTTTATTCAGTAGACTCTAGTGCTTATTCAAGCCTTTTGATGGTCTGTTTTTTCTGCTTCTCTTGAGCAGTGGCACACAAGTTTCTGCTGAAAACTGTCAGCAATAAAGCTGTTCTCTGATTATTTTTCTTAATTAAAAGAAAAACCCAAAAACCAACCAGAAAACATAACTCTGAGAGGCTGGAGAAGACATTTGCTCTGTTTGCAAAGGGGGCACATGAATTGTGTAGTGTTTCTTAAACATTATCTTGTATATACTTTTCTTGGGCTTATCTTTAAGTTGTGGTGATATATCAAAATGTCTTGATATTTGGGAGGTTACTGAAGAATGATGGATTTTTGCTATTGCCTGTCTTTTAAGTAGCATAAAAAGCTATAGCTCCATTTAAATGTCAGGCAAACTAAGCCTGACTTAAGCAGCTGAGTTGCAGTACTTTTAGAAAATGTGGCCCTCAAGATCTTCCACATGCAAAAGAAAATTGTTGATAAATTGTGGTCTTTGAAATACATTTGTATTTCACACAAGATAAAAATAGGTATCCATGGTAATTTTCCAGAGAAAATAGATACTTTTGATGGAGAAGCATAAAAACTGTCTTGATAGAATTCTAGTCTATGAATTTTAAGCTGCTCTTTATGATCATGGTATGTCATTCTGAGCTAATTTCACTTGGAAAAGCACTGATTTTTGTGCTGCAGACAAGTAAAAAAACTTTTGAACTGTAGAGAGAAATATGAAGAGCTTGATATAGCACAGTGTGATAACTTCTAATAACTTCTTCAGACTAGGAAGTCCCAGTACTAGAGATCTGCAAACATATAGATTATTTCAGTTTGGATTTTTTATTTTTTTTTAACCAAACTAAAGCTTTTGGGAATTCATAAAGATTGCAGTTTTCTGTATGTTTCTGTAGAAACGAAATCCTGAAAAGCAACTTTTTTGGGGAAAAAAAGATACTTTTTTCCGGGTTAAAAACAAACAAACAAAAAAACCAACAAAAAACCCCACTGCCCCTTAGTTTGTTTTCTTATTGTTTTGAAAAATCTAAGCAAGGTCAACCAGGAAGAAAATTCTTAATATCAACGCAAAGGTGAAAAATTTTCTTTTGGGCCACCTTACCAACAAACACAGTGGAACTGCTGTAGTTTTTCCTCAAACGTTTCCTAATGCGTTTTATGAGGAAAGCATCTTGTACTGACATAATCAGACAGAAATCGACAAATTGCTAAATTTAATGCACATAATTGCATCCAGAGCCGGTATTTCTCACCAACTGAAATACCCCAGGGAAATTCTGGAAAGCTTGGCAGCTAGCAGAGAAGGGAGAACTGGCACAGGAGCTGGTCAGTGAAGGTCATTGCTCAGAGTGCCAGAGTAAGTGAATGGGGAAAGCCTGGGCTGAGGGGCTCAGATTGTGTTTCCAGACAAAGAACTGGGGTTCTGGTTGGTGCTTGTATGTTTATAGAATGTTTGACTTTGGAGTTACAGTGGCTAAAATAGTTTCTTCAAATTGATGTTACCTGTGGGTGAACCTGGAGAGTCTGCACTAACAAATTTGAGGGGATGATGGTATCTACCACACACAAAGAAATAACACTAGTTTCATTTGAAATGGGAGGAGAGGAGAAGCCTGCAGGTGAAGTAGAAGCATGCTCACTTGATGGAATAGCATTTTTACTAACCATGATAGTGCAAGTTTTGTCACTTTGCTAACGTATGTTAAAGCTATTTAGCATAAGTTTCAGATTTCTCCAGAACAAGAAACAACTTCTGATCTGAAAAGCCGCCCAATGGATGAAATCCTGCTTCACCTGGAAATTGATAGCATTTTTTCCCATTGACTTCAGTGGAGCAGGGTTTTTCTCCTGGATGTATTTGTTAGTCTGTACCAACATAGGAATGAGTAGTAGACCTAAGTCATAAATCTTTCTCCTTAAGCTTTGACAGATACTAAAGTATGACTCAATTTTTTAGTTAATCTTTTTTCCAGTCCTCCTCTCTTGTCTAATTTTCTCTTCCTTTTTTCATTTCAAACTTTCAGACACATACGTTGAGTTACTTAGTGGGCAGAATATCTTTCCATAGTTGTGTCTTCAGAAGCCTATTTCTCAGCAAAGGCATGTCTTATATTTCAGTGTTTCCTTCCTGACTCCACTGCACAATGTAATGTAGTGTAGCTGATGGACTTCATTTAAAACTTTGGAGCAAACTCACTATAGTTTTATTGCTCTACAAGTCTTGACGCTCTCCTGTTAGATGGGAGGCTCAAGATGAAACTGAGGAGGATAGTTATGATGGTTATTAATTAAAGGACACATTTGTAAGAAATTAATGATACCCTAACTGACTAATAAACAAACTGGTATTAGTAGTAGCATTGATACGGAACTGTATTTTGATAAAGAAATCTTACAAATGACATATATGAGCACTGTTAAGTTGCCAGGTATTTCCTTTCCTCCTGCACTGAGTATTAAGGTACAAATCTTTTCCTCCTAGGAGATACTGTCCACACAGAGGCTTTCAGATGTGGGCCTGATGGAGGGTTGTCTAGCTTTTCCTCCTGGACCCCAATTCTGTTACATTGATACCCAAACTCAGCATTTGTGATGCTCACTTAGGCAGCCAAGCTAAGCAGCAGCTACAGCTATCCAAAGGAAGGTGGCTTTGCATCCCAAAACTCCTTTCTCACCCTATAATAGGCTCCATAATAGCTGCATTTCATCTGTTATTTGCGCTTTGGACATAATTATCTTGCTTTAGTCTCAACACCCCTACCTACTTCTAATTAAGCACTTGCAATTTCCTATCTCGCGCACAGACAGCTTGTAAACCAGAGCAACAGTATAATCCATTTTGTGCTCGCACCGTGTCTCCCTGCCCTGGAATAGCTTTTGTCAACACTCCTTGTTCCCATCATGGGCCTTCATTACCTTGGAGGCCTGCAGTTTCTGCAGCACCTCTTTCTCGCAAGTTTTTAAGTCTGGTATCTTTTAAGAACATTAGTTAATAACTGTTTTCAAACTGATTAGCCTTTTAACTCATGTTAGATGCTAATAAGAACTACTGTCGTCATCACTTGTGCCCTTTAAAAAGGACTGAAAACTTCTATCTTTTCGATATCCTTGTCATATAGCACCAGCTAAAAATGAATCTGAAATTAATATAGTTAAACAAGACTGGGCATATTAAGATCTCTGGGTAACTTCTCTGATCTCTACGGATCTGAATGCATAATTGTCATTAATATTGATGGAAGTTACGGTCTTTAGCTCAAGGATATAAGACCCAATAGAAAATTAAATATTCATAAAAGGCACGTCATAATTAGCATTCCAGGCGGCATGTTATTAAAAATTTGTGACTGTTTAATCCCTCCTTTGGATGTAATGGAAATATTTTCATTATGTTTGGGGCTGGATTCACTGGGAGAAATGGTTATATAGAGGGAATTCTTAAAAAGATCTATTTATCTTCAGTCTGTAGCGCTCATACTAATTAGCTGTTTCCTCTATCCGTCTATCAGGTTCCCAGGACATGTATGAAGTGGGATTGCTGTGAAGATTTCTTTGCCCTTAATCTGCTTGCTTGGTTTTTACTGAGGGAGAAGTTCTGTTGCCTGCAATTTAAAAAAATGGTTTATGTTTTTTGAGGTTGACGGTGTATATTAGAGTGTTCAGTGTTTTGAAGACAAATAAGGAGATTGTGCACGATTGATGTATAGCATAGATCAAATCCATGGCATTCTCACATTTTAGACTGAGGGGTTTTTTGTAGGCTGCGATGCAGCTAAAGCATACTTCGTATTTTTGTGTAAGTTTTATTATTTTAAGTACAGTTGTAATAGCTGGAGCTGGTACAAATTATTTTCAGTCAACTCATCTTTGTGAACAAGATCATCTAATACATGATCTTTTCCATTTTGATCAGTATCAACATGTCAGCTTTGATTTGCTTCTTCCACGCTTGCTGTCAGGGCACTGCACTGGGCACTGTATGTGGTATCCATGGAATTTCCTCACTGGTCTTTTTTAAAATCAATCTATGCCTGACTTACATGAGCTCAGCTGTTCGGAAAATGTAGGCGAGGGCATTGAGAGTCCCCACTCATCTTGCTTGCACGAGGTGGTGGAACAACAGCATGTAATCTCCTCGGGTTCCTACTTCTTCTCTTTCGTGTTACTGACATTAATGATAAACGTTTCATTTGTATGTATTTAAACTTTGCCAACCTGTAAATTATTCACCAGATAAAACGCCAGTTTTATGTGAATATCCCTAAAGATAATTATACCATCACGGAAGAGTAATGGAAAAATTCATTATAGCACAGACCACCCAAGCGCTAGAACAAATTGAGTTCTTGTTTCTGTAGGAGTGAACTTGTTTACACCTGCAGGTTTTCTTTCACTGTTATTCTGTTGTGTGAACGGTAAAAAAAACTCAAAAAAGCACCCTGTAACTTGTGTAATTAAAAGTATGCAGATGATTTTGTAGACTCAAATCCCTTGGATGTATTGACAGAGATGAGTTTCCCTTTGATCTGACTCTGCAGATGAGAACTACTTAATCTAGAAGGAAACAGTATAATCCAGAGTTTTAATTTTGGACCCTTGTAAAACCACATTGTAGTAGAGATCTGTAATACAAATTCTAAGATTTGTATGAATGAAATGTGAATAGGAAGGCAAGGCTGTGAAAGCACCAGAAGAAACAATGAAAGGAGGATAAATCAGGCAAGGTTTGATGGCATCTGGAGCAGCAAGATCACACCACAGTTATATAAAGGTTTTCAAGATCTTGAGTCTGGAAAAACAAAAGACAGATTGAAATAATGGACAGATAGAAGCTGTTAGGAAATGATGAAGGGAAGATAAAGAACAGGACTGTAACCGTCAGACAACCAAATAAAGAGACAAAAGAGTGAGTAAATAACTGACATCGTCTTACTCCCTTGGGGATAGAACAGAGTGGAGACTCTAAAGGTCAGAATCCCTGTCAGCTCTTAAAAGGTACGAAAAGTCCAACCATATCCTCTCCTTTGTAAGAACAGCCCTGAAATGTTGATAGCTGGTGTCTCTCTGCTCCATGACATTACAGGTGGTAATGGACAGACTACTTCAGTGCATTTATTTCTATGCTTGTGAATGTGTGGCTGTGAGAAGATAAGTACAAGAGATTTAATTTAATTTTTTATTTAATTCATTATTAAGTATGATCAGCTTCCTCTCTTACAGAGGCTTTCCTATATTCATTTAGCTTTGTTGTCACAATATTCCTGTGATATTCTAAGCATATTATAGCCTCAAGAGTTGCCCTGGGTGATTTATAAATAATAACAAATTCTGCTTTATTGGTGGGGAATCGGTATAGTATAGTCAACTGGATGGATCTGAGACAGATTTATGAATGACTTCTCTGTAATGTCTGTAATGAATTTTATATAGTTATATCACAGTTACAGTTAAAAGGTGTGAAAATGTCAAAAGCTTGGTATTTCTTTGAAGACCAGCAAAACACATTTTTCCCCCCTCCCTCCCCTTTTTATTCAATTGAGCATCTCTAATTACAATGACTTTTAAAAGTGTACTCGTTGTGTAGCTAATGTTCTGGCTTGTAGAGTCTTTTCCTATTTAGATGCATAACCACAAAGCTCTTGCTGAGAAATGTATCAAATACAGAATTGGGCTTTGCTCTTTGATTATAGTTCTGCAGTTACATGATAATTACAGGTTATGATTACAGGTATCAAAATTAATTGCAACATTTCAGTTACACTGTTTTATACAACAATGCTGTTGTTTACACGGCACTGTAAAAATGCTTGGAAATATATTGATAGAAAATACGAGAAAATTTCCTGTCTCCTGGAGTCTTTGCTCAATATCTCCTGGAGTCTTTAGTCACCATCTGAAGAGTGAGGATGTTTGAGGGAACAAGAGTAAGAGCATAGAAGATAAACCATGATTCAGTCCAGCTCATGGCCAGAGCCATAGCATACTGCTTTTTTTTTTTTTTCATGCTGAAGTTGATGAATGAAGAATTGGGCAAGATGAAAAACTTATTTTAGAACCTCCATTTGTTCAGAGGTAGCTGCTTGAGCAAAAATCCCAGAGGCTGGGCTTGTTTTGGTTACCTGGAAGTTTGGCTGGGCTTGCTCTGATTACCTGGAAGTCTGGCACTTTCCGTTCTTCAGCTACTTAGATGCTGAAGGTTTTGAGGAAACTACAAGTATGTTCTGTGTAAATACAACACAGACACACGTGTGTAAGTTGTCTCTGCCTCTTCTCTATGTTTATTCATTATCTATTTTTTGATGTTTAAGCATGGTGAAGACCATAGCATCCCTATATTTAGCATTTTATTTGTTTCATGATTTGATTGACTTTTTTCCTTTATGTAATATTGTCTTATTTGTGTGGGGGTTTTTTTTAAGCCAGCTGTCATTAAAATAAATGAGGGTACTTTTACTCATTTGAATGGCAGTTTGTGTCAAAACAAAATTTGTTAGAATCTATTTTACCTTGTAATGAAACCTGCAATGCTATATTTGCTGCATAACCAAGAACATTATGAAAATTAACTACTGCACCTGCTCAGTTCTTAATATTCATTCTTCCATAAAAATACCTGGCTCATTTCAAACATTTTCCCCACAACTCCCAAAGAACTGCTCTGAGGATGCTTGGTAGAAAAACTCTAGTAATTTTAATTTCAAGGCCTCTCATTTATTTAGGGAGCAGAAACAGCCCCAACTCAGGCTACAGTCATCTTTTGTGAGGTTCCAGTATGCGAACACATTTAATGGTTTCAGTGTTTTTCTGATCTCTTGTTGTACTAAATTTTAGGCTGCTGAGATCTGAATCCATTCAGATAGTGACTCTGAAAATCTCTTTATAAAGCAAGCACCAGCTCAACCTTACACCTCCTACTGCTGCTATGAAAAAAACAATAGCGTTTTGAGGTTAATGAATCCTTTCTCTAAATGAGATGTCACTAAGCAGATATTAAGTATACCAGAGTCTTGACAAGTTTTTATATATTTTAATCCCAACCCATGGTTACTTGCAGAACATTGAAGATAACATAGCATTTCTAAATACATCTAATCCCCAGAGTCACTGAAGCTTGTGACACATTATAAGCATTCTTATTAAATCCACAGAACTTCTGTCTGATTTTGCTTTGCCAGACTGTGCAAGCAGATAGCAGTCTGGAAGGGCCATGCTATGTCTGTAAAGAGTGACTGAGTAACAGGGACAATGGAGGGAATACGCGACGAAACGGAGATGCTTTTGAACCATATCTGTATGTTGTCTTGAGGTCAGATTATGTGCGTACCTGTGTGTAGTCTAAAAAAATCTAAATTGTATTGCTGTGCCAGCCCTAGTGTATTTGAGATGAACAGAGTGCAAACAGATTTTGCACATCAGCAGCCTCCAGTGTGGTTTGGGGACAGACCAAGGTGCACGGTGGTGTTACAAATCCGTTTAGCGGGCATGCTGCCAGGCACAGGGGCTTGCCTCACGATAGGCCACATGTTCTGGGTAGATAGTGGGACAAAAAGAGTTTTCTTTTAAATGGTGCCTTTGCACCTCTGTGGACACTGACTTTGGGTTTACGATGCAGTTTTCCCTTAACTGTGTCTTTTCTTTTTTTTTTTTTAATAATGACATTACTATGTTATTCCTGAGGTGAAATACACATCCTTATCTTGCATTGCTGATGACTGCTCTTTTGTATATGGATTTGCATGTGCAATCACATGAATGATTTCTTTTGATTCCTCCACATGAAAAACACTTGTTAAACTACCCCTTTGACCGCAAGAATGCTACTTTCCAACTTCGTTTTTCAGAGTGCTCCTCGGTTTCTTTTGGTTGTTGTGTGTTTTGGTTTTTTTCTTTTTAAACTCTGGTAGCTGTAGAAGCATCTTGCCTATCTGCTAACTCCCTTCAGCTTGACCAGTGATTAGTTCTCCTTTCTGTTGTTAATTGGGACAGTTTCTGTATACTATTTTGATCTATGGCTACATGAATTTAGTACTGCAGCTTTTAGCTTTCCGTTAACTTATGCAGAGAGCTGCGTTCCCTTTACGCCAGGGTTTTAGTGTGCTGCTCTGCAGCAGGCTTGGACTCCAATGCTTTTACTATGTTAGCCAAACAGATCCCTGGGTATATTAATGTTAATTCATACCTCCCAACACTACAGTTTGAGGCTTGTAGTAGTAGCAGTAATATAAATTAAAAGAAAGAAATCAATACCAAAGAACTCATCTCTTCACATCATGATCTAAATTACCCTTAGAGCAACTTCGCTGTTTGTTGCTCAGAATATACTGAGATTTCATTCCAGAATCTTTTGTTTTCTCTAATTAAACTTGCGGCCTTTTTCCTCTTATTTCTAATATTAGTAAAAGCTTGATAGCCCATAACGTAGAAATTAACTTTTAATTAACCTGTATTGGGGTTTTTTTGCAATGCCTTACTAGTCTGCTTTTTATGTACACTGAAAACAAGTGAATATGGAACCTACAGCATTTGCCTTACAGGGGGTTGGTGTAACACCGTATGCATCAAAAAATGAACCCCATTTGAACAGAGAAAATGGGTAGATTTTCTTATGCACTCTGTTTGAGAGGGAATGAGGACCAAAGGTGAGATTTGAGGGGTTAAAGGGACAGTGCTTGAGGTCTTTCTCATAGTGGGCTGGAGGCTGTAACTTTTTTCATGTGTGTTTCGTAACCAAAAGGTCATACTTACCCCTACAAGAACAGGAAAGGAATATTGGCCGTAATAATCACCTGAAGTACATTGCATTTTAGAAAGCTGGAAAATGAAATATGCTAGAGAATAAATATATGCTAGTGGATACACTTCCAGCAGTGGTATTCCCTAATTAAGTAACTGGAAAAAATAACTCGGGGAAAGAAAGAGAGAAACACATTCCAGAATGTTTTCTTAGTCCTGTGTGAAGATTTGAATTAGTTTTAGGAGCTGAAAAATGAACTTTTTTCCACAATTGGAAAACATTTTCACTAGAATTCATGTTTCCCAAAAAAAAAATAATAATATTAACAGGGCAAGTAAGATTTCTGTAGAATTTCCTTTCTTACTTCCCTGTTCTTCCCTTTTTTAGTCTTCATTCCTTCTTCCAAATTTTAAGGTAAATTAAAATTTTGAGATATTTTAATACGTTTTTGCTGTAAGGCCCATCTATTCCTTAAACCTAGGAAATCTTTATAATAAAATATATGCCGCTTTATACGGAGACACAGTCACATATGTGCATGCACAAACACCGCATAAAATACCAGATAATGTGTTTCACGCTACTAATGCTATTTGGTTCAATAACAGAGCATTTTTAATTATTTTTTTAAATCACGATCTAACCCCTGGAAACTAAGATAGTTAAGGAGTACAGTAAGTAGTCTAGTAAGACTACCCCAGCAAAGTAATTATTGTGATATATTGTGGTAATTTTAAGAAGTCATAAGGTTTTCTGAGAAAATCTCCTCAGTTCTATTTTACCTGTTTAGTATACAAAGGGAACTGTGTTTTAATGGTCCCAATAGAAGTTGCCCCTTTTTTTTGTCAGTAAAACCAAGCATGGAAGAAAGCTAAGCATGGCACAGGAGTGGACTCTGTACCATCTGCCGAATGGTAACTAAATTAGGAAAAGTAGTCCTCACAATTGGAGGGTTGTTGTACGATGTGTCCTTTGAATAGAATTAGTTTTTGCCCAAATTAAATTATGCACATGAAGAATGATTATAGACAAGCCCCAAGACTAAAAAAAGATTAATTACAGGTGTATTATTAGAAACTTCTTTTGCATAATCCTATTAGTTTGATCATATGTTCATTTTTCCCCATATGTGTGGGAGCATATTTTCTAATTTTACGTAATTGAATACACTAACGTTTATTTGGGGGTTTTATGTTGGTTTATTTTAACTTTATTTGCGAACATCATTTCAGTCTCTTTTCCCTCTTCAAAGATGGATTTAATTTAGATATTGCACAGAGCAGTTAATTATGAGGAACAATTGACTACACAGAGCATTAGGCCTCTTCCCCTGATAGTGACTCTCTCTGTTGGTACATTTGGGTTATTAAAAACCAAACAAGTGTAAAAGGTTGAGCTTGGTACTTTGAGATTTATCACTTGTGGTAAATGAACAACTATCAGAATGTCGCTAATACGATCAGCTCTGACTTCTGCCTTCAAGCGAAAAACAGTTTATTTGGCTGGCACAGTACATTTCTTAGAAATTATACAGAGAGTTTCTCTTTCAAAAAAATGAATTGTATTGAACATTCGATTTTAAGCATTTGGCTTTCTAAAGGCAAGAATATGAATCTGTTGGGCTTGCTCTGTTCCTACCATGGCTGGCATCTTCTGGCTGTCAGACTGTATGTAGATTTCATGCAAAACTCTCATTCGAGATGCTACAGCTCATGGTATGCTAATGTACCAGAGGAAGATACTTGTTTGTAAAGAATACTAATGGCAGCATTGGGGAAAAAAATTAAGAAAGTAATTCCTTTATTTATTCAGTGCAGGACATGGATGTAGACGTAATGAACTGGACTGGTCATTAGCTTCTTAATGTATGGAAGTCATTTGTTGTGGGCACTTTGACCCAAGGTTTCTGGGGGGAGGAAATCCGGTATTTTAATAATCGTATCACAATTGTACAAGTGAGGAGTAGAATTCAAGTTGCACAAATCCAAAGCTTTTCTTAGGTTTTGATGGCACTTTCAACCTTAATCTAGAATTATTTTTTGAAAGTAATCATCAGATCATATAAATTGGAAGCAAGGGCGCGGAATCCTGAATGGCTGTCACGAGAACACTGCAGGTGACAACTGAGGTCACACTGAAAAGGAGCTGGAGCTATAAGCGACTGAAGAGTTGCTGCCTTTTTTGTGCTTCCCATCTAAAGCAAAACCATGTTTGGTCCTTCAGAGGTAATAGCTTGCAGGTATTGCTCTGAAGATCTATCTGTGCAACAGCTGTTTCACTTTTAATATCTTGAGCTTTCCAAACCCCAATCTTTTCACTTGAAACTGTTGTTCCTGGGTTTTGTGCAAAATTCTCCCCTTGAGAATACTCCTGGTCCCTAGTCTGTAGAAAGACTACTTTATTCTGGTGCTGTTTCTTTTCTTGGGGCTGAAGTAGATCATATGATGCAGAAAATAGCTCTGTGAAATACATACCCCTCCCCCTTAATTCTTTCTTTCCCCGCACAAATAGTTGACCTTCCTCTTTTGACTTAATAGAATCTGCCTACTTTCAGATAGTATCAAAAGATATAGCAGGATTAATCAAAATGTAATATATCTGTTTCCAAATGATTGTGTGTTTGCTAGATTTTTATGTCAGGCAGAATAAAAGCCATAGGTCTCTAGCTCTTGAAATTTCAATGATTTCTTAGGTAGTAAAGTAATAACTGAATGTTGTTAGCTGTGGGGCAGTTTGTTTCCTGAGTGTACTCTAATATTAAAAAAGAACAAGCAAAAAAACATCTTGCTTCTTATAATCTAGAAAATGTTTACAAAACTCACCGGCTATCCATCAAACCAAGAAGGTTTTCTGTTGTGTTGCCGGTGAATAGAAACGGTTGGCTCATATGAACAGAACAACATCTATTCCTAGTCCCCAGCAGTAAAATTGAACAATTCCGAGTGTAACCTCTCTCTTGCCATCTTACCAGTCTTCTCTGCATATATAAGTCACTGCTGAAAGAATACACAGCTTCTCACCTTTTTTCAGGGTATAATTACAGATATGTACTACAGGTTAGGTGTATACTATTATGGGTATATACTGTAACCATAGGTAGGTACTGTTACATGACACATTATTCTTAAGTCAAAATGCTTATTTTTTAATGTACCAATAGGAATGAGAAGATACATAAAATGAAAAGTAAAAGGAATTGTACTTTGTCTTTTATAATTTTTTTTTTTTTCTCTTCTAGAAAGGGCTTTGGGTTGGTTTGTTGGGTTTTCGGTTTATTTCTTTTTAGAAATCTTTTTTGTTTTGTATTCGGTCTGATACAATGCTACACCAACTCCACACAGTTTGTGCTGGTAATGGCATAAGCAGCTCTGTACAAAAGTATGTGCTTGTATGTAGTTCATTAAACCAAAAAAGTTGATGTTCCCCCCAAATTGTGGTCACCTGGTTGTTGCATTTCCTCCTCCAAAACACTGTCTTTTTAAAAAGAAAACCAAATAAACCAAAGCATTATAGCGATGGAGAGACCACCTTGACTGGTTTTGGTGATGCAGCAGTAGCTGTCACCCAGCCAGTAAACAAAATCGCTGAGTGGTAGCTAGCTGGTTTTCAAATACCGTCTACCATACAAATCCTATTTAAGAGGTTAAATTTCTCCAAGCAGCTGGAGATAGTGGGAAGAAATCTTTTGTCATTTCCATCTTGGTCTTTGTGGCGGGGGTTCCTGCTGCCTAAAGAAGGAACATTACATCTGGTGTGAGTAACGAATTCCACGACTGCGGAATTAAAGGATGCAGTGTAAAACAGCATCCTGACCTGTCAACTGTTTTGTCTTCTCTCTGTAGTCTTTTTTTTCTGGATGAAAAACTTTTGTCTTAGAAACAAAGAACTCACCTGGGCTCTGCTCAGGGCGCTTCGGGAGGACATAGGCCCGTTGTCCCCATAACTCCTTGTGGAGCAGCTGAGGCATTTCAGTGCTGGAAGTCAAGTGATAAGAGATTTCTCTTGGAGTTTAAACAAAAGGTGCTGTGTGTAGTTCCTGGATATGCAATGCTATTTCTCTTCATTTTTGTATGCTGCTTGGTTTGTTGGTTCGTTGTTTTGCTTTGGAGAGCCATGTATGAAAATTAAGACTACTGTTTCAGGCAGTCCTTTCACACAGGCTACATATCTTAGTGGTTAAAACCTACTTGCAAGTAAGGCGAAGTTTCGAAGTTTCGAAGACGAAACGAAATACAAAGCACAACCATAAGAGAAATGGCTAATTGCTTTCTTAATTTCCCTGTGCTCGCTGTCCTGAAGGAGACATTAGTGCATCCTGGAGTGTCTCTGGCTGAAGCTTCTGGAGTTGAGAGTTCAAATGGGTTTTCCTCTTCTCCAAGTCTCACGATCTTATTTCATTGTAGTGGACGCCTTGATTTCTTTTCAGTCTGCCTAGTAGAAGCTCTGCATTGAGAGCTTCTTCAGTTTGCTCTTCTTTCTCATTAAAGCAAACAAATTGCTTTTGTGTGCTGGCTTTTCAACATATTCACATACCCTGAATGTATTCCCCACTGTATCTGGAAATGAAAACTTAATACATGGAGTCATACGAATTAGTATTAACTTCAGCTGAGTGAAGATGGGGAGAAACGACATAAGCTTTAGAAGTCTGGAGGATACATAATTTCTACGCTGTGGTTCTCAACACCATCCTGAAATGCATTACCTGTGGCTTCACTGTTACCCCAGATAAGCCATCTGTAGCGCTTCTTGCCTAGACGTCAGTCCAGACACTTCTCAGTGATTTTGTAAGTAGCCCATGATCTCAACATGAACGTGTAAAATAAAACAAAAACTGCTGAGAGGAGAGTAAACAAAACCAAACCATTAACTGCTGTCCTTGTCAGATGGCAGCCTTGATCTTGGGGAGGTGTGGGTGCGTGTGTGTACAGAACTGAAGTCCTAGTCCTTCCTGTGTATCTGTGCTAAATGTTCCGGTAAATAAGTATGGGATTATTGAACAAAATGTTGTATTGTGTGCCTCTTACTTTTTCAAATAAAGCATGTTCTCAAAGTCAATATTACTGGGGTGCTGAGCTGTACCTTTAATAGGCAAGGTGGAATATCTGTAAAACAGTTTTGTGCTTGCCTAATCCTGGTGGGACTGGAGAGCTCCCAGGCATAATTTAGGGATTTCTGCAAGGCTGTTTTAATTTGATTTAATTATGACTGTCTTGTTAACTTCTGTAGCAGAATAAGAAATCTTTGCAGTATTGCATGGTACGTGTGCCCAAGTCTAATGTACCCTTGAAGGTTGTGATTCTACTTGAAAGTTATTTTCTCACTGTAATGAAAACACCAATACATCAGATAAGCCTTTTGCAAATTGCACATTTTAAATATCAAAATTTGATGGGTTGCGCTTTACCTTTCCTTCCTCATCTGTGAATATGTAACTCCAGCTGAAATGACCAGGTGACTGAGGGTTTTGTTTTTTTAATTTGTCAGTTGTATTTGTTCAATAATTAAGCTAAAGATAATATGTGAAGTAATGATAATTCAATTTCCTCAAGAGGAGAATTAACTCTGGCAGTTCAAGGGCAAAGCTTATCACCACAGAGGAGCTGAATCTTCAAACTGAGGGCATCAGGAAGCAAACCTGTGACTGTGCAGAGCATTTACACTAGAGGGAAGCCCCACCACAGCTGTAAATATGACTTCTGGAACCGTTTTACACAGCCATGTTAAAGATGTGTGTCACAGTGAAATTTGCACGACATAAAATATGTGATATTAGGAGAGGTGCTCAGTTTTCTACCAGCTATAATCACTAGAAAATTCCCGGAATAGGTAGGTAGCTAGTGGCACTGATTGTTTGTTCTGTTTCAGACTTTGGTAAGAGAAGTAGAGCAAACCTTGATTAGAGACATCCTTAGCTGAATTACCTCATTATTATTATTATGTTAATAATCTGAGGTAATTCTAGATATACTATAAAAAAATACCAGCGAGAACTTACTTTTCTTAACACTACTTTCTTTGTATGTGTTCGCTTTAGGTTTGGGGTTTTTTGGTTGGGGGCGGGGAGGGGGATGTTGCTATGTTCTTTGGGATCTATATAGGCGTTCAACATCACGGTGACATATTTGAGTAGGAGTAGCGATAGGTTGACAGAAAGAGCTTCTAAAAATCTCATTTACTGCCTAGCTTAAAGTTTCTTGGGTCCTATACTGCAATCCGTGCTATACGAGGAGGTTCTTTTTCACATCTGTGTCATTCCCTTACTTACAGGCTTGGTTAGTTTGCTCTGCTTGTATGGGTCTCTTCCACAGCAAGGGGAAAGCAAAAGGAGAGGTAGAGGGATTTTTTTGTGAAAATGCTCGAATATGGAAGTATAATTGTGAAACTTCACAATTTAGCAGCATTATTTGTAGGGAGTGAAATATTACTTCTGTTTTATGGAATTAGATTTTAAATTGATGTATCTAAAGGAAGGAATTATTTTTTACCTTATTGATGGCACAGCAAGATATAAGTGGCATTATTATGTTAAAGGATGAGTGAGTAGATTCTTGTGTTGAAGGTAGCAAGTTTATCTTGACTTTTTGTAGAAAACTTCATGTTCTAAAAAGCTAAGCTAACACTAGTTGTAAAGAGTCAACTTGCTTTGAAAGTCCAACTGTAGAAATGTAGCAGCTTAGAGAGCCCTTGGAGATCTTCCAACTTACTCATCAAATAAACCTCTTATTCCTCTTAAACCAGCTGTTTGGAAGCAGAGAGAAACATGATGTTTTATGATGCTGATTAAAGCAGTAATCTAGTGTCTGCTTTATTCAACGTATAAAGATGTGCTGATGAGACAGTGATAAGCAGTCAAATTACTGCCTCAGGTTAACAAACCTGCAATCAGTTCTATTTTTTTCCACCCCTCTAGCGGCTGTTTTTTCTTAGACTCCTTGAACAACTGTATTTTAGTCTAACCAGATGTTGTATCATTTTAGTTTAATCATTGCTAGATACTCAGTGACAAGAGATTTCAGTGTTTGAAGGCCTGACCTTGAATTCTTAAAATCACTGATTTCGATACAAACTTGGTGTGTTAGGAATGATAACTTAGATGTTAATTATGATTGCTTTAGCATCTGTGAACCACAGAGAAGTCTTTAAAAGTAAGCTGATTGCATTTCACACAAGTACAGTAATCTGTCCAAATGTATGAAATTGCAGGCTCATGGCCACAGATGTTTTAATTTAGTATAATATGTTGAACAGCTTTGAGGTCTTCCTTTATGTAGATTTCACTGCTGTGGTAGCTTTGGGTTTTGTGCTAATTTCTCAGTAAAAACTGTCCTTGAATTGATATTCTCTAACAGTATTTGTACTTTGATGTAGCTGCTATTTTTAATTCCCATCAATACAGTAAATATTATCTTCTGTTATATTTCTTTTAAAAGTCACATAGAAAAAAAAGAATCTCTCTTTTCATTCTAGTAAGTTTTCATGTGCTTGCTGTTTTGTTTATATATGTGGATGACGTATTGATAATAGAAGAATTCTCTATAGTCAGGTCAGCAGAGGTTCTTCTTGATACTTTTCAGCTTACCATTTGAAAAGAAGTCTGAATGAATGAATGGCAGGACATGGCACGAAGTATAGCAAATTTAGGAGTCTGAGTGGTCTAGCTGGTTCAGCCCAAGAACTTTCTCCCAACCCCATTAAAAAAGCATGTTCTGTAGGTTTCAAAAGATTGCCCGGTTTCTTTTCAGAAATATCGTCAATCCAAATCAATGAAACCTGAGTTTTCAAAAGAAAAATAGTGCATCAACTGCAAGCACTCTAATTAAAGCCTGGTTAAAAATCTGTTTTAATAAAATGGAAAGAAAAACATGTTTTTAGACATGTGCACAGCAGAATGCATAGCAACTGTTGAGTTAGGCATAGACTTCCACCACCCCAATCCCCATTGTATGCTTACTGAATGTATCTTAGTAGGCTTGGCGATCTTTAACTTTCCTGCTTATCAAAGGCAGAGGTGATTGCAAATATCTTTTCAATGCAGAATAGCTGTTGTAACTTACTCTGAAATTCTAGGACTGATGAGTGTTCTGATACCTACATACTGCGTCAGGTTATTACATTAGCATGCAGTATAGGCTAAGGAGCTATTTAGAATTTCTGTGAAACAAAATTAAACAGTGGAAGATCATAGTCTTTACAGATTACCATAAATTCACACTTAGTAGCCCAGAAACCTTAATGTCTGAAGTCGGCACCTGAAAGTTTGAGAAGAATGGAAAAAACAAAAACAAGTTTGAAGTCTGACTAACTAGACTTTCTAGGAGCTCTACTTCTATTTGTGGGTTCTTTTTTTTTCTTTATTGTGTTTGATTTTTTACATTCTTTCAAGAGCTGGCCAAGAGGTATGAGTTGTCTCTATGACATTTGGACTATAATCTGAACTGTGTAAAGCCAGATTTGCAAAAAACTCATCCGGTGTGTTGCCTGTTAGCAGACTTCAAAGTTTTTTTCCAGAATATAATGATGAATTTATGTTAATAAAATAACTTCTAGCATACCAAATTCTTAAATGCAACTTTAACACAGAAAATGGTCCCACGTAGCCAAACTATTTTCTGTGTTTGAAATTTCATTCCCATGGGGTGGTGGAAACAGGTAAGGAAAAACCTAATTCAGTCTATAGCTGTCCTGCCACATGGAGATCTGATTTAAAGTTTTTGGAAACTAATTGGAAGAGTCTGTTGTATTTGATTCAGTGAAGTTAACTCTGTGATGTGAACTTCTCCGAGACTATGAATTAATTAGTTGTAGTAGTTTACCAAATAGCTAATAATCTTACTAACTTCTGAGATGGTTATGTATGAACATAGGCGAGATACTTTCAGTCATTGGTGAAGTCTTTTATTGTGTGTAACCAATTATTGCAGTCTTCTGTACCCTAGCACCACAAAAGATCAACACTAAGGAATGGATCAAGTTAAGGTTTAGGACGGATGTCAGAATTCAGACAAGTGCTACTTTTTACATCGCCTCCCGTCCTTAAAACTGTAGTAGTTTTCAAGATTTTCAAACTCTTTGTGCATGGAAGTCAGCTCTTGAATGCCAGCAGCTGTAGTCTAGGGCTGCTCTGAAGTCCACTGTGGTACAAAAATATACAGATTTTTTTTTTTTTTTTTCATTTTATGCATGATTCTTCATAGCAGGCAGGTTAGTCTTAGTAAAGGTTACCCATTTGGACAGGCATATTTTACTTCTAGCTCCTCATTAACTTCCAGTCAAGCATCATTTGAGTTGTGGCACAGGTAGATGGAAAACTGCCATTTCTTTGACTGGGATTAAGTTGGTCTTTGGTGGGTTTTTTGTGTGTTTGTGCTGTCAGCCAGGTCAGCTCTGTGGAAATGTGCGAAATGTCAAACTACTGCTGGGATGGAAGATGAGGAATAAATTAAAAGCTATATTCCACCCACGCCCAATTAAAACAGAAAGACTTTTTACAAGGAGAAAGACAGTATCTTGCATTTGGAAAGGCAGACAAGAGCAGTGTAGCCATTCCATCCAAAATAAAAGTTCGGGGTCAGGTCCTGTGGGCTGCATCAGCAGCAGAAAGAGACTGTCAGGCAAAAAACCCAGCAACTGCTAAGGATTCTTCACAGGACTATGAACTTCCTTGGCATCTTCACCACTTCCCAGACTTGTGTAGTTTCTCCAGTCATGTGTGTAGAGTGGGGGAAGGCCTAGCCTTCCCACACCCTAGCCAGCTCGTTCTTGGCTGCATTCCTCATAATTAGTCTTATTCTGGCATAAATTTCATTAGTCTTTGTCACCAGAATAGTACAGGATGGCTGCTATTTATGAATAGGTAAAATAGTTGATTTCTTACTGTCTTGTTCAGTAGTACTGCATAAACTGCAGTAACTGCATAAACATAATATGATATTATGCAACATAGTCCACTGTAGCCCACAGATGGATGTGTATGTGTCTGTGTATATAGGTAGCTGTGGTATATGGATGCTACTTCTGTTGGTGGTCATTTAAGATCTTATTATCTAAGTAGGCTTAAGACAGCACACTTGTGAAGATAATTGATTTCTAAGCAGCCCCGAGAAGAAGGATGTGGGGGTGTTGGTGGATGAGAAGCTCAATATGAGCTGGCAATGCAAGTTTGCAGCCCAGAAGGTCAACTCTACACTGGGCTGCATCAAAAGAAGCGTGGCCAGCAGGGCAAGGGAGGTGATTCTGCCCCTCTACTCTGCTCTAGTGAGACCCCACCTGAAGTACCGCATCCAGCTCTAGGGCCCCCAACATAAGAAGGACATGGAGCTGTTGGAGCAGATTCAGAGGAGGACCACAAAGATGATCAGAGGGTTAGAGCACCTCTGCTATGAGGACAGGCTGAGAGTTGGGGTTGTTCAGCCTGGAGAAGAGAAGGCTCCGGGGAGACCTTATAGCAGCCTTCCAGTATCTGAAGGGGGCCTAGAAGAAAGCTGGAGAGGGACTTCTTTTACAAGGGCATGTAGTGATGCGACAAGGGCTAATGGCATCAAACTGGAAGAAGGTAGATTTAGATTAGATCTTCGGAAGACATTTTTCACTCTTGAGGGTGGTGAGGCACTGGAACAGGTTCCCCAGAGAAGTTGTGGATGCCCCATCCCTGGAAATGCTCAAGGCCAGGCTGGATGGGGCTTTGAGCAACTGGTCTAGTAGGAGGTGTCCTTGCCCATGGCAGGGGGTTTGGGACCAGATGATCTTCAATGTCCCTTCCAAGCCAAATCATTCTATGAGTCTATAAGCAATAAGATCAATAAAGTTATTCCAGTTTTTTAATAACATCCTGTTGATGCCTTACATAATGATTTATTTTTTTAACAGAAATGAAAGAATACGTGTTTTTTGGACCCTGAAATGGTATACTGCAGGCAAACACTCTGGTGTTTGGTTCTATTTTTGTTGGAGGTCAAAAGTTTGGGAATACAATAGTGAGGTTGTTTAATGTAGTTGAAACTAATGTGCAGATTTCCTAAGAACTGTAGAATTGTTTGCAGCAAAGTGAGCAATGAAGTTCTTGTTTTCAAGGATGCTGGCAGCAAAAGCAGTCCAGTGTAGGAAGTCAGACAAGTGCTTCTTTATTATTACTCAATCCAGGCTGTGCTGGAACTTCATATATAAATGGAACATTTTTTCCCTGCAGTGACATATATTTATATGAAATGGTGTTTGTACTTGTGGCAAATAACTTAAAATGCAGTCCTTTTTAATGTAGACTATCTGAAAAAGTTTAAAAGGTGAAAAAGTTGTATGAGGATGACTGAAATTTTTTTGTTATATGCATTTACATTTTTTCCTTTAAATGCATTGCATTTATTTTAAAGATTAATTTACCTTAATTACTTTTGGAAATAAAGCTATTACTTTTCATTATCTAATACTCATCAAGTTTGTATTGATACGCAGAACTTGAAATCTGGGTAAATAATTTTAATTTGCAAAGAGAGCAACTAAATGTAGCAATTCCAAATGAAATACACGGACAGCAATCGTTAAAGCAATGTCAGTTATTATTTACCTTTCTAATTTCATACAGGAATAAAAAATATTAGGGCATGAGGCATAAAATACTATCTGTTTGAAATCAACAGGATTTTCTTGTCATTATAATCTTCAGAAAGAATCCCTCATACACAGGTGTAGGGGTGCCTGTAGGGCACCTCTCCCACTCCCCTCCAGCCTTGGCAAAGTAAAGTGGCCAGATGAAAATCTCTGCTGAGTGTGGGTATAAACACTCTGCGTAAATGGATTACCCTCAAATGCCAGAGAGGCGGGTGTAAAACTCCCAGAAGGAGGGGGAGGTGTGAGCTTGTAGCTCATGGTTCATGCTGGGAGATTTGTCCATGTAGCTCTGTGTTTGTGATTAGGACTTTTTTGGACTGGATGATAGATGAGTATTTAGAAAATTATAAATATTAACATTTTGTAAAAGTTGAATACTGTGGTTTAGCTGTTTTATTGCAGATATTGATCCTGAAGGTATAATTCGCCCATTCCAGTTAATTATCTCATTAGTGAATCAATAGAGCACTCCAATTCTGATTGGACTTTAAACCCCAAGAACCGAGCAGTTTTTCCCTGCGGCACTGAGGAATCTTTCATTAAGTTTAGTAAATGTGCACATAATAATGTCTCTGTTTTTAAAAAGTGAAAAACTGCTAAACACAAATGTTTATACTTCAGCATTTATAGCTTGGCAGTGGGTTTGAAAAGAAACCAACAAGTTCTAAGCGTCATCTACTTTTATACTGCATCTTGTAAGCTTCAGGAGTCCAAGGACAGTCTGCAGTCAGTCTTTTCGCATGTGGTACCCTGTATGACTAAGAAAAAATAGGAAAAGTCAGTCACTTGAACAGACCATTCACTATGGTCATTTGTTCAAAGGATCCTAGAGCCCATTGCTTCAGCTATATTAAAGTGTGCAGTATGTGTTAAATTGCAGTGAGCAGTGATGGTCACACTAGGAATTAATGGTAACAAAAATAAATGAATTTAAATTCAAAATTTTATGGGTCACTAAAATTTTTCTTCATATCAGAGGAAAGTTACCTAGCAGTCATAAATTTTAGACATCTTAAAAACAGGTGGGGAATAAGCATACAACAAAACACACACACACAAAAAGCAGTTGTTTATTTTTTCCTGGCACCTGCTTTCGCTGAGGAGAAGGACTTGGGAGTGCTCATGGATGAGAAGCTCAACATGAGCCGGCAGTGCGCGCTGGCAGCCCAGAAAGCCAACCGTATCCTGGGTTGCATCAAAAGAAGCGTGGCCAGCAGGGCACGGGAGGTGATTCTCCCCCTCTACTCTGCGCTTGTGAGACCCCACCTGGAGTACTGTGTCCAGCTCTGGAGTCCTCAACATAGAAAGGACATGGAACTGTTGGAACAGGTCCAGCGAAGGGCCACTAAGATGATTAGAGGGATGGAGCACCTCTCCTATGAGGACAGGCTGAGAGAGCTGGGGCTGTTCAGCCTGGAGAAGAGAAGGCTCCGGGGAGACCTGAGAGCAGCCTTTCAGTATCTGAAGGGAGCCTACAGGAGAGCTGGAGAGGGACTCTTTGTCAGGAAGTCTAGTGATAGGACAAGGGGTAATGGTTTTAAATTGGAAGAGGGGAGATTTAGATTAGATATTAGGAAGAAGTTCTTTACTGTGAGGGTGGTGAGGCACTGGAACAGGTTACCCAGGGAAGTTGTGGATGCCCCATCCCTGGAAGTGTTTAAGGCCAGGCTGGATGGGGCTTTGAGCAACCCGCTCTAGTCAGAGGTGTCCCTGCCCATGGCAGGGGGGTTGGGACTTGATGATCTTTAAGGTCCCTTCCAACTCTAACCATTCTATGATTCTATGATTCTATAAAAGGGGAAAAACCAAAATGCTGAATGAACTTGCAGAAAAGCTAAACTGATGAACTTCGTAATAAACTAACTGTTGAAAAAAACCTAGAAAAAGTATTCTATCTAGGAATAATCAGTTCTGATCTTGTAAAACCAGGGGGTAATGAAGCGTGACCAGAAGTTTTCACAGATCTGTGCTGCACCCATTCCTGTGTGATTACTTTCCAGCCTCCTACAGTAAGCTTAAATTCCTGGTGGAGATCTAGTGGTCAGAATAGGTTTTTGTCAAGGGTAGAAAATCAACAAATCGAACAATCTGTCACAGACTTCAGTGGCTACGAGTGGTAGAGATCTAATACTGCCTGGATCCAGCCAGTCCAGTGGAAGACCTTAGTGATTTGGAATAATGTAATATACCTATGGTGCAAAGGTAAAGTAAGTTACTTTCTTCTCACAAGAGTTTGGAGGAGCACAGATCACTGATAAATTGATGATTACTCACTTTTTTTTTTTATTGGTAGGAATTCATATACACAGTCAGAGTCCCCTTCATATTTTTAATTTTAGATGATGATGTCTCAGCTGCCCTGCTTGAAAGGCTGTTTCTGAAATTCACTTCTCATATGACTAGAAACTTAATTTCTTATTTAAATTATTAGTGAGCAATTTGTATTGATTTGGTCTTTTTCCAGTATTTATACTTTAAAATTTCTGATTATTATTCTAGTGGAATATAATATATTCCTTTTTATAGATGCAATCTGAAATGTTCATACAGGCCTAGCAATAATTTTCACCACAAACGATTCTGGTGCCAGTTATTGCTCTGAGAAGATTTCTGCCACAGCAGAATTACATTTAATTTACTTTACTGGGTTGATTTGAATAAGAATTCATGTTGCATGAAATTTTTGGACCCAAAAAACCCCCACTTTTTTCACCGAAATAGATGTTTTCTTGACTGTACCTCAATTAAAATTTAACTGAAATGATGTATGAAACAAAAATGCGTGTTATCTTTAAAAAATATTGTGAAGATGGAATTTAATTTTTGAACCCATTTTTTACAAGAGTAAGATGTACTGTTTTCTTTGACAGTTTAGAGTACCCATTCCTGTAAAACTAATGTTAAGGATATTAAATCATTAACAGGTGACTTCTCCGATAGTGATTAAAGACTCTTACGTCACAGGGGGTGGGTTTAGGGCCCTTCCCTTTAAGATACAGAAGTAGAATATGCTCATCCACTGCAGATGCCTTAGTCGCATGTTCAGTGTTGTCCTCTGCCACTTCAGGCTTGCTGCAGTTCCTTGGAGAAACCAAGTACCGGAAGGTATTAGGGTTTAAATCTCAGGATGTGGTAGGGTGGATATGGGTGAATGGAGAAACTGAAAGGGGGTTTTGCGAAAAAGATTCTTGCAGTAAAATTGTACAGCTATGCGATGCTTTATGACCACAGGGCTTTCTGGAAATTCAGTATAATTAGCAGCTGTGTTTCCAGTGGCCAGGCCTGGAGCCCCAAAACTGCTCCAGTCTAGAGGTGTCCATTGATTATGCACAACTTCTGGGAAGTGGCTCTGTTGGTTAGCTGTCTTTGAGCTCCCGTTCATCTTCCCACTTGCACTGATGCTGGGCTATCATTATCATCATCACCCTTTTAACTGGGCTGATGGATCCATGACCAGAAACATCTCTAATGTAGCCTGAGGTACCCTCTTGTTCTCTTGTACCATAAAGACATGGATTTGCTTTTACTTCTGCACAGAGCATTAAAGCATAAATGAAAGTTTAGATTCCTGTCTGCGTTCCCCCACCCACCCCTTTTTAATTTTAAAGACACAAGAAAACAAAAATAGATAATATAATAGAAGAAGATTAACAGTTATCAGTTTGTATTTACGTGTCATACTTACAAAGTAGATTTATTCTTTTAAAAAGTGGATTTTCTCCAACAGCGGTCCATTCAGTGTTCCATAAAGGAAATGAGTTTCCTCTCATCCCATAAACTACTTGACTTGTTGATTCTCAAAGCTCACATTTTGGGTTATACCTCAAATTGCGTCAAGCATAGGAAGCATCTGAATACGGAAAACAGAGTTAAGGTGTAGGTGATTTTAATTATCTTTATTCTTAGCTATTAGTATTTTATAAATCAATGGATGAGCAGCATTTTTGTGATTTTTCATATATTTGGGTCGTCTTTTTCTAAAATGGAAATGTTATCTTCCATTTAAAACTGCTTATGGCTTGGATGGGTATAATGTTTGCTGGGTGAGAAACTGGCTGGCTGGCTGGGCTCAAAGAGTGGTGGTGAATGGAGTTAAATCCATTGGTGGCTGATCACAAGTGGTGTTCCCCAGGGCTCAGTATTGGGGCCAGTTCTGTTTAATATCTTTATCAATGACTTGGATGAGGGGATGGAGTGCCTCCATAAGTTTGCAGATGACACCAAATTGGGCAGGAGTGTTGACTTGCTGGAGGGTAGGATGGCCCTACAGAGGGATCTGCAAAGGGTGGATTGATGGGCCAAGGCCGATGGTATGAGGTTCAACAAAGCCAAGTGCCAGGTCCCGCAGTTGCGTCACAACAACCCCATGTGTCGTGTTAAAAGGAATGTGGTTTCCGTATTTGTCTGTCAGAGCCCCAGGACTTTCACTGATTTGTCTGTCGTAGTCCCAGCTGAGTCAGATTCAGAAAAATCAAAATTAGTTATTTTATTGAGAGCAACAGAACAGATTCAAGATTGCCATTGATAAATTCACTGACTACAATAGTGTTACCCATTAAGGTTAATATTGCTAGTGAAAATAGTAATAATAATACAACAGTCCAGGGGTGACATTCACCAGAGAGTGAAAGGCGCAGCACTTACCCAGAAAGGCGTCCCTGCGTGGGGTAGAGGAAGAGAACACGGCTTGTCGACTGGTCCGTCAAGCGTTGAGGTTCTTCTCTCCCAGTTTAACAGTCATGTTCTCGGTCTTCTTATCCCCAAAATTATGAGATTTTTCCTCTCCAGGTGACATGTAGTATGATTTAGGTGGAGAGATGAGTGCTGTAGTCATCTATGTTTAGCATGATCTCTGTAATTTTCATTAGTGTATGTAGGGGCGTCAACTTTAGTATGCATTTCACAGGTAGTGAGGCAGAGGTCAGTCATTGGGCGTGATAGGCTTTGAAAGAAACAAAGAACTATGCAGGTTCCTGTTATCTTGTCTTTGCTGATGAAAAGCAGGGCTGTCCTGCCCACACAGGGCTCCCTCCTTATCTGCATCCTGTGCTGTCCAGGCGAGTCTCCACTCCCCTGGGTTGCACAAGAGATAGCAAGGCCAGTCTTAATTGTTTGAGCACAGAGACTTCACCTCATTATCCGAATTCCACACCATGCAATGCTGAAGGCTTGGGGAAGAGAGGATGGGAAGTTGCCTGGCAGTAAAGGACGGGGGGGTATTTGTTGACAGCCGGGTGAACATGAGCCAGCAGTGTGCCCCGGTGGCCAAAAAGGCCAACAGCATCCTGGCCTGTATCAGGAATAGTGTGGTGGGCAGGACTAGGGAAGTGATCATCCCCCCGTACTCTGCACTTACGAGGCTCCCACCTTGAATGCTGTGTTCAGTTTTGGGTCCCTCACTACAAGAAAGACATTGAGGTGCTGGAGTGTGTCCAGAGAAGGGCAACGAAGCTGGTGAGGGGTCTAGAGAACAAGTGTTATGAGGAGCAGCTGAGGGAACTGGCATTGTTTAGCCTGAAGAAAAGGAGGTTGAGGAAAGACCTTACGGCTCTCTACAACTGCCTGCAAGGAGGTTGTAGCAAGGTGGAGGTTGGTCCCTTCTCCCAATAGGAGAGGAGGAAATGGCCTCAAGTTGTGCCAGGGGAGGTTTAGATTGGATATTTGGAGAAATTTCTTCACCAAAAGGGTTATCAAGCATTGGAACAGGCTGCCCAGGGAAGTGGTGGAGTCACCATCCCTGGAGGTATTTAAAAGATGTGTATAGGTAGTGCTGAGGAACACGGTTTAGTGGTGGACTTGGCAGCATTAGGTTGGATTTAATGACCTTAAAGGTCTTCTCCAACATAAACAATTCTATGACTAAAACAACAACAAAAAAACATAACAATCTTCTTCTGTGTTTTTCACTTAATCTTAGGAAGAATCATATGGGTCTAGAACCCCCCTGGATTACTGCATATTGCCTATTTTTCATATGTATAAAATCTTTTCAGCTTTTTAAATTTTTTTTTAATATATTTTGTTGGGTTTGCTGTTGCAGTACCTTAAAAAAAAAAAATCTGTCTCTTGAAATGACTTTACTCTTTCTGATAATCCGGTTGATGAGGCAAATGTATAAAAATCCCACTAATGTAGGCTGAGACATGTCCCAAAGTAGCTTGCTTCTCTAGTCAGAAAATCAGAGCAGTTAATAATCCTTCAGCCTTCTTGAGAAATGTATAACGATATTATGTTTGCTCAGATAGATTTTATTTAATCCTTTCAGAATATTGCATTAGGCTTGGAGGCTGTATTTACTCTTGTGTGTTTCCAGTTAGCAAAGGATAAAGTTGGAAAAAAGAACTCAGGTTAAATTGACTTCTAGTAGGAACCTATTCTAATGAAACTCGGAAGTGCATCTGTGTGTGATAAAGGACTACATCACTTTGACTTCCAGTCATATAAGTGACTAAATTCTTCTTGAAGATATAATTAGGGATATGCTACTTTCACACTATTAACATACCAGTTTGTTTTTTCCATGTGTTAGCTGTCCTCCAGGAAGAAGCGTTAGTTCCTCAAACTACGTATGTGACTTGATTAACTGCTTCTGCAGCATTTAAGTGGAACTCACCCCGTAGCAGCCAGATACAGAAAACTCTCACAAGGAGCAGGTAGGTAAACACAAAGCAGTCCAGAGCAATCTTTTCAGTTTAGCAGGCTTGAAAGATGTTTACCAAAACTATAAACAAACTTTGAAGTCTCCTGGTGCTGCAAAAGTGAGCTTCATATCCCAACAAAGCAGTGCACAGAGCGGTTGCCAAGTGAAGGATTATTTTGCTGTTTACCTTAACGCCATCTACAAATGGTATTTTTTCAAGGTCAAACTTGTATGGAAATTATTATTCTCCGCTAATAACAAGTGGATATAAAGAAACCCTGAACAGACAGTAGGAGGCTCTGCATAACATCTTAATGTGATACACATCATAAGCGAGTACTATTAATTTGGCTCCAGTATATTGTAATGTGGAAATATGAGAACAGTTAGTTCCTGGAGAACTGTGGCTCTCAGGAGGTTGAAACTGGCTTCCCTCTGCGCCAAAGTGGGCAAGTGTATGTTAGCATTTTAAAGTCATTTTCTAGAAGACTCTAAAAGTTTGTTCTAATTCTGCGCACACGCACATGCACAGCTTGTGTTTTCAGCTGTCATGATTTCAAAAAAAAAATATTTTTTTCCTTCCTCTGGTGGATGAGTGAATGATAGCTTCGTACAGTTGCTTAGCTAAAAATGGCTGATATGTGGTACAGGATTTGGGGAGGTATCATAAGTACTTGCCATATGTTTATAACTTTCCTAAGCATCATCTTACAGGAACAGGGCACAGTCCCTTGTTCTGGCCCAGGATAGGTGTTTTTTCTGATGTTGACAGGAGACTGTAAACTTTGCCCAGTGACGGATCAACCCCATCTACAGCATTTCTGACAACTGTTTGTCAGAGTTGGCTTCTTTTATTCTGACTTCTGTAATAAACTTTGCCCAGATATGCTTAGGAGAGCATCTGTGTTATATTCTTGGCTTTATACTGTTAGTTCTTCAAGCAATGAGTAATAGGCAGCAATATGCCAACAACACACTTTTTGTTTGTCTGTGTATTAAGACATTCTGTAATATTTGCATTCCTTATTCCTTTCTGCTTTGTGACCTGGAGTGGAAAATGCATGAATAAAAAGAGAAAGAAATTAATTCTGGGCAGAATGAACTTGCAGAAAATCTGCTAGGCAACATTCAGCACTGGAGCGAGAGTATGAAAAACAGTAAACATCTCTTGTTAACGTATTGTTATCATGAAATCTTGTCGTGAATAGTAATTACTACTTAAGGGAAAAAAGGAAGAAAAAATGAAGAGCTATTTGTGAACTGACTTTTTAAAAGCACCATAGACTCTGTTAGCCTTTGTGAGTTAAATAGCTATTGGAGATGTTGGCAGGAAAATCATTTCTCTTCAGAGAGCCCTCACTTCATCTAGCTTATTGACTGCGCTTAGAGCAGGGACCAGCTTCAAGGAGTTGTTGCTAGTGTTTGCCTACTGGAGTTTCTGCTGTTTCTGTCTCGTTCCACCAGCTTTTAGATGAACAACAATACACACAGGGATAGTCACCTTGTGGTTCTTCCACAGGTTTGCTGAAAAACTGACTTGTCCGTTAGTTAGCAATGGTCCTTATTTGTATGTTTTTCCAGTACTGCATGTTTCTTTTATAACAAGAGAACATTAGAAATTTGAAAACCACGCAAACATTCTTTGCTATAAATGTTGGTACATAAACAGTGGAAAGTAAAGTCTGGATGAGGCAAGGTATATCTTCCTGTTCGTAGAGTTTCTAATAAAACGGAAAATTCTTGGGAAAATTTAATTTATTGTAAAGATTCGAGAAGTCTTTACATGTAGTGACATTTTCCTTCTTTTCTGAGGAAAGAATAAATGTTCTAATAACTGAGTGAAGCAAGTAGCTTTGAATGCAATACTTAATTCTTATTATTCTTGTTAACTGTCTTTCAGAATGTAGTGAATCAGTAGGGTTTTATTTGCTTTGCTTTTTTATCAGAGCACTCTATTCACTTAAAATCTGTTTGGGAAACCTACTGGGACAGCATTACTCTGAATCAAACTGATAATGGAAATTGATGAGGGACAAATAGTACAATGTTGATGTGAGTAATAGCCCTTAAAACAATCAAAGGAAATTTCAAACACAAATGGGTTTTCTAATCATGTTTTCCTTAGGATTGCATCATATACAGAAGGAAATAGCACATTATCGAAGTGTATTGCATGTCTAACTCGAACAAACAGCACAATTTACCGTATGTCATTAAGTCTTACACAAATAGACAGTATTTTCCCACAAAGGGAATATTTACTTCTGCTTGAAATATGAAGTAATAAGTCTAATAGAAGTAGGAAGGTGTAATATATTGTAAAGCTATTTTGTGTACCAACAGAATTTCCAATAAGCCTAGCTTTTGCATTCAGCAGCTCTGCTGTAAATAATTTACAATGATAATGGGTATTGCAAGCTGTATGTTGGACAGAAGGGGAAAAAATTACGGCTATGGGTCATAATTAGCAGTAGACTTGATATATGATGTTTTTTTAAGGTATGTGACTTGTAAAATGGTAAGAACTCTTAAAGTTTAATTGCAGTGTTAGCAGTGTACTTGCTTTTGATGTAGAGGCACTTGAAAATAAGGGACAGGGTTTTGTTTACACTTTTTATGAGAATCTGAATTTGAAATGAAGAAAATGTTTGCAGCAGATTTTTTGCAGTTACCAGTATAAGTTGGTGGTACGTGGTGCCTACTTGGAAGGAGTGAAATTAGAGATGAGAATTTTGTACTTAACGACAAAAATAAGGTGCTGGTTTTGCTGATTTAATTTCATGTCCATTAAAACTTTTGGAAGAATGGGCAAAATGTGGATTAAATTAATCAGAAATCGTTTGGTTTTTCCACAATCAAATCCTTTATTATTATAGCGATCCTTCTTGGCACAAGCTGTCGTTCCAAATTATTTTTTTTCCTTCAAGTTAAATGTCTAGAATTGCATCGAGAATTCTGGATAAGGTTTTAGCAGTAAATTAAAACTTTAAAATAGCTGAAAATATCTGCTGCTTCACAATGTTTATTGGAAATGCATTAATTGAGGAATCCTAATGCAGCATTTATAACTATTACGTATGACACCATTGAGTCATATTTTATGACACCTCTGGGTCATGGTTTACCACCAATTAATCTGTGTAGCTGAGATCTTGCTGTCTTTCTACAGCATCCATCTGGCTGCCAAAAGGACAAAAAGCGGTGGTATTAAACCATGGGTAATATCTGCCTTCTATTCTTTAATTGGGCAAATTTTTCTTTGAGAGATGCTTAGTTAGTCCAAACTGATTTATTTTTGCTTATCTAGTATTGCATTTTATAAAACACTCCTTTTATATCTATACCTTTAATTATTTTATAACCCAAAAACCCCACTATAGTCTTCCATAGATTTAAGATAAAACTAATTACCCAAGCCCTTTCCAGATATTTTAAACTTGCTACTTAGATTTTTAAAAAAATTTAAATCCTCCTTTTTAAAAGATTTATTACTGGATATGCAAAAGCATTTATCAGTTCTTCCAGGTTCATGGACTCAGATTATTTTACCTTGAAGGATTGCATAATACCTGTTTGCACATTGTTTCAAATTTGGTTGTAGTACCTTCCTTCTCTGATTTCCCACTCCTGTCTACCTCTGCACTTTTATTCTACCTTATCATTATTTTAAAAAGGTGATTTTTGGATTTACTTTGAGCTCTGTTTAGATTACCTTTAATCTCCATTTCTAGCTGTGTACATTTTTCTTCTTTTACTGCTTATAGCATTAAAGCATTTTCCTAGTTCATGAATTTCAGACATTTAACCTATGGCAATTTTGATTTTTCTTTTCATTGTTTGGCAGTAGTAGTGTGTCAGTCCTGTTCTGCTAATAGGACTATTAACAACATCTCTGCTTACGGTAGTTTTATTTCTGCACAATACTGTGATAGCATCATTGTCATAAAATGTCTTTAATGCAGACTTGATAGTTATCTGTGCCTTCTAAAAAAATATGCTGAGTTGTCAGAATATGTGTCAAAAGCCACTTTGTATGTTTTGTGGGCATAGTGAGAAAAGTACTATTTCACCTCTTTAGGCGGTAACCTGAGCTGATTGATCGCTATAGTAAATAATGCTTTAGTATATTAGATGTTATGAAGGAATGAACAAAATTATATTCAGGAAAGTTCTGGTCTACCACATCTGTTGTTATTTACATATGGAAAGTTTCTAGCACTAAAGGACATTTCTCATTTGCCCGAATTCCTAAATTACATGCCTAATGGAGTAAAGCAATTGGTAGCGTTTCAGTGGTTCTAACTTCTTTAGATGTAGCAAAGACTGTTCTGCTGAGTTTTAAGCTCAGCAAAGAAATCTTGCAGAAATCTTGTAGAAATTCTGTTCTACATATTTGGGAAGGAACTATCAGGCTTCCAAACTTCAAAACTAGTAAACAGTTTTTTCTGCTCTTCACAAGAACAGCAAAACAAGCCACATGTGAACAAAATCCATTCAGTCATTGTTTCATTGTAGAGACTCACCACTTACAATTAAAACATGTGGGACAAGCATACAAATTATTTACATGAAAAGACTTCAAAACCAGTTGGAATTTCATGAAACTTTGAAGAAAGGTACATACCTTTTGAGAGGAGTTCAACTATGAACTTAATTATCAACTCTAAATCCATGTGTTGATTTCCATGTAAATTCCTCTGTCTTTATGGTTGGAGTAAGGGGAAAATCAGTTTGCTTATTCTGTAACGTTGTCCCTTGTGCACCTTTCATTTACTTGACAACCTGGTGAGGAGAGCTGGGGAAGTGAAGAGATGAAATGTACTGGCAGATGGGTATTTAACATCTTCCATCCCTGAGCTATTGCTGTTATAGGGACCTTAGTTCTGGACAGATGCATGGATCAACATATAAATAGGCTAAAAATAGGGACTTTGTTGGTGTTTCTCTGAATAGCCTGCCCAGGTTGTGTTGAAAGGTGACACATATTCTTCCATGAAGAAGTAACAGGTAGGAAAGCTAGTGAGAGGGGCTTGCAAAATAATGTCACTTGCTGGAGTCGTCGTAAGATCTTGCCGTAAAAGCAGCACATTTCTGTATCCAAATTATTACAGGCTCTTTCATGCGTACACATTATTTTGAGTAAAAAGGTTAGAATGAGGGTTTTAAGTGTGCATGAAACTGCTATTTCTCTAAAAATTCATTGTCATTCATTTGAAGTGAAATCTGAAGGAGAAGATGGTGAATTTGGCAGAAACTCTGGAATAGCAATGATGGAGAAGTTTCACTTTTAATTTACTGTGACTTCACTGACAATTTCTACTTCTTTAACCTTATTCACTGGAAGAGATGAAACCGGTGTCCAAGAGATAGCAGAGAGAAATTGATGGCACTTTAACTCCCTGCTAATATCTTTGTGAATGAAAGAGCTCCTTTGAAGACAGAGTGCAGTAATCGGATGACAGATCCTGTGATAGTTGGGCGCTTTTTAATGGCTTGGATCCTGAGGGGTCATGGCTCCACAGCTGGAGAAAAGGTAGCATTTCTGGAGGGACATGAGTTCTCCTGCCTTAGAAGTCATCTTCTATTCCCGGATGACTGCTCTGTAATTGAGTTAAAAGAGCAGCTGTATTGGTTCAATAGAGATGTTTTTATATAGAGTAGTACCATTAATTCCTTAGAGGAGCAAATATTCTGCTGGCAGAACGATGTTACATGGTACTATCTTCCCAAGTCAAGGATAGGGAACCAATTATAGAAGAAAAAAGAAAAAAGAGAAGTGTAAGGAAATGGCTAACAGCTCAGTGAGCTGCAGTCTCAGTGTAGCAGAGTTATGAAAATAGTGACTTTGCCAGGTCCAGATAAAAACAGGTCTAGAGTTAACAGCCTGTGGCTATACTCTGGTGGTGCCTCTCTCTGTCTGTCAGAGGTGTTCACGATGTGCTTATTTAAAGTGAAATTTTCTTTTCTCCTTGGGTTATGCTTTAACAGACTTATTTTGTGCCAAGCACTTCCGTGGATGTTTGGGGTTTATCTCTTAATCCTGCTTGTTTGCTTTGCTATTCTCTGTCTCACAAGCTTTGCTATTAATAATACTGCCAAGAGTAACAGGAGAGACTTCCCTGCAGGTAAGCTCACTAGAAAGTTCTCCAGGATAACTAAATAACAATTGTAGTAAAGTTTGTACTGGTTTTTTTTCAGTCATAACTGACTGGTTTAAAGAATGTAATGACTGAATGGGGCATATAAAGAACGCAGGTTCCTAAGATTGCTAACTGCCAACGAGTTACCTAAAATTGCACTTAGTTATGCACCTTTCAGTACTTTGTATTTTCTTCCTTCTTCTGGGTTTCTGTTCAGTATTTCTACGCTAGACTCCTTTCCTAACAGCGGGAACAGGTACTTTGGTCATGTTAAGTCTCTACAGACAACACAAGAAGCTCCCTGCTGAAAGGTGCAAACATTTGATGAGTGTCTGACTGCTTCCACACATCCAACAAGAAAAGACTTCCATTGCAGTGTGCAGAGTCCCTGGTGAATGCTACCCTGTTTCTTGTGAACGTGTCTGACTTTTGGATAGTGCTCAATCTTTTGGATGTCCCAGCAGATTATGAAGAACATGAGGGTACAGCTGCAGCCCAGGCAAAGGAGAGTTGCGTAAGCCATGGGGAAACGGAGCCAACCCATTTGCAAAAAGTTTTCCCCTGTGCTTATGACTTCAGAGGTAAATATCTTCTTTTTTACTCTATTGCAATCTGTCTCCTGTACCAGACTAAAACTCCTATTTAAATCAATGGGAGGTTTTACTGCAGAAAGTTAAAGTAATAGCAGGAAAAACTAGTCTTAAATGATTTCGAAAACACTATCACTCTTCGCAGAGATAAATGTAATATCCTCCAGAGGGTACAGTTTCCCTTTATGAAACATGCATGACTTGTATTAGCTGCTGTTTATTGTGCCTGTGGTTAGTACTGAAGTGGTAGCTGAATAATTTAAAATTGCAGATGTGAGTCATTAACTCTCCTATCTTCTAAGGTTTTATCAGAAACTGACCTCTGCCGAGTCTGTCTGCAAAACAGACAGAGGGAAAAACACTAGTGACGCTTTGGTTGGCGCTTCTAGCTATTCTGTAACCAGCTTCTCTTCACATCTTTGATAAATACAGGTGGCTTGGGAAAATAAAATACTATTCTTATAGGATTTCTAGAACCTTTTATCAAAAGCTTGGTCACAGCACAAGATCTATAAGAGACATTGGTTAGCCTTTTTAAAAAATATTTTAAAGTATTAGCTCTATTTTTTGGGGGAGAAAAAACATGTTTTCTCTTGTTTCTGTCAGTAGGTTCTGGTATTCACCATAGTAACAGGGAGCACCAGAAATTCAAGTCAGAGTATCTTTTCCACCTGCTAAATAATTTTGGTTTGTGTACTTATTCTTTTGCTGGTTGAATATGCTTTAGAGGCTTGAAATAAGGCTTGATTGTTGTAATCAACACTTAAAAGAACTTTCAGAAGTTTCTGCTCCATAGGGTGTGCAAGAATATAATTGAGAACTTGCTCATGGGAATCAACAATCACGACCACGCTGTGGCACCCTTGTGTTTGTCTGTCAGCTGCATAATGATTCTTGGCCGAACTGGCCTTAAGACTGTTGGTTGCTTCTTGACTTGCTTGCCTCTTCAGACATCTGGCATTTCTTTTGGAGGGAGCAAGGAGTCCGGGAAAGTCCTGGGACACCCCACACATCTTACACGTTTAAGGGCAGTTGCCCTGTAAGATGTTTTTGGCCTGTTACAAGTTGCCAAGTGGTGACACTGAGGCCAGACTGAAAGTCTTCCTAAGCAATAAATACAGGCTGCTGTATGTACTTTTGTATTTTGCGAAGGCAACATATCCTTAGCCTCATTCACAAGCGATAATAGTCTGTTTTTAGCATGACAAGCATTGAGTTCAGGTGAAAGCATGTGCTTCAAGTGGAACTTGGGAATTGCCGTTCTCCTATGACTTAAGGAAAAATAAGTTTGCTCTTGATACTGCTGTAATATTGATGCTTCCCAACCAAGCTGAATTATCGTACAGGGGACGTGACTGCTGTGGTGTGTGCTGAGCTCAGGCAGCGTGCACGGCAGTCAACCTGTCAGACCGTATCTGCTGGGCTCTCCTGGCTGATACGCGTAGGAGCTGGAGAGGCTCAGGGCTGCGAATTATTAGTTCATGGCACACACCATGGAAGAAGCACTCTAGGGATAAGAACTTCTCTGAATCTCCTGCTGCTTCGTGGCCACATTGCTTGTTGTGAAAGTCTGACAGGATAGATGTGGAAGTCAAATGTAAACATACTACGCAAATTTCCTAAGATCATTATTCCATGATCTCACGGGGACTACGTAACATTCAGCATTATGATGGTGATTTTACAAAACTGGAAGGCAAAGGACAGATTACGTTTTTCTGTGTGACTTTTGGAAAATAAGGTTCCTGAATATGTTTAATCTCAACAGCTCAGTGCTTTTTTCCTGCCCACAATTAGAGCAGTTACTGGATGTGAAATAACAGAACAGGCTGTTAAAAATAATTCTTGGTGTTTTATCTTCTGAGGAGGGAATAATGGGCAAAAAGACTCGCCATCTTCTTGTTTTTCTTTTCAAAACCAGATCTAAAGTGGAAGTTGTTTTAAGATGATGTGGACTGTAAAATGATGGCTTTCATAGGTCCTGTAGTTAGTTTATTTCATAAATACATATGTATAAAATATGATATAAATGTAGTATTAGGTATGTATAATCTACATACATATCTAAAACTACTCTGCATTTAACAAGCAGATATTTTTTTAGACGTTGTTTTACCATTCCGTTAAAAGGTTGTCATCTGTTAACCTCTACAGGATTTTTTTCATAAAGGTGTCTAATCACAGAGCAGAAATAAGATTGTATTAGCATTTGTGTTGCTCATTGTCTTGGTCTTACAACTCATTACGTTGGCTGTCAGTGTCTTCTGACCTGGCCACAAATCCCAGCCTCATCAACCTCCCTGGCTCACCCCATGGGAGACTAACCATGAAACATGACTTTATCAGGTTCGTAGTTCACACTAAGAACTTGTGTGTGTGCTAGAGGACAAGTCCTGTCTTGTTGGCCGTGTATTAATGATTTTTGGAATATGAATAATTATGTAGAGAAAAGTGCATTGGATGGAAAAATGAAAAATGAGAATGCTATTTAGAGAGCGAACGCTCCTGTGGGATGTGCGTATGTGCAAAGTCATCTTCATGTACATGGCCCAACCATTCAGATAGGTCACTAAAAGGCCCTCAGGCAAGAGCAGCTGAAGGGTACCACAAAATCTGCAGCTTTTAATAGCTGAAGTTCTGGACCAAAATTGATTTCTTGTCTTAATTTGAGTTCCTATCTCCCCATCCTAGAAAGCAACTACTTAGCTAAGTTACTGGTTTTAAAGCCATGGTTACAAAACAATAGGGAACAGAAGTGTTACTACAGATGAAAATAGGCTTTGTTACATGTTCCACAAATCTGTTTTTGCAACTACCCTCATGACACCCTCATGCAGCATTTTTATGCTATGCTTTATAGGTTTAGAAAGCTGGGAAGTGAAATGTTACGGTAAATGATTTGTCTGAACTACCACAATGAGTTAGAGAATACTTGAATTACTGTCTGCTTGTTTAGATAGATGTAAGCTCCATAAGAACCCAAACCTTAATAAGCAGAGAACCAGTAAATAGATTCCTCTGTTACCCTTTTTTGCACCTGCTTTCCAGATGTAAAAATCTGCATCTTGAAGTCAAGTTCCAAAAACTTTGGCTGTGTTATTAAAAGCAGTAGAGCACCTGAAGTTTGGCAACTCAGATCCATTCTCACCATTTTTGGTAAGGCTGTAAAATACTTGTTGAGAGAATTGTTTTTATCCTTCTCTTTCTTCCCTTTTCTTCAGGAAAATTAGCATGTCTTCTGACAGGGCAAGAGAAATTTGACCTACTAGCATCTAAAGTATTCAGGGAGTAATAATGTGAAAGAACTGTGGAAGCGGAGAAATTGCACAGGTTCAGAGGTTTTTATAGCTTCTTCCTCTAAAGCAATGCCTAAGAAATTAGTGGATTTTAGTGAGGGGGAGGGAGTCCAGCTGATTTGGATAAGTAGCAGGTTGGATATGTCTGACACAAAAATGATTGGAGCAGTAAATTGAAGAGGTTTGACTGTGATCAGAAGCTGCTGCGTGTAATGCCATCCTGCTGGATGTATTTGGTGTGAGAAAACTGAACTAAGAGATGTATAAGTGAAAACAGATATTACAGAGCAAGATATGAAAATAAAGCAGATGAGCACAGGGAAGAAGACTTTTGGAGCTCTCTGCAAGTTGTGAACTTCCCACCATGAAAGATATCTGCTTACTCGACAATTAAGGTAATTTCCTAGTGCTTTTGAAATGCCAAATGAACGATGTTTCATTTTTTTGGAGGGTGTGTATGTGTGATGGAAAGGATGATTATTTTTTTTTATTACTGTAAAGGCTGATTTCTGAATCTCACAGCTTTTTTTTTTGTTTTGTGACATATGCAAATACACACACACACAAAAATAAATCAAAGGTTACAGCAGCTTCAGAAATCTTCTCTCCTGCCTCTCCTAGCAGTTTAAATGACCTAAGGAGAGCAAGTGATACCACTTAAATATAGCAAGTGATGCTTTTTGGCTGAAACACAGTGAATTTAAGAAGAAAAATTACCCCAGGAACTTATCGAAAGCTTGATGTGGATCAAAAATGAGTTCTTGGTAGGATGAGTGTAACAAACAATGCATGGTGAAAATGACCATGCAATGAAAAGATAGACATACATTCCCAGAACAGGAAAACAAGCGAACTGGAAAAATTTGTAGTAATTCAAAGCAGATTAAAGTATATTCTCTGGGGCAAATTTTCTTTCACGTGCTATGTAAAGAACTTGAAGTAGAATTTTGTACATGAGTGGACAGAAAATACCTCTTAAGTACTTATGAGAAAACATGCTCTCAACACTCAGGCATTTCAGCATCACAGATAGTGTGTGTAATGTTAACTTAATGGTGATGACACTTGGTATGTTGTAGTATTCCATTTTATTTCCTCTCCATTGGTTTTGAATAAATGAGTATGCTTTTATCACTTAGAAAGCACAGCTGCTATTATACCTAGTTGGGTTTCCCAACAGCTTGCTATTAGTTGCAACAGTAACTTAAAAAACAGATGTTTCTATAAAGAATTTATTGATAAATATCAACAATTAAGTAAAATTAATTTCTAGGAGAAGGACACTTCTAAATAACAGGAGTCTATCTCATACCACCTTAATAGGAAAACACAGAATAAAGAAAACAATCAATTGAGATAAATTAGCGCTTCCCCTTGAGTGCAACTCCAGCCAGTGACATCAGTTGGTTTTGTCTCTAGGTCCTTAAAGACTAGTTGTTCTACTAAAGATGTCACCAGAACAAACACACGGTGGCAATGAGTGATGCTTTGGAAAATTCCTTCTGAGAGTGCCAGAGCTCCACCTTCCGAATGTTCTATGTAACCTAATAATCATAGGAAAATCAATGGAATCTAAATTTCTAAACAAAAAGTTGAAAAGAGGCTTAGGTGGGACTCACTTGCCTCACTACTGCTTTCTGTGTCTAAGAATAAAGTGTAGGACTCTGAAGGTCAAGTAATCTTCTAGTTAAGGAAGGGTCTTGATCATGTGTCTTTGTATTTCTTACAAGTACTGTACTCATAAAAATGTTAGAAATATTTAGCATTTTCCAAAGGTGAAGACCAAGAATTCAATAGGCAGGTAGTTTTCTAGATTTTACTAGAATTTTTACAGAGTTTTGAGAAACTGCAAGGGAAAATTGTTTTCCTTACCCTAAAATAAAACCCAACATACATCATTTTAATGAGGGGTCTGTGTTATTGCATGTAAAATGGGGAGTGAATTCGCAAAAAGTGTGCATCTGCTTCATCTTTATAACAGCAGTAGTTGACTCTGTAATATGGTAGATGCCAGTAAGGCTACTTTACCTTAAGTAGCAAGTTCCTGAGCCCAACCATCAATTATCCAGTTATTTACGGAATCTGGGAAAGTTTTTACTCTGTTAGTCATCTGATTCCTTAGAAATAATACTGACTTCCTGTAGCGTGTAATGCATAGTAGATTTTGATTCTTAATTTCAGGGCAATGGAGATTTGGTACAACATAACACTACTGGGATATAAGCCACTTTTGTGAAACGTAAAAATACTTAAATGAAATTCCATAAATTAGTTTGAATGCAATAAATATTGTTACTTTTTTTATTGAATGGACTCCATAACAAATAGGAAGTATCCTGGTATACTGTGGGTAGTGTTAGTGATATGAGACGTGGATTTTTTTTGTATGACTTTGAAAACATAGTTGCATAATATATATCCCGTAAGTTCTTACTCCATTACTCAGCTGAGAAAACCTAATGTTTTGCATAGACTGGAAATATATTGGTTTATTTGCAGCTGTCATCAAGTATACTTTTGGGCTTTGTCTTTAATCTGTGGAACAATCTGTTCTTCATTGCAGTCTGCGGAACTGTCTTTCCCTGAAATAAGACTGAAATCATAATGATGTTTGGTTGTAAAATTCTCCTCACAGCATCAGCTCAGAAAATTCTTCTATATTGGTTTCTGAAATTTAGAAATTAACTTCTGAGACAAGCAAAAATTAACTAGTACTAACAAAAGTACTGAAGTAGGGGGGGAAAAATCAATAAGGGAAGGTGGAAAACTTAAATACATTAATTGCTCATACTTTAATTTAGATTCATTTAATCTGGAAAGGTCAAGTAAATAGTTTTTAACTTCTGTCAGTAAATTACTTAGCAAAATCATAACCTGGGAATTCATTGGATAAGGTCAAAATAGCAGGTGAACCAAAGACAGGATTGGACACTATGAGCAAATGTGAAGTATACAATTGTGCTTTACAGAACTCATTTCAGGCCAGGAATACTTCTGCCATGTATTCGTGAATTTAATACATGCTGACAAAAGAAAAACAGCAACAGCTGTCATGTAATTCTTTTTTTCAGGCTGTGGCCACAGTAGAGAGGGAGAACCATTTTACTTGAAATGTTGTCTAATTTAGCTGGCTACCTACGCTAGAATTTTGTTTTGGTCTCATTCCTATTAAAGTAGATATTTTCTATCAAGTAGGGCTGACTTAAGATAGAAATGATTATGATTTTATGAGAGCAATGGGATTATTTTAAATAGTCACAAATTTTCTAAAGATATTGTACAAACCTCTAAATTCTTTTTGATATTCTAGTATGTTTTTAGGTATATTTATGCAAAACAAAGAAAACAAAACAAACTTGTCTGAGAGGGAATCTAATAACTTTCCGAGGTAAAAGATAAGGCACAAACCACATAGGACTGCAGTCTTTACCACCTAAGAAAGCAGAACTTCAAGATGAAAAGTAGCAATTAAGATCTTATTATCTATTTTTAAATGTATACAGGCAATAACCACTTTGTGATTTAGCAGATCAATTAATATGAAGTCAAGCTCTCTTTAGGATTATTCAGAGCTGTTTGTCTGTACTCCAGAGATTTTAGACTTTATATTTAAAAAACAAAACTGTACAAAGTATGCACTACTCAAATAATTAAACTAACAACCCCCAAACATTTTTTCATATAAATGAATTACCCCACCCAGACCTCCATAAATAAAAGAGATAAGAACTCATGTCAGTAAAATACTACTCTTCTGAAAGACCAGAGAGATGCTTCTTACTCCCAGAGTATTCTTCTAACATCTCTCTAAGAATCCCATGAGATGATTAGTGGAGAAATAGCCATTGTTCACTTGCGCTTAATATTTTTTTAGCCCTTTCCTATTGTTTCAAACTTCTTTTCATCGAGAAGTGGAAAATTGAGGAGTAATTGGATGTATCTTTTTATTTCAAAAAGTTTGAAAGTAATACTGATGGAAGTATTTAGATGCTGCAGAGGTTCTCTCTGCACAGTCTTCTCTGCAGACTGGGAAGAAGGAAGGAGATGATACAGCGTAATAATTATGTGATTGCTTCTTGAGGGGATACAATTTTAACTTCTTTAAAAAAACCAGCAGACTTCTGTCATTGAAAGAGACGCTGTTACAATCTCCTTGCGCAAGATGAGCTCCTCCTGCAATATCAGGAAGGGCTTGAGTGCAAGCCTGGGTTGCCTGTAGATCTTTCTGGCATATCCAATATCAGAGAGGTTTCTTTTTGGAAAATGCAGTGTGGTGTCAGTGAGGACTGGTTTAACTGGTAATCTGTGCCAACATCTGTCAATAGAAACCCCCAGTGACAGTCAAGTGGGTGTGTGTGACATCGCCATGCAGAGGTGTCTGATGTGGCACAGAGCAGAGTGTGTGCGGTGGGAGCCTGTGTGTTGGGATCGAGCTGGTGGCAACACTGATAGAGAGGGAGCGTGGGCTTCTCCAGGGCTTTGCTGTGCCGACCAGCGCTTTGGGCAGGTCCCCGTCACCTGCACCTCTACCTGTGTGCAAGCGTAAAGCTTTCCCTGGTTGCAGCCCATCTCCCCCTTGGTCCTCTAAATAGCTGCCCATGTTGCCTGGTGACCCTCTTTCTGCCATTAAGGAAAGCGTGGAAGAAAACCACAAAAGCAGCGTGAATTTCATAGGAAAGACTAGCAAAATTGCGCTTAGCCGTTTTTTATGATGATGGTTTACTCAGTGTGAGAGCAGTACTTTTTTTCCCCCTCTTAAGTCATTGGAATGGGGAGGCAGATTGGAATCTGTGACAAAATTTTAACAGTAATGAATCTAGCTTGTTTTCTTTCTTCTCCAAGGTAAGTGGTGGCTACACCACATAATCCTTGCTTGAGGGATGTGTATATATATAGTGTGTGCATATATATACACGTGTATGTTTGTGTATATAAATGCACATATAGGCTTGTCTTCAGAGAGTGATAGGAATATAAAGCAGTATATAGAGGCATTGACATCTTCAGCACACTGTTAATATAAAAGGATTTTTGAAGTGCAGCAACATCTGTTTTAATAAGGTATGAGCTGGTGTGCTACTTTGACCAGGTACAGCTTTCTAACACACAGAAAGAATAGACATTTGTAGATACTGGTCTTAATCTGTAGCCAAACACGTGTTAACCCAAAGACAAAATATAAATACATTATACAGTATGAGGAAAGAGAAATAAGTATGTTTTGATGTTAGTTTAACATAGGTAACGTAAATGGAGAGAGAGAAGGTATGCCCTGAGCTGCTCAGCTGAAAAATAAGAACATAGACCCACTAAGGTCATTAGTCTAACTAGTTAGCTATTGCCTTATATTTAATGCATAATATTTTTGAGATTATAAATTTAAACTGAGTGATGACAGAGGTATAGATACAGAGCTATGACCTTTTTCTGTTTACCTGATTATACTGTTTTAAACCTCTCCTCTGTGTTCTAAGCCTTTTTCTTTGCTTGTTTTTATTTATTCCTAGTTATACTTCAGTGGCCTACTAAATGTGTTATTTTCAACAATATTTATTTTTCTTTGCTGTTTAATTCTTCTAAATATTTATAGATGGCTGTATTCTCACTCAGGAGGCATTTGGGTAATCTATACAAATTTATCTCCTTTATAAATTATTCCTTCTAGCCCTTTGCCAGATTACATGTAACTGAATGCAAATTAAACATGCTTCAAACCTTATCAATCAGCAAACCAAGAACAACAGAAATAGCATCGCCAGTAGGATGAGGGAAGTGATTTTCTCCCTGTAGTTGGCACTGGTGAGGCCCCACCTCAAATCCTGTCTTCAGTTTTGGGCCCCTCACTACAATAAAGACATTGAGGTGCTGGAGCGTGTCCAGAGAAGGGCAGCAAAGCTGGTGAAGGGTCTAGAGCGCAAGTCTTTTGAGGAGGAACTGAGGGAATTGGGCGTATTTAGCCTGAAGAAAAGGAGGCTGAAGCCACCTTACCGCTCTCTACAACTACTTGAGAGGAGGTTGTAGCGAGGTGGGGGTCGGTCTCTTCTGCCACTCTTCTGTAACAAGTGACAGGACAAGAGAAGGCATCCTCAAGTTTTGCCAAGGGAGGTTTAGACTGGATATGAGGAGAAATTTCTTCACCAAAGGGGTTGTCAAACATTGGAACAGGCTGCCCAGGGAAGTGGTGGAATCACCATTCCTGGAGGCATTTAAAAGATGCGTATATGTGGTGCTGAGGGAAATGGTTTAGTGGTGGACTTGGTGGTCCTAGTTGGACTTGATCTTAAAGGTCTTTTCCAAACTAAACAGTCCTATGATTCTAACAACAACTGATCTTATTGAAGTGTGGTGGCTTAAGCCAAAAAAAAAAAAGGAAAATTTAAATTTTCAAGAGAAATCATGAGAGGATTTGGCAAAGCAGAACAAGTACCCATTCCTGCACTGATCAGCCACGCAGTGAAGTCCCAGAGGTAACTGCTGCTTGTTTGGCCACATTTCAGTTCTATTTGAGACCTGACCACCGGGGTCACACAGATGGGCTGCCCTGTGGTAATCGAGAGCATTTTAAGCAGAAAATTGTCCCTGTGTCCACAGAACAGTAGATCAAGGGCCCCAAAACCCCTGTATAGTAGCAAATGTATAATGCAGAGATGCATTAAGTGTTTGCTAGTTCTGTGAATGATATTAGAGAGTTGGTGGTACTCTTCTGCCTGAGGGCAACCTGGAAGCTTTCTAGTTATTGAAAGCCTTTGTATGATTTAAACAAAACAAAACCCATTGCAACATGAACACAATTACAGAACTCAAAAGCTTTCCAGAATATTTTATTTTTTGTTTTAGTTGATCCTTCAGCATCAGCAGCAAAATGTAACTATGAAAGGTGTTCGAGCTTTATGAAGGGTTTTTTTGTTTGGGGTTTGGTGCTTTTTTTCTTTTTTAGTGGAAAGCTTTAACATATACACATGGATTTAAAAAAGTGTGGAGCTTTTTCTCATTTAACAGGTTTCTGGGGGGGAGGAGGGGAAGAAATTCCTGATCTTTGCTTGCAAATATCCATTACAGGAGAAGATATGTAACAGTATGATTCATACTTAATTATGTAGTGACTATCAAGCTTACTTCTTGAGATTATCCCTTCTTAAGAGTATTTGGGCTTGATTTGACTCAGTATCAGTTTAACTGTGCTGTAAGTAAAAGAAAAGTTAAGCTGCTTCTTGATATTTAGGAGCAATGGAGTAATGTCAATGGCATGGAAATAACATCTGTGGGCTAAATCCCTGAAATCAACAGGAATGTTCCAAAAAGCTTTGAGGCTTCGCATCAAACCTGTCTCTATGAGTTTGGGAGGAAATCTGCATGCACATCCATTTGCCCATGCAGATGTCTGTTCTGTATTCAGAATAAACAATATCACACATCAGCAACTGTTTTCACTTGCAAATACATGTTACTGTGTGTGTGGATTTTACAGGAGTTTTATGGAAACAGTCCCTGCAATAACATAGCCAATAGCACCTCCTATTTCAGTGGTGTTATTCTGGAACCATCATTGCTGCCACAGTTGCCTAACAGTTCTGAAATTTTAATTCTGAAATTGTGTGTTTGTCGATTACCTAAAGTCAGGTTTGGAATAGAGCAAGACAAAATAGTGGTTCAGTGATGAACGTGATGTATGAGTTTAAAAGCCTAATGTTTTATTAGGTTTAATAACTCTTAAGTTTATCCATCTAATAGGGGTAAGGTGAAACCTCTTACCTAACTTAGTCACCTAGACTCTCAAGTCAACCAAATAGGTAAGGTATCACTGGAAGAACTTCATGGACACTGCTGTAAGGTAAGTCTGTAAGACGTCTAGTGGGTCCTAATTTCCTTTAGGAGCTGCTTATCCTCCTCTAATTATCTAGAGGACTCAAAGGACATGAATTCTACCTTTCATCTGGGGATGAGCCTAATAATGTTAATTTCCTCTGATATATTTATTTGTATAAATGTTTTTCTAGCATCAGCATATGTTTCTGTAGAAGCCTGGAATTTTTCTCTGCTAGAACGGTGGGACGTAGAAAGGAATAGAGCAAGCAGGAAGGAGCACAAGAGAGAGCTTACTTTGGCATGGCCTTTTGTTTTTCTTTATTGCAATATAGGAAGCTGAGCCTTGCAAAAATGGTAATCGTACAGTTTTTTGTCATTGTCACTTGCAAGACAAATTTTGCCTTTTAGACATAGTGATGGGGAAGTCCTTCACCACTTGACGATCATTAGAATGAAAGAGCAATCCCCTTGAACCAGTCTCCTCCCAGTTTCCACCCGTTACTCCAGGGAATTTGCAGTTTGCTGCTGGCCTATGACAGCAAACAGTTCGGATCCCTTTGTTCACCCTCAGTTGCTGATTCAGCTGTGGCGAGGAGGGGAATCGCTGCTACTGTGAGGCTCGAGACCTTACAGCACTGTCGTGCCCAGACTGAGCGGTCGTGTTGCTTGCATTGGTGGATGGAGTCCAAGGGACGACTGGGTCCCAGTCATTTACCAATAGGTTTAGCTTGGATTCAAATCCATAAATACAAAATAAACCAGCGTTTTTTCTAAATCGGCTCACAGCTGCAGTGGTTGAATATCCCCGATCAGCATGCAGACATTACATTTTTCTTTGTCTGTGTAATGCCTTCCACCCATGATTCAGAACAAAGAGGGGCTTTATATATCATTTACCCTTTCTGTTTGCTGGAAGCACAAAGACTGCGCTGCATTTGTCATAGAGACTGACGGAAAGCATATGGATATAGGTATTCCTTGTTACAGGCAGACGTGTGCTGCTGACAGAACCCGAGAAAAATCTCCAGGCTGCTCCAATTTTTCATACTAGCTGCGTTTGGCATTTAATGACACAATTGCAGCAATTTGGTTTTATTATGCAGAGTAGAGAAGGATGTTTAATTTCATAATGTTTGGAATGGCTGCTTCTTTATATTTAACATCTTGTGGACAGACTGGAAACCTTTTTACTCGTCAGGGTCTAGCCTAAAATTCCCGGAAAACTAATAGGTGCTCTGCAGTGCAAAAGCAGTCCAAGCAATTGCTTCATTCCTTTTATACATAGGGCTCTAAAATGACATGAGTCATCCTAAAAAGGCCTTGATGTTTGCTGCTGTGAGTTAGCTGAATATTTGCAGGGTTTTGCCCCACACATAAAGTAGTTTAATTCTCCTGTGAAAAGGAGGCAGATAAGACAGATAGGGAGATAACCTCAAATAATATCATAACTGCCACAAGATAGATGCCTGTACACTGGAAGAGAGCTTTAGATGCTCCCAAGGGAGAGAAAAGATCTTGGCTTGCAGCTCCCGTCTCCGCTCCATAAAGGCTGCAGGGGGAGGGCAGAGCTTCAGCTCCCTGGTTCGAGGGGTGTGATACGTTGTAGGAACATGGGAAGCACAGCACTGACGGCCTATTTTGGCTAAAAGGCCGACTGGTCTGCTCTGTAATGGAGAGTATAATGGGGGAAAGTTAGGGAATCTCTGCTGCCCTCCATTGTCAGTTACTGGAATTGGTCATGCCATTATTTTTAGTTTCAAAAAAATTTGGCAGCTGTTGGTAGCAAGGTGCTGGGGTTTTTTATTCCGTTATCTGACTCCATCTATAACTTCATGAAAAATGTTAAGTTGATTAAAAAAAACACCAATGTAGAAATTCCCACAAACAGCAATGCTGAGTGTCAGATTGGTTCGGATTGAGGGTTTGGGGCGATGCTGGCTGAGGATGAACCGGCATCACTAGGCTGGTGTTCTTACTGTGTTTAGTAAATGCTGTGTCAATCTGCCAGACTTTGGGGAACTTCCATATTTCAGCTTTTTTTTTAACTGGTGATAGTAATCATAAGAAAACCATAAGCATTTAGGTCAGATAATTTCCTTCCATTCTAAACACACTTAGATAAAACTTCCACACTCAAGTTGCGTACTCAGTTCAAACAAATGAATTGTCTCCTTATCAGTGTCTTTTACCTCTGTAATACATCTTCATTCTCAAATGCATCAATAATAAGTGTGAAATACCTGTCGCTTTTGTCTTACTCAAAATACTTTACAAGTCTCTATATAGCTCTTTGTTATAGGTGTTAGATAATGGAAGCACTCAGGGTTAAAATACTTAAGAATGCAAAACCCCCTTGGCAATTCCATTTTGACGTTAGTTTAAAATTGCCAGTAGCTTGATGGATACAGAGGATAAGAGGAATCTGGGTCTCCAAGATCTATCCCTGTGTAAGACTAAGAGTTACGTTCTGGGCTGTTCTAGACTGGTCTTAATTACATTTTGAACCTTTCCTGATAGAAATTTGAACAAACTTCCTCCCCCTTCTCCCCAGAAAATACTATCTGATCATATCTGCAAACATCCTGTGCCAGATGGGAAGCCAACTACAAGAAGCAAAGAGCAGTTTTCCTTCATGCTCTGCATATTATCTGTTCCTTCAGTAGAACTGAAAAGAACAGTTGATGAACTCTAGCAATGAAAACTCCAAACACAGGCATTGGAAATACTTACTCATGTTAGTGGTTCCTATTGATGTAGGAAATCACATTAAGGACTGTCAGAAACATTAGTATCTAGAAAAAAAACCCTGCCGTTCTTCTACATCTACATTTCATTCCATCCTGTAATGTTTGGGTGGGTTTTTTTTGCCTCCATTGTGGAAACTTTATACAGTCCGAATAAAGAAATAAATTGCAGGAAGCTGCTGAGGTAATCTTGAGTGCCTTGTAACGTGACCATTTCTGACACAAAATGAAAGTCTCTAATATGATATAAAAGCCTGAAGTATGTTATGCCATCTGTGTTGTACTTGCAGACATTTACCTCACTTGTCCTTGACTTTCAAAAGCATCCTAGAACTAAGCTCAAACCCTGCTTTGTCTATCTTTCCCTCTTGTTTTCCATTGAAAAGTGACATTTTTTCAGTGTTTCATATGTTTTGGGTAGTTGTTATTATGTAAGTTCTGGAAATCTAGAGATAAAGATCTTTCCTTTTAGTCCTTCCCTATTATATCTAGAATGGTTACTATACTCTAGATAATAAAGTTTAACTTGTGTGGGATGTAAGGTACAGTGACAGTAAGAATTTTGATAGCATCAACAATTTCACATTGGAAAGCTCAAGTGTCTGAAGTTGTTTGGCCTGTGGACTTTAATAGACAGTCTGTGAGAGAATCTTCCAAACATGTTAGCACCATCTGTAATAGAAAAAAAAAAGTTAAAAACATTTCATACTCAGCAGCATATTAATATATTGAGTATAATTGGAAAGATCGCACCAAAAGATACTATGAGAAATAAAAATGATGGCAGCACCCAAGCCTGTCCATTACATGGTTCTCAAGAATACAATGAGGAGACCACACAAGCTTAGCATTTCAGCTTGTGATAATTTTTCCCTCTTGTGTTTTCTTCTGTGGATACTTAAAAAAAAAAAAAAGCCAACACTTGATTAAAAGCATAAGCATGCTATTAATTGTATTAATTGCAGTACCATATATATTCACGGATTATTTAAGGAATTTTTCCCTCTTAAATTTGAGAATGTTGATTTTTTTTTTCTTTAAATATAATTTGAATGGATTAATTCAAATAGTGCACAGGATTGCCATAGGTATTCAGTTTGTTTCCAATATAAATTGCTGCTTATTTTAAGGTAAAGTTTTTTGATTGGTATCATTGCTTCAAGTAGTAGATTATAGCAATATTACAGGCATGCCAATATATAATGACATTAAATTTGTAGGTGTTTCACTTTAGCCTTTTCTGATTTTATGATATACATCAGTATCAGTTTCTAATGCTTTTATGTGATGCATACTTTAAACTTGGCAAAAGAAATAATTTCGAACCATTGTTTTTCTCATATATGTGCTAGTTTTTAACACTGTAAGCTTTTAAAAAGTCTATTTTACAAAATAATATAGTAGAAAAGACTTCAAAATATCTGTGCTTTTGGAGGTGATGCTTTAATATAACTACAGCATGAATTCTGTCACTCAGTTTTGTGTCGAAAACCAAGAGAGAACCAGGAATTAGATACTGTTATATGAGAAATAATTTTACCTGCATGTGTTGCCGTTGTTGTCAGCTTAAATTGGTATTTTAATTTTAGACACTATATTTCAGTCTTTGAAAACATTAAAAACACAGAGCCAGCCAACACTTTCAATTATATTTCTTTAGCTTTTAGAGATTGTTTTCCATCATCTTCCAAACTGTTTCCAGCTTAGTAAAACTTATGGGAGTGGTAGTGTCTAATAGCATACAGTAACGCAGGAACATTAAGTTAGAGAATTTTTTGGAGTCTTTGTCTTGCAGTATGCGTATTATTGTCAGCCGGCTTCTCAGGACAGCATTCTTTGCTTTTGAATTTACTGATTTATTGTTAAAAATATTAAGGAACAGCGGTTTTGAAGGTATATTAGTTACATATTAGGATAGAAGCTTAAATACTCATAAGTAAGGTAAAGTGCTATGAGAGAACTTAGAGTAATTGCCTAATGCTGAAGACATTATTATTCAGCATTAGTGAACTGTGTTTAACAGTATCACTGAGGCAGATTTACACAGTAAGTTGGAGGATGATCACTAATGAAAATTCTGATTCAAAAATTGTTAGTTATTTGTGGGAACAAGACACATTTACTTCCCCCCCCTCTCCCCCNNCCCCCCCCCCCCCCCCCCCCCCCCCCCACAGTGATGATCTTTAAATGTGTAAATAATCAGGGCATTTGTTTGATGCCAAAGAGAGACTCCCTAAATTCTTAACAGATAATTTGTATTCTGTGTGGTGTTTGTATCCCATCAAGGTCATTGTCTTCTTGGGGCTAAAAACTGTGAAAGCATGTGGCAAAAGGATAACGCTTGACCCAAAGAGCTCACAATTTAAATATGTGAACAGAAATGGAGTACGTTTGCTACTGTATAACATGACGTGAAGATGATGCAATGGCTTATAGTTCCATACATTTTAACAGCTCTTCTCAATGTCTGTATAACGAAATCACAAAGCTTTCCTTTCAAGGTAAATCTCTGCAATGTGAATTTGAAGTCCAACTACTCTTTGATTTTGTCCCCTTACAAGTCTTGTATAAAACTTAAGGGTACAAGTACAACAGGGATATTAAAAAGAGATTTGGAGTTTAATACTAATATTAAAAATATTCATTAATATTTGGGGCAAATCCTCTGTGTGTTTGAAATTTTCAACTGATGGTATAAAACAGAAGTCAGGGCTGTGCCTATATAAACAGGGAACTAAATACCTTTCAATTGGTATAACAAAAATAAGATTACCTTAATTACACAAGGAAATGTACTTTGGATTCTAGTATTACAAAATATACTGCATAAATTCATGTCCTGAGGGACTGCTAACAAGAACTTCTGTAGTTCATCATTTGGAAGTTATGGAAGAGCAAAAAAAGCCTGGATGTATTTGTAGTTGACTACGGCTGTGACCCACGTATGTGCCACTGCCAAAAGAAATCTAGTGCAATTTTCACGTACCGGGCATGGTGTTTTCTGGCATAATCAAAGAAATACTGTAAAAGCCATTGGTATGCTTTCATTTAGATTCCTGTAAGCAGTCACCTTAAAAAGACGTATCACTTTATTGGACTGGATGAACAAAAGAGCTACTATTCCATTTACAGAAAGCACAGTAGATCTGTTGAAAAGATCTTAGAATAACTTTTCTAGGCTTGTTTAGATTAACAAAATTAAAGGAGAAGAACTACAACAATATCTTATGATTGCATCAGTGAAGAACATTCCAAGATTAGGCAATAATTATTTGGGCTAAAATACTGGTACAGAATTAAACAGATATAGAATGGCCATGAATAAATTTAAACTCAATATCAATAGAAAGTTTTTGACTACCCAAAAAAAAAAAAAAATCACGAGGACTACAACGATCTGTGACATCAATAATGCCTTTAGATCTGTACTGCATGTTTTTTTGTGGTATGCTATGGCTTCATTTGCAGTGCTTTGCTGTATTACATCTTAAGCCTGGTTTTTTGAGGGTGGAGGGTTTGACAACAGGTACTTGGAAAACCACAAATTGTTGCGGGTAACCTGTGTGTTGCTTTGTAGCATCTTTGGGCATGAAGTGTAACCTGTACATCTGTAAGTGGCATCCTCGGGACTCTGCGACAAGGACATCTGAAGAAGGGTCATTGGCAGCACTCTAGGAGATGGTCTAGATTACTCCATTGACAAGAGTAAAGGGAAGGAAAGCCAGTACGTATTTTTTAAAAAAATAGAATTAGCTGTATGTAAACCGTACAGTCAGAAAAAGAACCCTGAAAAATCTGCTTACAGCGAAAGAGCGCTAACCAGATTATCTAAACCTTCCCAGGCAGCGGGCTGAGATGGAGATGAAATGGGAGAGGCATGGGTTGTGTTACAGCTCAGGACAGTGGAGAGGCAGGCCTTGCTGAAGAGTGGTGTGCTGGTCCAAGAGACCTGCACAGCACCACCAGCGATTTATGTCTAAGTGGTGATTGCCCTTTCTGAGCAGTGTTCTACCAGGGCTGTTCATCAGTACTGGGCATTTCTGGGCCCTCCCATTGATGGTGTGACTGCCAGGCTGGCTACTGCTGCTTGGTGCAGGGGGGTAACAATGCTGAACAGCACTGGACTTACTGGTCCTGTAGCTGTATTGCTGTAAGATGGTTTTATTTGGACTAAATGGAGAGCTATGGTATTTCCATACCTTAGTTACCAACATTCCCGTAGCTGCTGTGTGAGATGACGAGTCTTTTTGCTGGCCTAAATTTGCATTTTTCTTACACACTTTTTCTTTGCCTTTAGAAGAACTAATAGCCCAGAGATACGGAGTCTCACAGTAGACTTTAGTTGTATTTGAAAGTTGTGTGCCAAGTTCCATACAATTGAAATGAAAGAATTCAAGATTACCTTCAGTTGCATGTAATTACTTGTGTTTTGTTTGTCTCTGGAGACTCTTCATGAAGCAATGTACAAACACCCCATTTGTACAAATCCAGCTGTTTATCCCAAATTTACTGATGTATTTATTCAGTAGCATCTAGATGTTTTTTCCTTAGCATCTTTTAGAGTTGTCATTAGCTTTGATAGGCATTTCTAGCAATTTGACTGTAATTACTTCTGTCGTACATGTATTTATCAGGTGACTTGTGTTTTAGTGAAGTAGGAAGATTTAAAACAGCACTGAGAATCACCTGCTTACTCGAAACGCTTTGAGTATATTGTTTTCATGAGAGTCCAACCAATTCATCATGGATATATCTCCCTTTGAAAGCGACAGCGCTGCTTGCCAGACAAAATGCAGCAGTGGTGCAGCTCATGTTCCTGAACTACCTTCAAACGAGCTTGCTATTAAGAGAAAACAGAAAGACCTGACTGGCCTGTGAGAACACCTCAGGGAGGGATCTTGGGCTTCTGAGAAGGAAGATGATTTATGTACTTAGATTGAAAAGTCTACTGGACACAGTACGTGTAGTCCTATTTGTCAGTGAATCTTCAGTTCAGCCAGTGTTGACCTGTACTTTTAGGGCCAAACTCTGAGCCCCACAGTTACATCAAAGAACAGAGTTGTCATGAATGCTTTCAGACTCTTTTATTTTCATGGAAGTGTTAGAAACGATTCATCACAGGGAATACAAATACCATAATTACACAATTATCTTGTGATTTTAAAATAAGCTTTTTAAATTTGAAGGCATTATACCAGTAAGATGCGTTTAATCAGGCATGGAAATAGTCACCCCCATAGGCTTTTGCCCATGTTAGCACTGCTCACTGTAGCGTGTGCTTTGTTTGATGATAGGGTCACATTTCTCCTGTGCTTCCAGTCAGAACAAGACTACGATTGCCCATGCATTGTTTTAATCAGCATCATTCTGAAATAAAATGACGTGCTTAAATGGTACATAAAGACTGATCATCCACCAAAGTTGAACTTTATACGTATTTTCTGCAAACACATTTGAATAACCAATCAGTGACCAGGCGGAACACAGTTTATGATGAATTGTCCATAAACTTACCTCCTTCTCGTTCTTCAATGATACCTGTCTCATTATTCATACCCAGAGACAGGTTCAATGCAAATGTTGAACCTGAAAAAAATGTGCTGGGTGAAAATACTAACTGGGATTTGTATTCCAATTCTTACAAACACCACAGGTCTTGGTTACTTGCAGTATACTGCTAACTTATTGGATATTTTTTTTTTCTCCCATCATTTTTACGTGTGTTCATATTACAGGTTCTGTGAAGTGCCCCCACACCAGTTTCCTCTGATAAATCAAAAAGTACCTTATAAATGTAACCTCTGTCTTTTTCAGAAATTAAAGCCATTAGTTCTGTGTTGCTCTCCTATTACAGACATGATTGTTTTATAAGCTGGGTTGAAGAAAGGGAACCGCTCCCGTTATCCAGCTGCTGTAGCACCTTCTGGATCTAAAACTGGGTATTTGAAGGCATGTTTCTCTTCAGGTGCGCTCCAGATTACACATTAGTTACTTATGTAGCAATATGAGGAGATGCGATGAGCCAAAATCGGGCTTTTCTCCATGCTTGTCACCCACTTCCTATTTGGTCTAAGCAATAAATATGTGATTTAATTATAGAACCTAATTACAAATTATATGCAACCTCTAATCCAAGCTACAACTTTGGTCCAGAAACCAGAAATGTCAGTCACGATTTGAGTGTGGAGATTGCATGTAACTGGGACAGATGTCCATGATCATAGCATTAGAGTGAGGACAGGGCACAAGGACTGGAATCCAAAGAATGATTAAGTTGGACTGGTTGTAAGGTATCTCTTTTACTCTGTTTTTACCTTTTTAAAAATATGGAGGAAAATCATACCTCCTATATGACTTAAAGTATTTAAATCAGTTTAGAATATCTTGCTGTAGCTCTGTCAGATGTTATGCACTTGATGCACTGCTTAGTCTGATTTTACATCTTGTCTCATGTAAGAAAGACAAGATCACAAAATCTATGAGTTTAAAATGTGCAAGTTTATGTTACAAACTGGGAAAATTGTCTTGCTCCCAGTTTGGTGCTTTGATAGCCTTGGATTTGAAGTCACAATCAAGTTTTCAAAATATCTTACTTGGTATATGTAATTGATACAATTATTAGCAGGTGAGAGAGAGCGATTCTGTGCTGCGCTATAACTTCCTAACTTCCATAAAAGTGAGTTGCTGGTACATACAATCTACTACTTCATTCTAGGCAGAGAGGTTTTGGACTGTAGGAGTAACTACAAGAGACAAAGATAAATGAGCTTTTTTGTTTTGGGAGAGCTAGTACACTTTTATTAGATGTTTTTAAGGTATCCAGGTTCTACTGTTAAACAGGAATATTTTTCTACACTAGCGAATAGGTGGTACTGAAGCAAAGTGTAAGTTGATGCTATGCTTATAGCAACTTGTGTTGCAAGATCATCTGCGCGCAGGAAAATATGTTTTGACTCCTCTGAAAGATCCTGGTGCACACTGTTAAAGGACAGTGGCACAGGAAAGTTATAAATTTCCTAGGGTGGATTTAGATGATAATGAAACTGAACAAGAACCCTGCAAGCTAGTCAGCTCCTAATCTTTTTCCCATTAGGTCTCTGAGGACTACTTCTGTGCAGTCACGCTAAACTTTTAATTGAGTGGAGGGGGGGGAAAAGATTACTTGTCTGTGAGAGAGGTTTCTGTTCTTGTGGGTCCGCTCCAGATGCACCCCAAGCTCCTCTCTAGACAGTCACAGGAGGAGTCACACGTCACTAGAATAGTGCTTCTCTGTTCGTAGGCAAACAAGGCATAGCCTAATGATATTTAGGCTGGAGCATCATCTCCTTGGGCCAAGCTTTCTCTCTCTGTGCATATTTGGAAAAAGGGGGACTTGAAATATGTGCAGTCTGTCCTGTTGTATATAGTTAAAGAAGGCTGTCTTAGTGATCCGAGATGTGTGTGATTACATAGGACACCATTTTTGCTTGGCTCTGTCCTCAATGTGCTGGCTTAGGCTATTTCACACAGTAACCAACAGAAGGAGGGTGTTTGATTGCACTGGCTTCCCTTTTTCCTACTTATATCCGAACTGCCTGTCCTGAGTTTGGACATAAACCAAATTAAACAGCCTGTAATTTCCTTGGAATTAGATGAATGTGGATTTTGGCAGGCTTTTCTTCTAAAACATGAGCCTCTGTACATGAACGACTTAATTCATAGATTGCCAAGCAAGAAGCTTGTCTGTATGCTCATCTCGAGTTGTGTCACTGGAGGAGAACAGTCAAATTCTCTGTGTACCTGCCCTCTCCCCTGCCCTTCTCACCCAGGGGACTCGGAGAGGAAAATACTGGCATCACAAAAGGGTTCGTGGCCCTTGTGCTAACTTGTCTTTTTCCTGTGAATGGGCTCTCTGAAACAAGGGTTGTGCTGAATTTTCACTTTGGACTATTTTCTAAAAAATGTGAAAGATAGATACTTTCTGTAGCCTGAAAATGCTTTTTCTAAGTTAATTCTAAAACTCAGTGTAGTTTGCCTGAAGGAAATGGTGAAAAAAAATAAGTCTGATTTAGGCGACACGTTTGAAAGTTAAGTTGTTATCAACACTCCATGTTTACTTACACTTGCATGAAGGAAAAGCAGTGTCATACAGTTAAACTAATGACTGTATTGATGTAATGTTTTTCCCCAACACTGATGTGCAGTGATGCTGTTTGTGCAAGATGGAGTCATGTCTCTCTATGGCTTGGAAAATCAGATGAATTCTGTGGTGCTACTGTAATTGAGAGATCCTGGTTTTCCATCTGCAATAACTCTTTTGGATCACAGGTCACATATTCTGATGTTCCTAAATTGTTAGAAATATTTTGCTTTTATGATATTCCCAGTGTGTTGGATCATAGAATACCAGGTTGGAAGGGACCTCAAGGATCCTCTGGTCCAGTCTTTCTTGGCGAAAGTATGGTCTGGACAAGATGGCCCAGCACCCTGTCCAGCTGAATCTTAAAAGTGTCCAATGTTGGGGAATCCACCACTTCCCTAGGTAAATTATTCCAATGGTTGATTGTTCTTATTGTGAAACATTTTCCTTTGTGTCCAAACAGAATCTCCCCAGGAGTAACTTGTACCCATTACTCCTTGTCTTTTCCATGTGACTCCTTGTAGAAAGGGAGTCTCCATCTTCTTTGTAGCCACCCTGTAAATACTGGGAAGTGGTGATAAGGTCTCCCTTAAGCCTTCTTTTCTCAAGGCTGAGCAAATCCAGTTCTCTGAGCCGTGTCTCATATGGCAGGCTTCCTGGTCCTTTGATCATCTTGGTGGCCCTTCTCTGGACACCCTCCAGCCCGTCCTCAATTTCTTGGTAGAGTGGGGACCAAAACTGAACACAGTATTCCAGGTGTGGCCTGACCAGCGCAGAGCAGAGTGGGATAACGACTTCTTTATCTCTGCTGGTGACGTCCTTGTTGATGCAACACAGTGTCCTGTTGGCTGTCATTACCACTGCAGCACACTGTTCACTGAAACTGAGCTCCGACCTCCCTCCACGAGGCCCCCCAGGTCCCTTTCCACCGAGCTGCTCCCCAGCTGGGTAGATCACAGCCTGTGCTCCTGGATTATGTTTTCCCAGATGCAAGACCTTACGCTTGTCATTGTTGTACTTCCTAAGGTTCTCTTGCTCTGCCTACTTCCCTTACCTTTAAAGGCGATGAACTGTACTTGTGCTTCCAGGAGAGTGTCTTTGAAAAACTGATAGCATTCACTGACTCCTTTATCCTCCATGGAAGCTTCCCATAGAATCCCTTCCAGCTGAGCTCTTGAGTGAGCTGAAGTTTGCTCTTATAAATTCTAAAATCTTTGTCTTAGTACTAACCTTCAGCATGATCAGCAGAATCCCAAAGTCCACAATATTGTAATCACTGCAGCCAAGGCTGTCACTAACCAAGATAACTACAAAGCAGGTTTTCTTGGTCTTTAAGTAGCAAGTCCAGCACTGCCTCATTCCTGGTTGGCACATCTAACATATATATGAGAAAGCAGTCCTCTATGCATTCCAGGAACTTGATGGAGGACATACTGCTGTATTGTTTTTCGAACAAAACGGTAATGCATTCCATGGTAAATGTATTCCGCTAGAGAGAGCAAGTATACATGCAATTTAAAATTCTACAGTATTAGAGTGACCAATAAGCAAATTAAGCTCTTTTGTCAGAAATTGCTCTTCAACTTGCTATGAAGATGTTTGAATACGAAGTTATTGAACAAATACGAACTTAAATAATAACTTACTGCTTGCACAGAATGATTATATACACACTGACAAAGACACAAAAATTATCAGTCTACCTAACTCTTGAGATTCTTAATGTCTATAATGTTTTCTTTTAAACACTGTTGTATTGCGCCTTGTGTGGATAGGTCTTTTTGTCTGTGGTAGCAGTTGGCAGAGAGACAAACTGGAGTCCATGGGCAACCTAGAGTACCAAAGCTTGTTTTGCTTCAGCTTAAGCAACTATTGTTCATAGTGGCATTATTAGTTATCACAAACGAATGGCAGGGGCTACAACCTGTCTGTGTCTAGCCTCCATCTGTCCATATCCCAGAAATGAAGGTGCCTCGAAAAATATTTCGAAAGGTGGTTTTGAAACCCAAAAATCCAGATGAAAGTGCAGAACAAGATACCAGAGCTAAAACGAAGATGTCTGTATTGTCTATACTATTGACTAGAAGCCAACTACTCCACTCCTGTAACTACCATCAGGGCGGATCCTGTTTGACCTCTCCCTGAACTGCAGCTGGACTGCATGTTAGGAGGGACATTGAGGTGCTGGAGCGTTTCTAAAGAAGGGCAACAAAGCTGGTGAGGGTTTTGGAAAACATGTCTTATGAGGAGCAGCTGAGAGAATTAGGATTGTTTACGCTGCAGAAGAGAAGGTTGAGAGGAGCTTGTTGCAAAGTGGGAACTGGCCTCTTCTCCCAAGTAACAAGCAATAGGACAAGAGGGGACAGCCTTAAGTTGTGCCAGGGGAGGTTTAGATTGGATATTCAGAAAAAAAAAATTCATAGAAAGGGTTTTCAAGCATTGGAACAGGCTGCCCAGGGAAGTGGTGGAGTCACCATCCCTGGAGGGATTTAAAAGATGGGTAGATGGCAGTGCTGAAGGACATGGTTTAGTGGTGGTTTTGGCAGTGTTAGGTTTATGGTTGGACTCAATGATCTTAACGGTCTCTTCCGACCTAGGTGATTCTGTGATCCTCCCCTTGAGCAGGGGTGCCTCTCAAGGTTAGAGGTTCCTTACCTGAGACTGAGATCTTTCCCTAACTCAGGTGGAGACATCTCTTACCTGAGACAGATCCTCGGTAAGTGACTGATAGCATGCTGAATTAATACTCTGAAACATTAATAATCCATGTAGCTACTGAATATTATTATAAATATTTTATGGATAATTGCATTAGACGTAAACCGTTGACCAAGTCTGAGACTACGACTGGACCCAACCTAGGCTCCAAAAAGAAGTTTTGAAAGCAAGGGGGTCCACTCTGAACCTTGTGGTTCAATGGCAGAGTCCTCCTTACTCTTTGTGTCTCTGGTTTCTTTGTGACTCATTCTAACACAATTTTTCTTTGTATGTTTCTTCCATGCAGTAATTAATAAGGTCAGCCTTACCATCAAACTTATTGAACCTTGTCAAACTACTGTTAAACTTTTTTTAAATTCTATCCAAGTTACTGAACTCTGTCAAATTATTATTTTATCTCACTAAAACATACTGCTGCTTCTCTTTTTTGATTGATGTGCATTCCACTCATCTGCAACAATGCTGACCACAGTGATGCAAGAAAACTCATGTATTGTTGACCATTTAAAAACTCCTGATAACTGTACTATTAAATAATGGAGCTTTGTGAACTACGTAATGGACAATCCAGTTATCAAGCATAGCTTCTTTCCTTTTGTCTACAGGCCACTCTTGGCTTCTCTAAATTCCTTAGTTATTCATAACTGTGCAGCAAATCATTTGCCTGCATAAATTGGATTTATTTCTAAGTGGACGCCTTTCAGAACTCATTAGCTCTGATTCAAGACGCAGAGTGATCTTTCCTTTCCCTGACTGCACATCTTCAGCTTTTGTAAGAGGCTAGTGAACAAAGTGAAGTGCTCTTGTTCATGCCTTAATATACTTGTTCTTATGCAAATAAAGGTATTTGTAAACATTGAAGCACCTCAAACAATTACAGGATCCAGATTGGACGTGTAAAAGCATTGAAGAAGAGTCTGCTTAAGTTACCTTTTGATCTCAATGTCAATGAAATTGGTTCTGATAACAGGAAGCAAAAGTGGCTGTATCCAAAGGCCACACACCCCTGTTCATACAGTAGTACTTCATAGCATGGCTCAATCAGTCATCTCAGGTCGTGTAATGACGGAATCGTTAAAAGTCCAGTAAAATCTAAAGGCCAAACCATGAGTGTCCTTTGCTGTCCTATTGACATAGCTCACTCGGTTTCAAGGGGACTACTTAGGAGAACAGCATCCCCTTAATCCAAGGAATTAGTTCCACACCCTGGATGTTGCAATTCTAAAAATTATTTGAAGAACTTTATGGATCTCTTGATATAATGGCAAATATTCTGCTATTATAAATCAAAGGAACTTCACAGAGATCAAAAGAACTCTTGAAAATTGCAGGTGGTGGATATTTTTTCTCGTCCATATTTCCACTTTTGGATCAGAATCTCATTGCTTTCTGTAAGTTAGAAAGTTCTTCTAAATTCATAGACCTATCAGCTAACGCAGTTCAGAACTCAATCCTCGTCTGCCTGATCTCATCTCTGCTTTCAGCAATCTCTATTTGACTCGTTCACGTGACTGCCCTCCAAGGTGCCTGTTGCCTCACGTGAGTCACTCATGCACCATACACATTGTTCTTTGTCAGTAGAATATCATTAGAGAAATAAAGAAATAGGCAAGAAATAATGTTCTCGTGATAGCATCTCCCATGCCAGGTGATACTTGGATTTTAAACTCATTAATGATATCAGTCTGCATTTCTCTATCTAGTCTTTAGCTCTGAGCAAAGTAACAATCAATCACCTTTGATAGCTATTCAGTATTGTATCTTGGACTAATGTTATAAAAATAATAATAAAAATCACAGTATGTTTTAGTGCTTTTTTTTTTTTTTTCTTGCTATTGGATCACTTTATTAGAAGAATTTTGACTGCATAGCCCAGATTAGACTTCCATATTTAGGAGCTCTAGTGGTGATTGGATCTCTACGCACCTTGTAAAACTGATTTATGAAAAATACACGTGGATATTGTCCAGTATGTGTCCAACTTTCTTGTCTGTCAAAGCCTGTCTTTTCCACAGCTACCAGGACATACATGCTGAAACAGATGCACAAAATGAAGAAAGAATTGGCAAAAACAAGCAAAGTGTACTGCCTGGTCGTGGTCAAACAAACCCCGTATGACTGTGAGTAAAAATAGCACAAAATTATCAATTCCTAACTGTACCACAGCAATAACTGTTCTCCTATATCGTGTTTGGCGTCCAGATAGGCATTTGGTTAATTATAGTAAAAGAAAATCGTAAAATTTTCTGACAGAAGTTAGTTCTTCCAAACTTACTAACACTTTCTTACTTCACTTGAGTAGGGTATGACAAAAATGGTAACGCTACTGGACACGCGCTGTTCATGTTGACAGTTCATGATATGTGAGGTTTGCTGAAGTTTGTTTTGTTTTTTAAAGTAAAATAAAACCCAGAACAAAGCAAACACTGTATGCAAATAGTGAATAGACTGACTTGCAGGGCTCTTCAGTCTTGCCCTTGAGTTTCATAACTGAAATAGAGGTTGTTTAAAGAAATTCTGTATACTGCATTTATTTCCATTATAAACCTTGCATATAAAACAAAGCCTGTTTTATCTGCTCTTAGTGATGAGGATAGCACAGTAATACTTTTTTTTTTGGGGGGGGGAGGGGTTCTGCTCCATGTTGTACTTCATGCACCTTTTGCTTAAACGTATCTTTTGGGGAGGGTTGACAGCGGTTTATTTCACGGTAACAGCACCTAAAAATCAAAATGTTGTTAACAAGGTTAAGCGCGTGTGTCCTGTGAGGCTGATCCCTAGAAGGAGTGGGGGACGAGGGTCTGTGCGGTGTGCGTAGTCTGCCACCAGCCGCAGAAGCTGGCAGCAGCAGCGGGAGCTGGCAGCAGCCAGCGCAGACCGCGGTGAGCCCTCCCACGCTATTTGTGTGCGGAGAAGCCAATCTGTTTCGCTCTGCTCGGTGCCGATGGTAGAGATCGCCTTGCTGTTGATAAATAAAGTGTGAGGTTTGGGGCACGCATTAAGCCTGGTCAAAATTAAGGAATTCCCCGAGCCAGTATTTGAAATCTGTGCTTGTCTAGATGGCGAGCCAAATTTTGTGCGGATGCTTAAAAACCATCATATATTCCTGGATTTCTTGTGGAACAATATTCTGTTCCCAGCGTCCCCGTCTGTCTGAGCAGTGACAGAGGTACAGTTGTGTAACTGAAACAGTGATGATTTGACTTTAAGCATGCAAGCCATAAATGAAATTGGACAGCTCGCAATACTTTCCATTTTCATTATTGTTTCTGTCATCATAATAGTAGATACATGTGGTATCTGTTCTCTTCCCGTTACAAACTTTCACACAGAGTAGATAGATACACAGCTATTTTAATGCCTGTTTTTTTTTCAGTCATGGGAGAATGGTATACCAGCTTGACCTTTGAATTGTCTGTGACTTATTTTTCTTCTTTAGGTTTGTTATTCCATTTTTTTTTGGTGCAGATTAATTATCCTGTCATAAAAAAAAATATACTGTTAAATATCATATCCTTCAGTAAGAGAATACCAGGAAGATAAATTCAGCTCAGCCTTCTGTTGAATTTCTGTTTGTTTCTCTTTCCTCACTTAAAAAGAAATGTACATTTTATGTACAGGCATGTATATCATGAAACCATTTTAGAGTAAGCAGTAAGGAGAAGTTAGAATCATAGAAGTAATGATTAGTCTGGTGTAGTGTGAGAGAGTCAAGTTCAAGTTATCTCTACAGGTCTTCACGTGCCAGTCACGGATTGGCAACAACACTGTATGGAATCACTAAACAGCACTTTATTTGTCCAGTTGAGTATCTTCACTAACAGACATTCTTTTTTTTTTCAGTTTTTATTGTAGCCTGATTGAGGAGTGTTCAGCAAAAAAAAAAAAAAAAACACCAAGAAGAAACAACTTACCAGGTTCCATAGATGTGACCGAGAACCCTATGATAAAGGAAAAGAAGGAATGTTCTGAAACTGTTGGTTTTATTCAATAAAAAACATAGCTGAAAGTAAGCTTGCTCTTTGGGGAGGTGGGGGGGGACGAATTTCGATTACATTGCAAAAAAATGTAACACTGAAGAGCCAGGAATTTCACTCTGACTTACACATACAGTCATCTGTGATACCGGTGCCAGAAGGTGTGGAATAGAGCAATTTAGTTTACTTCTACTATCAAATCTGTCACGTGACCATTATTGCTAAGATTTTCTCTGAACGAGAGACTAAGGACTTTGTGTAGCTTAATTAGGTAATGTGGAAACTGCTAGCTGGGACCTAGTTCTTAAGGAGATAACAAAGAACCTAGGTATTGAAAAGGAAAACTGGTACTAGTGTACACAGGCTTGGGCACGATAGCTTGCGTAGGAGTATCGGATCAAGTAGATGGTCTAGGAACAGGGGCAAGTAACTCCACGCTTGCTGTCATTTGCCTTACAGGTACCCCTAGCCCTAGGGACAGGGAGAGTCAGATCTACACGTTGTTACTATAATAAAGGAACTTTTCCTCTCCTCTTGCCTTTTTGATTCACCAATTCTAATGGCTCAGAGGACTAAATTTAGGTTGACCTATGTGTTTCTGAGTTCCAGCTTCTGCCAAATGTTAAATCCATTTCTCTCATTGCTTGGGGATTTTGCGTAAATAGGAAAATAGTAAATGGGGAGACACTACACAGCAAAACTACTGCTAAGAAACAGGAACACGCAACTGAAACACATGCTGTATGGGGCTCTCTACGTAGAACGCACCAAAGCTGCTACAATTAAAAGGAAACCCATTTCTAGTGCAATGGTTACTCTTTTTTATTTGTGGTATAATGATTTTTTTTTTTTTTAATCTTTAGATTGTGAGACTGACTTGTTTCCCAGCTCTTCAGCTGATTTGATAAGAAATCTTTGTGCTTTTTGTTTTTCTTTAATGTATTTAATGAATGGCAGGTAGCAAATAGAAAATGATCTGAGTGTGAACTTTGAAGCACAAAGAGAGAGAACTTTAACATTTTGACTTGGTAGAGAAAAGTGGACTGCATAGAGATACATACAAACAATTAAACAATGCAAGACATAGCAGCATAAAACTCAGTTGGGTAGCCTGAAGGTTCAGGCAATCTTTTTAAATCTCTGTCTGATATTTCCCACTTCATAGGTTAACAGAGATGGATGCTGTTCTGAAAAAAAGGAACAGATTCCTTACGCCCATTGCTTTCTAGTCGCTCATCATAGATTATTTGTATAGGAAACATGGGATTTTTGACAAGACTAGGGCCATAAGTAGCCTATTGTAAGCTTTGAACGTTGTCTGCAAAGAGGACTCACCATCATTGAGGTTATTTTGCTGGTATTTATTGCTGGAGTTTTATTTACTTTAACCTTCTTTCTGTTTGCAGATTCCTGATTTTACAGAACACAGAGCCTGATGATTGAGATAAAGAAATGTATTAATTCAGTAGAAGCGATTGACACAGAGGAAGGAATCAGAATTTTCAGGAAGTGGAAGTTTATGCTGATGATACGTACTGGTAATGCTCCATGTATAGTTTTCCAATTTTTGAAAAGTCATGCTTTAAAGTGATGTTGGGGGCATGGTGTTTATGAGTGGTGATGTTTAATTATTTATAGCTCTCTTACAGTATTGAAAATGAAATGTGGAAGAACTCTAAATGGGGAAAGGAAGGGGAAGTGAAAGGGAGGCTTCCAGGCTCCTCTGTGGACTAACTGATTAAAGACATTTCTTATGTCCCTTTTATTTAGGGATTATGTAATGTTGAGGCTCAACATCAGTATATGAGACGTTCCCTCCCATGGCAACTTAACTCTAAGGATTACCATATGGGTACTGTTTATTACCATTTAAGTATTAAATCAACCAGTAAAGTACAAGCCTAACAGACAAATCACATTAATGAGCACGTACACTGGCAAGATGTCAATGAAAGTTCAACTAAATTACTTTGCTTATTCATAGCTCAAGAAACTTGGGGCATAATAAATCCTCTGTCACAGCTCCTAGACTGAAAATATCAATAATGATTACAACAGTATTTTACAGTAGGCTACAAACGTTAGTTTCTGGGATTTTATGAGAATTTTTATAAGAATACTATAAAAAAAAAATTATGGAAGAAATGGGCTCCCAATCAACTATTTTAACGTTACAGATTTTCCTGTAATTTGTTGATGGGACCATGTAGAAAAAAAATTGTAAGCTTTCAAGAGTTCTTACTAAAAGAAAACCCTGTCAGGTGTTTATGTGTGAATTCCTACAGTTAGCCCATGCTTTCCTTTTACGTCTATATTTCAAATAAATCAGGACCAATGGAGATTAAGAACATACAGCCAAGTCACCATTTTTAGGATTAACAGCACCTTACTCCATTAATGGTCGCTTTGATGCTACCTGGGATGCAGACCAGGAGTAGCCCATGAGTGGACCTCAGAGCTAGGCAGATGGCAAACCTGGGCTGTGCAATTGAGGAACACCCTCCAGAGCCTGCCACCTCTCTGTGCCCACCCAGTTTGTCAGCAGCCGTAGGGACATGTGGACTCACTGCAGGTTCTCCATAAAGTAACCAGCCAGCAGCAGCTGGATGCTTCCCATCCCCATAGGCACCTTGGAAGCTACTTTTTCTCTGTTGCATAGTCATGGCCTTTCACTTGTATTGGAGCTACTTGTTTTATAAGCTACTGATAAACATGAGTTAAAATTCAGAATCTGAACTGTGATAACTCTAGTGATAAACTGGCTTGAAGCTGGGAATTTACAGAAATTTGAGAAGGGTAATTTTTAGCTTCATGGTCACCTTCCATCAAAATGTCTCATGCCAGGAAGGCTGAGGACGTTTGGTTCTCAGACTCACTATATTGGTAGAGGAAACTGGGAATAAATTATATTAAGCAAAATGAAATCAGAGACATCACTGCAACATAACTATAATACCCCAGATAACACTAAGTAGCTTCTTTGCTTATTACTTACTTCAAGACAACATTAACTTTTGTGAAAACTAAAAATACTTGTCACCATAGCATGCTAATGTGAACCTCACAGACAGCTCAGAAGTGAACATTAACAAAAACCAGTGTTACCCTGTTTCTATTGTACTAAAGTAAACTAATGTCTTTTTCTCTCTCATTTTTTCACCCTCCTATCTTCCCCTCTATGGCAAATGACAGCACCATTAAATAAATAAACTCAAGCAATAATACTCACTTGAACTCCAATGCTTAAGTCTGACTTGCAGTGGGATACTTTTTATTAAAGAAAACAGAATAAAACATTGTTTGTTTCTGGGCACCTTCATTTTCTTTAATGAAAGAAGGGAAGAAAACACGAATGGCTTGCAGATTAGAAATTCAAATATGTAATAGTAATCCATCAATATTAGTCTCTTGAGTAAGGTGAATATTGTAAGAGCCCAGGAATTTTGACAGAGGATTTAAGGGCTGGGCAGACAAGAAGCAGACATAAGGAAAATACAGAATTAATCTTAACTGAAATACTTTAAAGCTCTTTACAGATAAGGAGAATTTTGTTAGATAATCAGCCCCACGAAAAAATAGGAAGTCCAAGTAAAAATTTTACAAAAAAACCTCAGAAGGTAGGCAGGAGCTGTGTTTTTTCCCTATCACACGGTAGAGTACCTAATGGCAGACAGATCTATATTTAATAAAATGGTAGAAAAGTATTTGAAAATGGTTAAGTATCCATATGCAGGTTTCGGCTCTGCTGGCATGGTAATACAGTGTATTTAGCAAGATGGCGTATATTAGTTTTGTCTTGCAATATGAAGCTCTAGAAAACAAACAAACAAACAAACCAAACAAAAAGCCACCACATGCTAGTCTTTTGTTGTACTTCAGAAGTGTATTGCAGAGCAATGACAGCCTTTGTTCTTCAGGTGCAATAGCCTGTGGTATCCTTTTAGGATTTGATATTTTTCCTTTGCAAGGCTGTGTGGTTGTACACGGAGCAGGTGCTGCATTGCCTTTTACATGGTTAATAATGCAGTTCACAACTGTACTAACACCAAGCTGAGTGGTGCTGTTGACACGCCTGAGGGAAGGGATGCCACACCACGGAACCTGCCCAGGCTTGAGAAGTGGACCTGACAACTGACCGCATTGTTCTTTGTTACTACACCGCCATGAGAGCTCAAAGATTTTGTTTATTTTTTTGTAGCACAATGCAGATATACACTGCCTGTTCAATCAACATAGCTGACCTTGACTCAGATAGAATACAAATGAACAAGGACATAGACTAGATCAGATTCTTCTTTCTTACGGAAATACTCTTGGCATGAAAAAATTTTATGCCCTCTGCTCCTGATAGGTACTGTTCTTTGGTTGCACCGAGACACTTCACCAGCTTTAAAAAAAAAAAAAAAAAAAAAAAAANAAAAAAAAAAAAACCAACCTTCCCATGTTTGGTACTTACAAGTTCATATCAAGTCACAAGCAATGGCATGTACCTCTTTAAACATGCATATTTAAAACTCATGATGATCAAAAGAAGATAACATAAGATGCATCCAAAATTAGTAGATAAGAAATTACTCTGTTACTATCTCTGTTCTTCATCTGAGTGTAATTCTAGAACAATAAAATAGTATTGTATTAGTTAGTTAATTCACGTTTGAAAATTACTTCGATACTGTAGTCGCAAATGTCCGGAGTGGGAAATGCATGAGAAAATTAATGGCTCCACCTTCAGAAAGAATTTGAATAATGTACAATAAATAAAGCCTGGAATCACTCAGACAGCACTCTTTTCTGTATTTATGTACAAAGAAGGGACTAAATTAAGAATACAGAGAACTATAATTGTGCATTTTCCAACTTGAATACATGATCTCTTATCTTTAACATTATTTGGTTATGTTTTCCTCTATGTAAATACGTACACCAATATTTATCTTTTATTTTAGTTTGTAACTGTATCACAATTCTAGTTAATAAAGCATATGGTTTTTCCAATTCAACATGTTATTTTATTAAGGTTTATTAGGAAAAGTGCTGGATGGTTTGTTACTAAGAAACACTGAACATCATCAGCCATAACAATGCTGAGAGTGGATAAGCTTTTTCATTTAGGTTAATAGTACAAGGTAAGCTTCATTTCTTTGAAGCTGAACAGATTATTTGGAGAGGTAGATTAAAAAGGTTTTAACCTCACTTCTGTGTGCCTGTTTACTAGAATATGGATCATTGGTTTAGTACCCAAAAACATTTTTGTGAATATACAGATTTTTCATTCTCTGTTATTTCTTCAAACAAAAGGGACAGTCTCGTTACTTTAAGTGGTTGTTATTTGTAAACCTCTTAATTTCTGGGATACCTGCAGAAAGAGGACAGCACTAGTGGCACTGGATATTCCACTCGATCTCACCATAATTTTCTCGCAGGCACTAATAAATGTTGGTAAATATGTTGCCTGGATTGTGCGTTCCACAGAAAGCAATCTTTGTCATTTTTAGACCATCTTACTTCAAGGCTATTTCCTGGAATAAGACTTGTGCTTGAAGAGTGATGTTGGGTAGCATCTATGTGATTTGCAGTACCTTGAGATTCTTACGTTTATTAATTGCTCTGGATGTTAACGGTCATTTAATCATATGTTGTGTAATCCAGCAACCACTATTTTGTAAAGGTTAATGAAGCCTTTAGGCAATTATGATCTTTAAAAAATTCCCTGACCTTTGTATAATAGCTTGTTGCTCTAAAAATTGCTATTGACAGTAAGTGTTTCACTGAGGGTAAAAAAAACCAAAACACCAAAAACCAACCCTGCCTTTATAACTGTTGAGAGCAAAGATGGAGGCAAACAGCAGAAGAGAGGCTGAGGTAAAATGCATCACTAAGTGTTTCGCAATATATAAGCAGAAGGAGCCTTCACAGGAAATGTTAATAAAAAATTGCTCAGGAATACCTCCACGTAATCGCCTAAATACTGCAGCTACAGCTAATAATATCTCTCACAACACCATCCCACAGAGGGCAGATGCTGGACAATCAGTTCAGAAAACAGCTCCCATGGGCAGCTGCTGCACTGGAAAGGGCTCAGACAAGGTGCCCCAGCCCTACCATGCACTCACTGCACAGCCAATCTACACGTGCACCCAGAATTTACCTCAGCTCCTGCAGAAAAACAGCAGCAGTAAATCAGACAAAATCCTCTTTCATGGCTTCTATATTCAGAGCCCTACTTGTAAAGATGGTATTGTGTTTATACCTTTTTACACGTTCAGAAATTGTGCTGATACATCTTACTTTTATGATGCAAATCAAATTTATGATTTTTTAATTTTTTTTTTTTTTTAAGGGGTAAAACTCCCTGGTAAGCTACTATTTGTGTTAATCACCCCAGGAATTAAAACTATAGCTTAATATTCTGTTTGTCAAGAATCTAAATTGACATATGTGTTTACTTTATGTATTTCTCAGTGCATAGGATCAGTGCATCTACAAATAAGGGTGGACAAATACAGTGCTTACTGCAGTCCCCCTTTGACTGCATTGGTAGCATCTGACAGATATCTAAGGACCATGTGAATGAAAACCAGAAAAAGCGCAGTTGGCATAAGTTAAGAGTAATACTGTATTTTTTTTTTTTAAACAGTTTGTGGACCTCACTGTGGATCAGATATGACACAGTCAATTCGCTGACAACTTACTCATTTTACATACCTGCTAAGTACAGAAGTTGTGTACTGTTGGAGCTCCATGTCTCTATGGCTACTAGTTTCATTTGCAGGATTAGCTGAGTATCTGCTTGTTCCGCAGCCTTCCCATCATAGTTGTTGCTTTCATTTAAGTAGTCAATAGTGCATGGAAGACAGAGTACACAATCTGTTGGACCAGAGGTTTTATTTTTTTTAATTTTAATATGATTGTGCTTTGTTGATGGTAATTATATTTCTTACTAATAATGCAGCAAGATTTTATGTCTATCATTACTTCTATAAAAGTTTCATTTTGAACATATTAAATCCCTTTGGGAAATAATCACAGAATCGCCTAGGTTGGAAGGGACCTTTAAGCTGGAGTCCAACCATCAACCTAACACTGCCAAAACCACATGAAACCATGTCCCTCAGCACCACACATCTACCCCTCTTTTAAATATCTCCAGGGATGGCGATTGCATTACTTCCCTAGGTAGCCTGTTTCAATGCTTGATGATCCTTTCGGTGAAGAAGTTTTTCCTAATACCCGTCCAACCTCCCCTGGCACAACTTGAGGCTATTTCCTCTAATATATCAAGCTTCACTACATGTAAGCAGAATGACATATCGATAGCAGATCAACAAGCCTCTTCTTCTAGTTCTAAAAGATTGATTTTTGCATTTTTATTCTGTAATATGATTATAAAATTTATTTACTACCCAAGCTGCTCGAACTGCAGCTTCCTGACTGCTGTTACGGGTGTTTATAATTATTTTCACAAAATACACTACTAGCTAAAGCACAGAGTGGTGACTATGGTTTGGCTGCTTAACAGACACTGCTATAAACGGCTCTTCTTGGAAATGCTCTCATTAATGTATTGTCACCTCTGATACATGCCAGACTGAATCCTTTTCAGCTAAGGAAGTGTCTTTTTGTTGTCCTTTGTAATTCATCTCCTACCTCACTTGTGTTTTCCAGAGGAAGCAGCTCTGTCAGTCTGCCAAAAAACCTAGTTTCCTGTAAAAGCACTTGAAGACCACTTAATTCCAAAAGGCCTTTGCAGCACTTGGAGAAGGAGGAAGGCAGCCAGGCTGGACATAGGGCTAAAGGAAGACATTGTATGACACAACTCCCACCTGGTTAAATTTTTTTAATTTACAGCTGCAAACAAGAAAAAGGAGTGTAAAACAGCCCAGACAGAAGTTCCTAGTAAAAATTTTTCATTAGACTATACTGATTTGTCAAAACTGAAGTGTTTTACGAGTGCCTTAGTTTCCACACAATTCCAGTCAAGCACAGGCTGTTGAGAAACACTGTGTTCCCTCCATTTTCCTTGCCATGTGACTCGGGACAGCAAGTTTTTTAAAATTGGCGATTCTGAGCCAGAAAGCAGTCGAATACATGAAAGGAGAAGCCTGGGTCCATTGCCCTGTGACAGTTGGCAGGGTTGCACAGCTCTGGCTGCCATGGAGAACTGGATGCCCAACAGTTTCATGCCTTGGGAGCAAGCAACCCAAGTTTTCACATTCCTCTCTCTCTCCAAGGCAGAGAAACTCTGAGTTTCTGACCTCTCTGGACAATCCTCAGCCAGTCAGGCACTGGGGAAAGGATTTCTGATCCTAGAACCTTGGGCTACCAGTAGGTTGCAGAGGTATTTCTGGGGAGATGAGCGTGCGAGCTGCAAGAAACAAGATACTCTCACCTGATGTGCTTTATATCTAGACCAAACATTTTTAAGTAATGTCACTAGTTTTTATTATTTAAAAAAGACCACTTGCAAATTTTTCACATGCTCCAATAAAACCTTTTTCCATGCACATGGCAAAATACAATTGCTGAAAATGTGTAGTTTAATTTGACTGTGCAGCTTTTTTGGTAAGGTTTTTTTTCTTCAGGAGAGAAGTAACCTTAGGTTGAAGAGACCCTTGCTGACAGCTTATCTTGTTAACCAAACCTTTCTGAGCCAGTTTATAAATATGTATGGTTGAAAACCTTAAAGCCTTCCACCTTTAAGGGAATTATTTTTGCCTAGTGCACTAATCCTCTGCCTCTGGAGAGCTAATCCAAATCTTGGCCTGGTCACACACATACACATATAATGCTTTTTTTCCTCCGAGGAACACAAGTTATATGAGCGGCAGCTTCTCTTTAATGGGAGAGCCCAAAGTACAGAAGAAACTGGTTTCAGAGCTCTGCAGTATGCTAAGCCACTGCAGTACAGATAAGCCAACATCTCCTACTGCTCCCATTTTCTTTTCCTGACTTAATGAAAAGCAGCCCTACCCCTGCACTTTTAAAGTCACTGTCTTGAAAGACTTCTTGCTATATTTTGTGGTTCTCATTTATCCACAATAATGAACGATTATTGCAGTGAGCAGGATGCAGTAACTTCACTTGGAATCTCATGATTGCCAAGGACCTGCCGACACTCGCTGAGCTCACCTTGCTTCAGTGACCACTGCCCCTGAAAGAAGTGAGAGTCCTCAGCTGAGGACTGTTTACCAGTTATTCTAGTGTTTATTTGGTATTCAGTGAGAAAAGATCTGAAGTCTGCGTGATAGTCAATAAAGTTGCCACTTACAACTCTTCCTTAAAACTCAGTTCTACTATGAAAAACAAAAACCACTTTAAGACTGGCTAGAAGACTGTAGCTTTTCTAGCTTGCTACTCCCCTGAATTTTCTTGTAGTTACCTTATGTCTTCTCTTACACTGATTTATTTTAATCATTAAATATAACTGATATTTTCTTTAGAGCAGGGGATATTTTTCTTCTCTCTGCGAGACAAGTTTGTGAAGAGAGTTAATATCTTTTATTAAAGAAACTGATAAAGTTAGGACAAAAAAAAAAAAAAGAGCTTTCAGGCATACAAGCTGGTGGCAGCAACATTTTTATTGCATGTGCTTTCATACAGAAAGCCTAAAACTTAAGTAGAGCCTTTGGAAAGCACTATAAAAATGGATAGGAATATGAACTGTGCTTAATTCAAGTAACATTTCTCATATCTAGACTGCCACTCAAGAATCTCCGTAGACTATGGATCCTTTTAACACAAAGAAACCTACTTGGCCCTACCACTTTGTGATAACTAGAAATTTACTGCAAGACGGTATCTTACAATGGTATTTAGTACAAAAAAACCCAAACAAACAAAAAAACCAAAGAAAAAACACGAACCGCAACTGAGAAGGTAGCAAAAGGGGAGCATAGGTGAAAGAGTGAGGAGTCAGAAGGAATATTATATAGCTGTAAGCCAAATAGGAAGATTCAAATTGGCTATTTTTACAGCACAATGCTAAAAATGCCATTGCTACTTCTCCCTAATGCTTTTATACTTGGAAATGTCAACATCAAAACCAGACCAATCAACGGACAGATAGATGTATGTCTTTTCTAGCTGACTAATCTTTTTCTTTCACTTCTCCTGTTTCAAAGCCCCATGGATTTTGGTGTGTTTGATCTAGTCACAGAGCGAACAAATGGAAGCATCAAAGATTTTTGCTCATCTGAGAAAGCAAGAGGAAGAAAAAGAATAGCTGATAGACAATAACTGCTAAAAAAAAAAGTGATAAGCCTATATACGATTTGAAGATTTTAAGGCTGCCTTGGTGTGGCAAAACTTACAGCTTACCACTTGCCATGGCTAACATCATCATCTCCAATAATCCATTGCTAAGAACTATCGTATCTTTGGAACGATAAATAATCATTTCTAACAATTGCTGTAGATTTGTACCCACCTTTGCATGAAGAGTATGTTGTGCAAAGGACTATTAATTTTGCAAAGGAGTGCTGAGCTCTTTGTTGCCATGGATGAAAGATAAAGAGAGCGTTGTTGAAAAAAAATGGTTTGAATAAAGTTAAGTATACAAATAGCAAAAGAAAGCTGGAAAAAATATCCAGACCAAGTTTTAATTATTTTTTTTTTAAGACACAGTGTTCTAGATAAAGTAAAGGAACAGGAGAAATACACAGTTTATAAAACTGCACTTCAAATTTCTGTTACGCTGTGCTAGTCTCGGCCACCTTCTTTTCCATGCCAGCCCCTTCCCTTAGCAGAAACTGCACTATGCGCTATTCAGCTTGCTTCTGCTTGAAAATAATTTCAAACTGAACACTATAGCAGAAGATGGGGTTTTTCCCCCTCCTCCTCCACCCTACAGCTATTACAGTTGTTCCAGACCACGTTAGCACAAACTGTGAAAGCCAAAAATGGTTGAATTGGTACAGAGGAGACACGCCAGAGTTTACAATTATATCTGTATGATATAGATATATAGATCTGTATGATATGTAGACCTGTGGCAGCCCTCTACTATTTTTTATTAATACCTTTTTTCTGTTCACCAGTTAATCCTAGGTAATACCAGACAGAGATTTCATCTTTGGGCTTTGCTTTTTCTGTTTACATAGGACATTGGCTTGATTGCATGGAATGATGTGACTAAATGACAAATTACTGATTACTTCTTGGCTCCTTTGCCTTGAGCTACAAGTAATAAAAGCAATTAAAAATTATGGACCCAGAAAATTCCTAGAGTCAGTCTAATACTTTTACAACTAGTACACACGGTTTCTCAAGAGGCGGGATTTTTATGATATGGCACTGTCAAATATGCTTAGCTTTATGAAACAGCCAAATGGTCTTATTTTTTACTTACCTAGAGTTTGCAGTACAAGGAGCTCTAAGACAGTAGCAACTCTCAAGAGTTAGTCATCCCCTTCCTGCCTATTTTAAAGTCTTCATGGAGTTGGTCGTCTTGTTTATTATGAGTTATCCAATGCAAAATATCATCATTAAAACTTTCAAAACAAGGTCCATATGCTTATTGTTTATAGTTGTGCATCTGAAGAGTGATCCAGCCTTCTACAGTGCTGAAAGAAGATGCTCTAGTCCCTCTATCTGTAAGCACTGATGTATTCATCGCTCTTTCTGCTGTACCTGCTATTTTTCAGTTTTTCAGTCCTAAGCCTCCTTCCAGCATCCCAGTCCTATTACCAATACTGTGCTTAAGTCTGCTTCCAGAAAATTTCCATGGGGAATTTCAGTAAGAGATCTTCTAATGTGTGCTTTCTGTGGTGATTTATTCTCCCAGATTGATCAGATTTCAGATCAATTCTCAGGGCGTGACAAATGCATGCTGAATTTTGGATGTGCAGTAACTTGACCTTCAAAAGGTTGATTTCTTCCATCGTTAGTAGCATTACTCATATGCAGCCAGAGCCACATGTTTAGTTTTTCCCAGATGCCTAAATGTACATTATGCATTGTCTGTTTTACAGAAAAAGATGACAAACAAGAAAGCAATGGCCACTGTTAGTGGACGAGGAAGCTAAAGTTCACGGAAATCGAAAGAAACACATTTATTAATCTTGGTTGGATGCAGATCACACCCAGACTGATTAACGGATTAAGTGACACCACACTAGAAATATTTGCTAGAGATAATAAATGAAATCAGATTTCTAGCGGCCTGGTCTATCAGTTAGCACAAATCCTCTTTCAACACTCAAGACACTAGTGATCACACTAGTTTGGCTTCCCAATTTGTGCAAGTTAGGAAAAGACTGTTTCAACAAGTGGGGCACCTGCCCAGGAGCAATCAGAGTTATAAGGAAACAGTAATGTGTGGCATGAAAAGCAGCCAGTGTAACAAGATCTCAATAAGCTACAGAATTATTGTAGAATTTGGGACCACACTTGTAAAGCACTTTGGATTTTTTCATGATTGTTAGGATAAAAGACTTATCACTACAGTCATGGTAAGCGGAACAGAAATTTTAAGCTCATTTACGTCCTGCTCATTTCTGCTAAATAGCATGTAAGCAATAACAACTTTTGCCATGCTACAGCTAACCCCAGAATCAGCAGGGAAAAAAGAAAAAAAAAAAAAAAAGGAAANTAAAAAAAAAATCAGTCAACACTGAAACAATTCAATAATACTGAAAAGGTAAGCAGCACATGCTTATTTTTGTCTCAGAAACACACTATAGATGAAAATGATAACCATTTTAACTGCAATAATGCCAAGAACAGGAATAACACCCACAGAGATAAATGTCTGCAGCAATCCCTCCCAATTACAGGCCAGCTATTCTGTTCAGCACATCTCCAGAGAAGATTAAAACCATAGGCTGGAAGGTAGACAGCAAGAAATCAGACTTTAAATCTCAAAAGTGCATTGCTAACCAGTCACCCCAGCCTGACTTTTGAAACAGCCTTTGAAACGTTACTTGGGAAATCCGAATTGCCTACAGCACAGGTGGGGTTTTTTTTAATGCTTTGTTTTAAAGTTGTATGCACGAGCCTTAGATTTGGGGGTCCGATGTTTTAATTTATGTTTGTTTAGAAACAGATAAGTTAATAACAAAAATAATGAGAGAAGCTCAAACTGAACACAGCCGTAGAAGAAATCCTGGGCAGAGAAAGACTTTCCTTAACACAGTGTAATTTGGTCATCAATATAAACACCATCTAAAGGAGTTAGCATAGCTTTTTTGAAATTGCCACTACTACAGTTGTACTTAAAGTACCCATTCTTAATCTGAAGGGGACTATGTAGCTTCATTGAAGATACTTTTCCATTTTGCAATTGGTTATGGCCACTGAATAGTTTGAACTTGTAAGGCAAAAGTGCAGAACAGGTCACTCAGACACAGAATTCACATTTCCTAAATGACTAGAGATAGCTACATCCTCCTGGACCTGGGTATTAGTGGTTCTGATACTGATTAACAGTGGTGGCACACACAGAATTTCCATTGCTGAGCTAAAGGTAGGGGGTCGGCGGTTTGAATACCTTCCCCCATCTCCCCAACACATGCCTCAATGTGTGCTTCTCCTGCAACCCAACAGGGACATGGGGTGGGAAGGATGATAGAAAACCCTTTTAAAAGAAACCTGTTGGCAAGATGGGAAGAAGATGATTGCAGGCAACATCCTCACTGTAAATCAATCCGGCTTTCAGAGTCTCTCACGGGAACAGTCGTAAAAGTGACTTAAGAAAACAGCGTCACAATATGTTCCCCCNTCTTTACTCCCATCCTCAAAGTCCCACTCTATCCCTCAGGAGAAAATTTGTATGAGCTGACCAGCTCATAATGTGTTTCTGTCATAATGCAACTATTGTCCACAGCAAGGAATTTCTTGGGTTGGGAAAGACTGGCAGAATACACGTGAAATGCAAGCTATAATCTCTGCTATTTGAGAGAAAAGCAATTGTGACAATTTAAACCAGCCAAGTGAGTTTTAACTGCAGGGTTTTTTTTTTCCTTACTATGTGGACTGACATAAATATTCCAACCACAGCAAATGCACTAGGTTTGATTTTAGCTCTGTTTTCAAAATTATGAACAATGCTGTATAAATAAGTCCTCAAAATGTTGGAAGGGAGAATGCTATGAATACAATACCCCAAAAGCAAATTAGAGACATTTCAAGATAAGCACTCGCAGTTCCTAGTTCCCTTGTAGTGAATCAGCAAAGGCAAAGCACAGTAAATAAACAAACTGAAAGCAAAGTGCTTTTCCAGCTCCCTTGCAAGACAATATTGCCTGGCTGAATCTCTCTCACCATGCTAGATTTCCAGCACAGATCAGTACTTCGTCATTTTGTCACCATTTGAAACATTGTCATTTTAAATTATATGATAGTCACAAAGAAAGTACCTGATGTGTCCAAATGATGAACCACCAACTCCAGCCAAAAACAATAAAGTGGCAACACTTATTTTCTGCTGGGTAAACCGTTTCATTTCTGTGTTACAGAAGACTTCTTTCACAGCTGAAAAATGGCACGTTAGCAGCCCAGGAACATTTGCAATCTTGAAATTCGCCCCCCCCCCCGCCATGCTCTTTCTCACCCAACCAGGTTTAAAAATCTGATGGGAGCAGAAACTGCTGGAAGTTCTAATGTCTGTATTTTTCCCAGCATTCCTTCAGAGTCATTCATGACTATTTAGCATGTACCTCAAAGAATTGTGTACTGCACCATCTGCAAAAACGGTACAGATTATATAGACTGTGAAAACAAACAGGTGTTTGTCTCATCATCCCACTGAACAGTTGAGAGATGTCTGGAACAACAGCAGCCCATCATCTGTGGGGGAAAAATACACCATGTTGCAAATGGGCTCGGCCCCAGCGACTCTTTAAAGTGAGGAATGGGAAACGTGCTCTAAGCATAGGTAAAGAGCATGATTTGATCCCAGAGCATAAGATCTTCAAAGCATACTATTGCACCAGATTGAAAATATCACAATAAAAACAAACAAAAGAAAAGAAATATTCAAATGTTTATTAGCATAAGTGCAAATTGAAGTGAAACACTTGAAAAACTGGTAGTGCCAAGGGATTTTACAGGCAGAACTACAGAATTCTGTTTCATCCAGGAGGCTTTTTTTTTTTTTTTTTACATTGTCTGAACATGCAACTTGTCCCTGCATTATTTCAGTTGTTTTTTTAAGATGTTGGTAAAATGCTTTTGTTTGTTTACTACACACTTATAAATCATCCTACACCAGACAACTAGACATCTGTTACATGTATTGCAGGAGTTTATTTACGCCAAATTCCTCTGCAGCCTGTCTTGCTGCATGTGAATCCAGTAGATCCAGTCACTGAGAAGGCAGGATGCCCTGATCCTGTGCCAGGATCCCTACTAAAGCACAGGATGCCTGGAAAAAAACAACTTGACTTCATAACTAGTTTTCCCTATGCCATGTTGTTGCTGCTGGTACTTAACACGCGTCAGATATCTACCTTCCTTGGGGACCATAGCCATGAGCTCCCTCCCTGTCTTAGAGGATGCAAGTTCAGATGTTTAGGGAATAATTTTGTAAATTATGCCTCCCAGCTAGAACTGTTGAGCACAAGGAATGGATATCTTTCCTTTCTATATAAAATTGAGTGTAGGTAAATTAGTTCAACCACAAGAAAAATCACTTAAAAAAAAAAAATCTAAATTTTTAAGTTAAAAAAACCCAAGCAACAAACCAAACAACTTTGCCCCGTGAGGTCTGTGATAAGATTTCGGGCATTTGTCCAAAATATATATGCAGAGTTTGGTTTTAAAACAGATCCAAGAAGTTGCTACTTAGCTCCTAAAAATAACCAGGGTTCCCTGAGTACCCAGGCCCCTGAGCTAGAAGACAGGGGCAAGGAGCAGAATGAAGCCCCCATAATCCAAGGGGAAATGGTGGCTGACCTACTACACCACTGAGACATACACAAGTCTATAGGACTGGATGGGATCCGCCTGAGGGTACTGAGGGAGCTTGGGGAAATGCTCACCACCAAGCCACATTTCGTAATTTATCAGCAGTCCTGGCTAACCAGGGACGTCCCAGTTGACTGGAGGTTAGCAAATGTGACACCCACAAGAAGGACTGAAGGAGGATCTGGGGAACTACAGGCCTGTCAGTCTGACCTCGGTACTGGACAAGGTTATAGAGCCGATCATCTTGAGTGCCGTTATGTGACACATGCAGGACAACCAGGTGATCAGGCCCAGTCAGCATGGGTTCATGAAAGGCAGGTCCTGCTTGACTGACCTGATCTCCTTCTATGACAAGGTGACCTCCTTACTGGATGAGGGAAAGGCTGTGGATGTTATCTACCTAGACTTCAGTAAAGCCTTCAAAACTATTTCCCACAGCATTCTCCTGGAGAAACCAGCTGCTCATGGCTTAGAGAGGTGTACTCTTCACTGGATCAAAAACTGACTGGAAGGCCAATCCCAAAGAGCAGCAGCGAATGGAATTAAGTCCAGCTGGTTGCTAGTCACAAGTGATGTTCCCCCAGGCTCAGTATTGGGGCTGTTTCTGTTTAACGTCTTTATCAATGACCTGGACAAGGGAATTGATTGCACCCTCGGTAGGTTTGCAGGCGACACAAAGTTGGGTGAAACTGCTGAGGGTAGGATGGATAAATCTGGACAGGCTGGATCAATGGGCCAAGGCCAATGGTATGATGTTTAACAAGGCCAGGTCCTGCACTTGGGTCACAACAACCCCATCCAGCGCCACAGGCTTGGGGAAGAGTAGCTCAAAAGCTGCATGGCAGAAAAGGACCTGGGGGTGCTGGTCAACAGCTGGCTTAATATGAGCCAGCAGAGTGCCCAGGTGGCCAAGAAGGCCAACAGCATCCTGGCTTGTATCAGGAATAGTGTAGCAAGCAGGACTAGGGAAGCAGTTGTCCCCTTGTACTTGGCACTGGTGAAGTCCCACCTTGAATCCTGTGTTCAGTTTTGGGCCCCTCACTACAAGACACTGAGGTGCTGGAGCGTGTCCAGAGAAGGGCAATGAAGCTGGTGAAGGGTCTTGAGCAGAAGTCTTATGAGGAGCAGCTGAAGGATCTGGGGCTGTTTAGCCTGGAGAAGAGGAGGCTGAGGGGAGACCTTATCACTCTCTACAACTACCTGAGAGGAGGGTGTAGCAAGGGGGGAGTTGGTCTCTTCTCCCAAGTAAGAAGCAATAGGACAAGAGGAGATCAGCCTCAAGGAAACCAGCCAGGCAAGGTTTGGATTGGATATTAGGAAAATTTTCATCATCAAAAGGTTTATCAAGCATTGGAACAGGCTACCCAGGGAAGTGGTGGAGTCACCATCCCTGGAGGGATTTAAAAGACAGGTAGATGTGGTGCTGAGGGACATGGTTTAGCAGTAGTTTTGGCATTGTTAGGTTGATGGTTGGCCCTGATGGTCATAAAGGTCTCTTCGAACCTAGGTGACTCTATACACAAAAAAGGTGGTTTAATATGTAAATATTCACAGTGGTGAAATAGCCAATATTTTTCCTGTTTCCAGTTCACTTAGCTGAAGACTCAAAAAAACCACCAAACAAAACAACTCACTGGACTTCAGTAAGGAAACAGAAAATGATTGCCCCCTTGAATCCCAGCTCAGAACCAGCTTACCCGCTTTCTATATTAATTGGAAATTTTAAGCTGCTTTAGGAAAAAAAAATAAAAGCAGAAACAAAGAGTAAGAGGCTTTGGATATACCAACAAATATAGTATTCCATAGCAATCTTGAACTCCTTTCTTTAAAATATGGGAGATTTTTATGCCATTTCAGTAAAGGAGAAAGATGATTGTTTCAGGAGTTGACTAGAGCATCTTCAAGTAGTGATTTTCTAATTGACAGTGATTTTTGTATATTATTTGTTAAACCAATTCTTAATCTAACTAAAAGCCTGTTTTCCTGATATGCATACTACTGCCTTACTAAAGACACATGCAATAAGATAATCCAAATAAAGCCCTTGCAGAACACTAGGTGTAAACATTTCCAGCTGAAACAATAAAAAACCCCAACCAACTAAACAAACAAGAACCCACCAAAACCCCCCAAAACTTTAAAAACTAACTCTGCACTGTTTCAGTCACTGGATATTTCTGAATGAGGTCACAAGATCCTGAATTATTGTGGAACCAACCACCCTTTCCGCATTTCATTAATAACATGAAGAATGCTTTAGGCATCTTTGAAACTTACCCTTAGAGAACAGATAGTCTTATTTTCCCACCCACTCATTTTAGGAAGCCTGCATGCTGTAAGCACTCCTCCTCAGAACGGTCAGGTGAAGGGTTATTGACATAGTGCTATCACTTCGTTTTGTTTGTATAATTAGGGGATAAGACATATGAAAAGAAGGGGCTTGTAGAAGTCTGCTTGGGTAGAGCGTTCTAGCAAAACCTTAGCTTCTTCATAGGGAAGATTAATGAAATTAATACAATTATCTATTTGACCATAGTCCCAGCGTAGTCAGAGGGCACACAGACAAAAATAGAGGTTGCAAATACACATCTGAATAATCCTCGCTTGCAATAGCATACTAATCAAAGACCTTAAAGCTCCTCCTAGGAAGGTATCCAGGAAAGCTGTTAATCTGTGCCACTGAAGTGTTAATGCTATGTTAGTAGGGAGAGATGGTGTACTGAATAATTTTTTATAATTAAGTGAACTACAATGGGGTGTTATCTCTTTAGGAGGAAGCTGAGCATACAATATAAATTGCAGAAACAGGGAACTTCTTTTGGTTGGACATTTATAATGCTATAGTACTGTTGGTAGGTTTTTCTTAGGGGAAGCTCCTCCAAGATTTAAGTAAATTTGGCTACTATGTTGACAAAAAATTAGCATCTCTCCCATCCTGCCCAATAAGAGTCATGGACATGAACCACCCATGCATCCCTCTTCTGATTTTGGAAGATTTTCTGATCAGATCCTGAGAAACACAGTGTATAAACCCTTTCAAGAAAATTCTTTTCAAACTTATGCAAAAACTTTGAAAAATATCTAAATAAAAATATGGTTCTGATACCTTCCTAGCCTAGTATGTTGGCATTTATTTCTAGAGGGTTTGGGTGTTTGATTTTTTTTTTAAGGGGGTGATGTGTATGTGTGGGTGTCTGTAGAGGGGGGTAGAGTGTCTTTTAATTGTTTGATAGGGTGGGGGGTTTTTTTGTTGACCCCTCCACTACTTTCTTTCCTTGCACAGTAAAGCATTGTTGATCCACAAATTTCATCTGGAACGGCCTTTTGTGATAGTTAAATAAGAGGCAGTATCTATGAAGGAAATGTTTGTTTCTCACTAACATCACTGGAAAACAGGAACAAAGTGGCTATAAATTTTTCAAAGGCAGGAAGTCAAACCTAGTAGCCAAGAGTGACTATTTGACTCATGTTTTGTATTGGTAGAGTTTGGGAGCATGAATTAATACCTTCAGTGAAAAAAGTAATGATGTCTAGTGTTCAGAATTCATTATTTTTCTCCTCCATAGGATGAGCTGGTGTGAGGCTTTTTTATGAAACAGTGTGGTGGTGCAACCCCCCCCACCCTGGCCCCTTAGGCCACTCAGTGCTTGGTGCAATTCCTCATCTCCAACCTAGGAGATGTCAGGCATGAATTGCAAAGGAGAAAGACCTTAATCCTTGCTCCCCCGATTGTTTGGAAATCCCATTCCCTGATAATATAGTACATCTGTACTTGGATCGTGATCCAAAGAGAGAAGGTACCAGCCCCTGATTGCTTGGAATTATCTCTCTCTGGTAACAAAGAACATCTGCACTTGGATCATCATCCAGAGGGACGTGGTACCAGAATGTGAAAATTTAGCAAATTCTGGACATGCACAACTGGTGGAAAGCACCAGAATGTTCCATCATTCAAGTTGGGGCAGAGTGGAAGAGTACCTGATGAAAAGCAATTATCTTGGACCCTAGAAGCAGCGATTCTAACAGCCTTTGAGCTCTTCTAGATCACAGCGGGCTGTGGCCAGTGTCTCCTCTGAGTCAGGATGCTGTCTCAGGCAACAGCCTCGAGGACTGGAAGACCAGGGCGAGACAATCCCTCTCGAGCCCCAGTGACCACCCTTTGAGGAATCCTGATGCATTGGGAGTATTTAACGCAAAAAAGGGAAATTTTAACTATAGGCTAGCCTCTCTTTCATCCACCTCTTCACTCGTATTTGTATCCATTTACTTTATGAATGGGGATGCTCTTCCATTTTCTGTGCACATGTAGGAGTTAGAAGGTACCCGCTGACTGGAGAGTGTCGTGCGACATTAAGAGATCTTGGATCTCAGCATTTACAAACTGCAGGTTGTGTGTGTGCACATGCTTATATGTTTTATATATATATATACAGATACGTATCTATTTGACTCCAAAACCTTCGCTTTTAGTCTCATATGCATATGTATTGGTTTGGGATACCTTGTAGTAAGTTAGCTTGAATCTTGTTATCTTTGAATCTGTAATCAAGTCGTGGTTCATTTATTTAGTTGAATCACTTTGTAAATCTTTAAATCAGGTAATAATTACATGCTGCTAAAACTCAATCTCTCGATCTGCCTCAAATCACTAATAAAATTGAACTGCTGCTAAATCATTACTGTGTCAAATACACCCATCCCGCAATAAACAGTTATCAGCAATTTACTTTTCCCCTCAAGCAGAAATTTTCCCCTCAAGCAGAAAGTGTAGGGATTTCGCTCTAGAAGTTTTCAATATATGTACTTAGTGACCTAATGGTAAGCATATTCATGATTTTCTAAAGTTTGAATGCATTAACAAGCATTATCTTTACATTTTTCATTTTCCAAATTAAAAGATATTTTGTAGTTTTTAATGCTATCTGTATGCCTGTGAAAACTTCTGTACAGAAGAATTATCTACGCAAAATTTCTAAGCCAAATTTGAGAAATCGCTGATGAATTTTAGATGATTCCCTGATAAGTGAGATTCTTTGACATTCAAATACAAATATTGCATCACTTTAAATGCCACCAGAACTGATTGAAACCGAGCATAAGAAACAAGAAATTCAGGTGCAATACCTTTTGGGGTTTTTTGTTTGTTTTGTTTTTTTACTTAAACATCATACCAAGCTTAGTATATGATTGCAGGTAATAAAAACACTTCTAGCCAAAACCTTAAGTTTACATGTTCATTTACACTTCTTAAAAGAATTTCCTGTCAAATATACCAAAGAGTAATACAAATAAAGAAGTTAACCCTCCATTGCACTTAGTTTCACTTTCAAAATCCTGAAGTATAATTTCCAGAAGTCAGGTATGATAAGATGGCACCAAGAAACAGTAAACTTGCCCTTTGCCTCTTCAGGCTGCTCTGATGGTTTCATAATTTTTGAAAGATTAAACATTCGGACCGAGTATCTCATTAGAATTTGTCCATAAATCAAAATACATCATGCTCTTCCCTGAAAAACTAGAGGCCCCTTCCCCAGGTCTCCTTTATGTCAATGATACCCTATTCACTTAACAGCAATTAAATTCTGTCTCAGTTGACATCTCGATAAATTAAACAAACTGACTTACTTCAGTTTATCAGTATGAAGAACTTTCTTCAGCTTTGAAAACATCAATGTGGGTCTTTTTTGTTCTTGAGATTTTTAATTTTATTTCCAAAATGTGGACATCAAAGCAAGACTGAACATTTCAGTATCAGTCTGTTAAGACATGCATTGACTTTTAGATTTTGCTGTCCCTCTTACATAGCAGAGAGGATGAACACTGCAACAGGTCTGGAAGGAAAACTCCCAGGCTGATAAATATTAAGCAGCACTAAAGCAGCACAGAAGCATGTACAGTATAACAAATTGGAGGCCCACTTGAATTGACTGTGTGTTTAGTGTTGTTTACCTACCTTTCTCACTTATCACCTTCACCTTAGTTTATATAGTGTAGATCTGCACTCTGAAACACTTGGTCCGGCTTACCAAACAATTTATGCAAGTTACTGTTGAGGAAAGGGATGGGGCAGGGGTGGACAATTGATGGACATAAAAATTTTGAGCACAGTGGAATTTAAGTTTCAAATTCTAATTCAAGTCATGCTTGCCAGCTACTCTATTAACATTTTCAAACATGACAAGGTACTCCTGCTTTTGCAGAATGCTAGGATTGATTTAAAACTCTGCTGACTGAGCTAGTATTCACCACTCACTCAAATCCACTCTAGAGATACAACTGGCATGTTAGATTTAGTATCTTCAGATAAAAATGGAGAGCAAATTATTTTATTGTTGGTATAACCATCACACCACTGACATTTTTTATTGCAACTTTACATGCTTAGCTGAGGAGAAGAATTGATGGAGGAAGAGAATAACTGAATTCTTGCTTATGACTGAGTAGACTTGCCTTTAAAGCATTAATATATCTCCACCACCACCAACCACAACAAAAACACCTAAAATGGAAGTGTCCTCAGTTTTTGTATTTGGAACACCTTTGGAACCAGAATACCACAGATACTAAAAAGCTATAAACATGAAGAGATTTTAAAAGCCTCAAAAGTAACGAGGGCCATCAGTTTGGAGTAATTTAGGTTGGACAGTCACTGTTGGAGGGTCAGCACAGCAGTATAAAATGTCCTTCCCACCCTCTTTTTAAACTGCAGGGCAAGTCCTTTCTTGCTATAAATTGTCACTAGGTGTTTACCAGCCATTAACTTAAAAGTGGCTATAATTTCTCAGCATGTAATTAGCAATGGTGACTAACCTGATCAGGCATCATCCTGTCAGCTGTCTCCGATTATGGATGCAAGGCACCTCTCCCTCCCAGTCATGACAATTCATTAGTTCTGCTGTTTGAGAGCAGCTGTACCATTTGAGATGTAATTTATTCAGATTCCCTCAAAATTATTGCCGAAACGTTGGAAGCTAAGTGATTTGATGAGGCTGTGTATTTACTGTCAGATAACATTATAGGTTGGATGTGTGGTCAGAAGTGATAGGAGATTATGTTTCATGAGAAATATTGCCCTTTTTAAGGCAAAAGATTAAGTTAGATCAGGCAAAGGACAAAATGCTTTAAACATGTCAGTCATGTCTCATGCTGTTATCCATAAAACATTCCTAAAAAAGATCCTGTGAAGATCGTTAAAATTTTACCTTTCTGTCCCAGTTTATTGATGTCTTTTTTAAAAAAAGTATCTGGTTCAGTAGAACAAAGCTGTTCAAAGGATAAGAAAATATAAAGTGTTCTACTTGATTAGTAAGTAGGGTGGGACAAGTAGAACTCAAACTGACTTAAATGCCAAGCCAAAACTGATGAATCGAGAATTTAGGGATTTAACTGGTGCTCTGAGAAATAACATCAGTGTTTATCTTCTGAGTAGACCTGGAACAAATATGCAATACTTAGAAAACTCAACACTAACTTGTGTTTCTGTTTTTTAATCCCTGTGACACCACTCACCCCTCTACCTGGCAAGGTAAAGCCAACTCAGAGTGAAATAGCAGACTGCAGATTTCTAACCAGCTCACTCCCCTGAATTTTCATTGTCTTATTTCACATTAATAATATACCAGAAGACTAGCCATACTGATCTGCATCCAAAGTACAGTTTTTAACTTCAATAAACTGTATGCCTCAGTTCCGTTTCATCAGAATAATGTTTCTTCTATTTCTTTCATAGTATATACATTCAGAGTTGCTCCTGGCCGCCATGACTGACTGTTAACTGAGGATGCTCAGTTACTTATGATGACAAGTTTTCTATGGATTTGACTTGGATTTTCACCCATTTTTCGCATTCAAATATATACATGCATTGAGTACACTTATAGTTTTCCACTAATGAAGTGTCATAAACACTGACAACCTCTTCATGGTCTTAAATCCAATATCCTGTGGCCTCGCTGACTTCTGGATTTTAATTTGCTATCCCAGTGCACAGTAATTTCTGGTTATCTATGTCATAGACTTAAGCACATCTCAAGATGAAATTTTGGCAGGTTGTCATGTTTGTTAAGAACAGGTGCTCTGACTATTTCTGCAGTTCTTTTTTTTCTCTACCTACTCTTTGAGATTGGGCACTCTGTGTGTGAATGTATAATCTCTGACCATCTGAATATGTAGATCTTTTTATCCTCATTTTTATACATACAGGCACGGACATTAATTTTAATCAGGGAAAGCTAAGATGAAATACCAATAAAAGAGGAGTTGTTAGGCATGACATTTCATTTATGGATATAACTGAGAAGATTAATGTCTGAGCCAGCAGCCTGTCCGTTACTACCTTCAGCTACTGGGGAACAAAACGTCATATATGACAACTCATTCCTCACTGCTCATGAGAAATTCTTACTGCCATTTCATTCTATTGCCCTAGATTTATCTATACAATACTATTAACTAAACCACAAAATGCAGATAATTTTAGAGAAGAAATTCTGCATGATCACTTTTCAGAGCACATGTGTATGTGTGCATTTCTGTATTTTCTTTTGATTAATATTTTAAATGTCTTTAATGTGCGACTTACATGGAGGAAGGTTAGCTCCTCAGGACTCTGCTTATTGAAAAACTTCAAAGCAAATGAATGTACCTATAACCTGAATTCAACTAAAAGACTGAACTAATTAATTCTCTTGGAGTACTTTATGTTGCAAGGGGTGTTTTTCCAGTTTGTTCACAAGCAACTGGTCACATTTACTAATGGAGTTTTCACTTCATAATATGGTAAGCTACCTTTGGCTGGATACATCAGATTTACTGACAGAAACAGTAAGCTGGTACTTACGACTAGTTCACCTTGCCTAGTAACAAGCACAGAAGCAAGAAGCAAACACTAATAGAGTCAGAACAAAGTGAATATTAATTAGTAGAAAAATACTGAATGGATAGTTTTGATAATATATGCTGTTACAAATAAGGCACAAAAGTTATACATCATCCAGAAAGAGTGTAGAATAACATAATACTAGCTTTGACAGGAATCAATCGCAGTTGAAACATTTCCTTTCATGGCAGCTCCCCTCTCTCAAAACCCATTCTGTAAGTTGCATAAGGATGGGTATAACTCGAGAGCCCACTCTTTCCGATTAAGAACAAGCACGGCAATGATGTCATTCCTTCTCCCTCTGGGTAGCCACCACAAACTTGGCACAATACCATCTCCATAATATGGTGGTACTATCCCATTCTATCCTGCCTTCAAACAGCTGCTCTGTGTTTAATCAAAGTGGATCTTAAAAGGTGGGTTTTTTTGGAAGTTCACTGTTGGAAAACATATTAAAGCAGTGCCATGCTATATGCTTTGAAACATAGAGCAGGTTTATTTAATAACCCAGGCATCGCTGCACCGTATGCTGCCAAGAGGAAGTCTGTTAAGAGGACTCTCATTTGTTCTAATTATCAGGACACTGGCCTTATACAGGGGTGGACTCAAGTACATTTCAGAAACCCCACAGCAGGCTCATGTTCTGAATGTACAGCCTTCAATGAACACCAAGCCATTGTAGTTTGTCTGCAATTTTGGACAGGAAGATTACCCATGTGCCAGAGAAAGCTTTCATGATTCCACTGGGATGGGGGGAGAAGACAACAAACCAAACCTGGTAGGCTGGATAGAGAACAACTGTATTCCTTCGCCCTACCCCCAGACACTTAAAAATAAATACATTTGGGCAGTAGGGGGAGAGAAGGAGAAGAATTAGAGGAAATAGAAGGGAGAATATGCTTAAAAGTAAAAGATTTGTTTGCAGACATCAATGCCAGAATGATTATTCTATAACTGGGATAGGAACTGATCCTAAGTGTCTTGGGTCCCTTTTATTCTCAAACCTCTCTATTCACACTGTTAAATTAATTACTTGCTATTAATGCGAAATGAGAAAACACACTTTTTAAAGAAAAAAAATGAATTATATATGAAGTACAACACCTAGAAGTTAAGAAAAATCCATTTTATTTTAATGCCCATTTAAATAGGGTGATATCTTTCCATTTTACCTCAGGTGAGTATTTCATCAATTGAAAGAAATGCATTGTCTAACTTATCTAGCACACAGGGATATGCCTAAGAAGAGTATTTATTTGCACAACAGATTAGATGGAAAACAAAGCCTAAGCAGGTTTGTTTGGGAGAAAAATAAAATATGGACATAAAGCAAAATTATGACATGAGACCTGTGTGCGTGAAAAAGAGAAAAATAAAAGAAAGATGATCTTTTCCCCATGAACGCTAATAGATTTATCTCAATAGTTATGGTGTTGTATTATATTTATAACAAAATCTTTCTGTAAGTGCAGGGATCAAGGGTATTCTCTGCATGCCATAGCAAAAGAGTATCTTGCATGCCCTAGATGATCTACAGGAATACTAACTCTGTAGTAACACCAAAATTGTTATCCTAGTAATCTGAGCTTCTCCCCGATTTCACATGTGCATCGCGTACACAGAAAGACTGACAGGAAAAAAAACCCCAAACCTTATTAACTCAAATACACAATTTGCATAATTTATGAAGCCTCAGAAATTCAGCGTTCAGTGTTTTGAATTGTTTTCCAGGACCACATCCCGTATTTGTGGATATTGTCCAAAACACAGTGATAAAAACCAACTTGTTCAAAATATACATATGTACAAAAGACCGTCCCTGCCTCTATCAAGTGTTATTTCTAGCAATTTTTTGTATACTTTACCCAAATACCTCACTAAACGATTTTCTGCTGTCTAGAATGCATTAATATCATAAGACAACTTGACATTTTTATGGTTTTTCAGGAGTAGCTTCACATAAGCCTAGCTAGACTTCGGAAAGTGTTATCATAGCAAATCACTGGAGAATGAATTGTTTACAGTAACAATGGATTTCTTGAGCTTTCTTTTTTTGAGGAGATGCATTGGCTGCTACCACCAGGTGTTTTAGCATGCAGCTTTTTTCCACTCAAGTGCATTCTTTTTGTGACGCCGAAATGTCAGACACTTGGCAGACACTTTACATTTGCCTCATTTCTTGTTACTGGAATCGTCTTTGGTAACAAAAGAGAAACTCAAAGCCAATTTCTCCACTAGGTGTATTTTTTAATCTCTTTGGACTTCATTTTCAATGCATTTGGAAAATTCAGGGTGAAGTGTCTGACTGACATACAGGTTGCTTCACCATAAAAGTCTGATCATTTATCTGCAATGCCTATCACCTTGAACAGATAATGAGGTGGTTGTGCTGAAATGGTATGTGTTTGTGTGTCCACAGGAGTCAACGCATTAAACATCTCCCTAGAGAATTAGGGAGAGAAGGAAAATTATTATTCTGGGGAAAACTAACCACTAACACAGGGAAATGATAAGACAACACTCTGAAGAAACTTTTTCATGTTGTTTATAAATTGATGCACTACTTGAATGCAAGAGATCAAGAAATCTCCGCTCCTCACCTTACATCTGCACATAAGAAGGAGCATTTTCAGATGTGGGGTGACCCTGCTAGGACCATGCTGGCAGCCTCCTGATCACAAACATCAGCAAGTATTTCCATCATCAAGTTTTCTACTATTCAATTTATGTGGCAAAACCAAATGATGCAGTGACTCTCTTTAATATCCATTTTCAGTATTTAGGGAACATTCATTCATTTGAACTGGACATGTTATAGACAGAGGAACACATTTACAAAAATAAGTCAGACTACCAACAGCATCTGATATTAGCTACCAATTTGGGGTTTTTTGCTATTTAAAGGAATACCTGGAAATTAAATGCAAAAAGCCAGCTAAGCAGGGTAAATAAAAATGTTCAATTTTAACGATTCTTTGTGCTAGAGCTATCATTGAAGGTTCCTTCCTGTCCTTGTATCACTGCAGCCGTATTTCCAGCATTTTGCTTCTCCTCCCTAAATGCCAAGCCTAAACAGAGTGAATGCAAGTCTCTGGATACACAAGGTAGTGAAGAAGCCCTGCTCCTCCTTCCTGAGAAGCAGTGAAAGAGGTCACTATACAAGACAGCTCTTTGCAAGTTTGCACAATTAACACAATTCCTCTTCCTCCCCCCTTGCACCAAATCACTTTTTCTGACAGCATAGTAATCTATACTTAATGTATATATTTATAGTATGAGCACTATAAAGGTCACCACCATTCTGCCAAATATTACACAAACACATAGCTGGGCTTTAAGGACTGGGGTGGGTGGGGGTGTGCATAGGAAAAAAAAAGCGAGAAAAATAGATACAGAGAACAAGATTCACTCTGGTTGCTCTATTGTTAGTATTTTCTTGGCCAGGAGGGCTAGTTTATAGCAGTTCTCTTGTGAAGTCCCAAGTCAAGGACTGTCAATGCCCAAGCCTTCTAGCAGAAAGACATCCAGGATGATAGAAAGGGAGGCAAAACCAGGCTGCTATGATTAGGAGCTACTTTTTTCTACAAGAGAGATGGATGAGCACAGTTACAGCCTGGATAAACCATCACAACCCCAGTCAGATGACGGCTGTACACCTAATTCCAAGGCATTTCTGGTCCTGCTGTTTCAATGGCATAAATCTTAGCATTCATTCTGCTGTGCAGCCAGCACTTTTTCATAGAGGTATCACCCACCTCATCAGCCTAACAGCTGATGCTGAGCCCACTGTCATAGCTTAAGTACAGCAGCAGATGATCTCAACAACATTTGAAATTTAGAGCCTGCCAGAGTCCTTAGGAATTTGTACTTGTTATGAAAAAATACAATTTAAAAAAATTAAATAAAAATGAAACTGCTTATCACCGATCCACCCCGCAATACAATTATCTACATCCATCCACTAGTGAACTTGGTGCTTTGAGAAGAGTCACTATGCTAATATCTTTAAAGAAATATGAAAGTTATAAAACTGGCAACTTACTAATTTTTGAAAACATTACATCAAGACACCCTCACCAAAAACAACCTACAGCGTTTTAGAATTTATTTCTGTACCAGTTTCCCAGTTGCACAGGAAAACATGCTGAGACATATCACCTTACATACAACTTCTTCTCCCTTAAGCCTGTAATTAGTCACCATTTACTTCTAATATTCCTCAGGTGAAAGCTCACCATCAAGTTTTATCCCTGAGACAAGCTAAGATACTTTTAAAGTTACCCAGTTATGAACATTATCATTTCTACAGCCTTTTTCCCCATGTAAGAATTACAAAGAACTTCAAATACAATTCCATTTAAAAAGAAAAGGGGATTTTTTTTTTTTGCTAATCAAGCCATCAGGTCTCATAAGATGCAGGTGTCATTCTCATTCCTGCTGTAGACTTCCTGAGTAATTGTAGAGAAATTATTTGTGTTCTTTGTGTTTTAGTTCTCTATTCATTAAACTGAGCTAACAGCACTTCCTTTCTCTGACCTTTTTTACATTTCCTCTGAAGTCTATTGTAAATTTTACTGGGCATGTACTGTCTCTTATTCTGTATAAATTCAGTATCTATGAAAATAAGACCTTGATTTCAGTTGGGACAACAAACAACAACTAGAAAAGAAATAATAACATACTGACATTTCTACTGGAATAAATATGTAAGTTATTTTCTTTTAAAATACAACATGCTTTAGCTGTGAAGTTTTAAGATGAATGACAGTATAAAACAGATATTTTAATTCTGTGCTTTGTAATGCCACATTATCTTGCAGGCATCAACATTAAATGTGGAAGTCTCTCTCAAAATACAAGATATCGCTTCTAGCAACCAAAGTAGCATTTGTTAACTCATGTACCATTTTTAAGCCCTTAATATTATAGGCTATGCAAGTTATCTTTAAGTTAAAATCTTGAAGAAAGGGACTTTTGATAAATGACTAGCACCAAGCCTCTAAAACAAAGCTCACAGACAGTGAACCTTTAACATGTGACATACTACTTTATCAGGATTGATTTGCTAAAAAAGAAATTAAACAAAAAAAAAGAAAATTAAGAAGCCACAGGCACAACCATCTTCTACTTAATGTAGAGACAATTAACAAAAAAGTGAATCAAAGGGCATATTAGAAATGACAGCAAAGTCTCCTGACTGTGCTTAGATATGCAGAGCACCATTGCAGAGAAAAGATGATTTTCAAGGATGGGCTGCTAGAGCTAATTTCCTGACGCCTTCCCTCCCTGAGTATTTGAATGCAAATGTTAAGTACTAGTGTTTCCTAGGATCAGTTGGAGTATTCTCTTAACAGACAGATTTTGACCATGGAACAATGTTTAGAGTACATGAAGGAACGAGCAAGGGTGATGGTAAACCCTAGATATATCCCGTTGTCTTTAAGCACTTAGTTTTACTGTATTTCAGGCCTAGTGTTATACAGAAGGCCACTGGAAAGTTACACACCCACGATCATGAACTCTGATGGATTAAATATTCTTTAGCATTGCTTTGTACTACCAAAAAATAAAAACAGTCTCAATAAAAGTGATCTGGTCCTAATTTCACCAGTAAGCAGGACTAGAGAAGTCACTATTCCTGAAAGTAGTTCTTTTCTGCCCTATGCTGCTAAGCTAAATAAGGAAACATGCACGCACACACACACACACGAGAACCAGAAGTTCTGGGCAAAGAAAGAATTCTTATTTTCACTTTTGCCTGGATTCCATTTGTTTAGAAAGACTTTTCAGATGCATCCACAGCAGTCACCAGCATTCCACTATTATAGTACAAAAACAGCTGCAGTAAATGCATTATCTCATTTTTCAATTGTTTAATACAAATAAATATTTCCTGTGATTGCTCTTCTGAAGGATAAAACAAAGAGATAAAGAGCAAGGGGATGGATAGTTTGCAATGTTTGCTTTGACAATGCTGGCTTAAACCACACAAGCTCCAAGTGCAGGGTTTTAGATTCAAGATTATTTAAAACTGAACTTTATTTACCCTCTTCCTGGTTCTGGAGGGGATAGGGTTAATTTTCCCCAAGGACTTGGCAAGGGTCGCAGGTATCCCATACCATATAGCTGGGGGAGGGAGTGGGAAGTCAGGCTGGGGCTTTCTGGTCAGATTGGTGAGCTGTGGTGCATTGATAATGTTTGTACATTCCTCCTTTAGTTTAGAAATATATTAGAAAGACTTACTAAAAAGTCTTTTTAATATTTTAGCAGAATAAGGTTCATTTATGTAACAGCAGCCAACTTTATACAACTGGTTAGTCTCCAACACAGATCTTGAAGAGGCTGCAAACTGCACACTATTGACACTCATAAATTGGAAATAGTTGCAAATAATCAGAACAGAAAAACAGTTACTGCAGGTTCTACGGACTTGGAAATATAGGAAATAATACAAGTTGGGTTTTTTCCCTGGAAAAAGCAAGCTAATGACATGCAGATGAAAAACAATTATTCAAAGACAAGACAGTTGGGAACTAATATCTGTTTACATCTATGCATTTCCGTTACTATTTAGTAGTAGTATTAGGTAAATTAGTAAATTACTAAGCAAATTAGGGGTAAAAAAACCCCAGCTAGTACATTAGGAAGGCTACAGCCAGAGAGAGGAGGTCCACAATATTTTGGCAAAAGGAAGATGTTTCGAAAGTGTGCAAAAAAGCACCTAAGGCTGAGAATTGACAGCTAATTAGATATAAACTTGTAAATTGATATGACAGCAAAGAATGGTATTGTGATTTTACACCCTATTAATAAAGATTTCATTCTGTGGACAACACAGATAATTAAATGTCTTCCACTGACAACAGTTGAGCCCAGATTTACCATATTGCACAAACATGATGCAACCCAGACAGATACAGACAAACTGGAAGGAGTTCTGCGCAAAGAAAAAAAAAAAAAAGCTTTGCCAACTATATGTGAAGAAGCATTTCAATAACATTAATTAGGAGTTTGCACAAGATGATCTCCAGATGTCCCTTCAGCCACAACCATTCTGTTATTCTGTGATTCTGCAACTGTTCAGATGGTTCAAGAGACAGGAGTAAGAGACAGAAAGTTTACAGCACAGGTTAGACAGTACATTTCACACACACTAGAGAAAATGCATTTTGTAGCAGCAAAATGGACTGGAAAGACAGAGGATAGTATTTGTATGAGTGAATGCAATACATATAGAGGATCCTGTATCAGAGTAGTCCTGTACCAATCTGACACTTAAGTGAGGTTAGATTAACTGAAAACTGTCAGACTCCAGTGTAAAGATCAGTTGTTCTTATTGGGACGTTTTGGGGAAAATTGAGAAAGTTTTCTTTGACTCAGCCTCAATTAGAAAATGGTCAATATTGTTTTCCCAGGACCACGGGACAGGAAATACACATTTTCTTCATATCTAACTTCAGTTCATAACAAACTCCTTTAATCACAGTGGTTTGGTTACAATGCAAATCACTTTAGACTAGAAACCTCTATTTCAACAATTGATGTGAGCACACAGTTGGGAATCGCACAGAATTTTCAGACCAAGCTTAATAATTATTTTGCCTTCTTTCCATATCCTGTCCTTGTCTCTCTACATCAGGTGAGGAAAGGAATTAATCTGTTCAGGCACCATCGCATGCATGAGATGAGAAAAGCATTTCCACACAGAATCCCAGTTTCTTCCTAGTTCTCCTAGTGAGAACATCACGAGGAAGAGATAGACAAAGATAACTTCACTATCTATTTCAGTATTTTACATGCTTATTAAATATTTATCCTGCAGGGAATATTGCTGAAGGGGTTGTCTTGGCAATACTCTGGAATACGATGGACTAGCTGCTCTTGAGTTTTCAGAGATTTGTTTCCAAATTTTACATTTAGTTTCAGCCATAACTTCTTCCCTGTAAAATCACCATAACTAGTATTAAATATTTTTTTAAAAGTCACTTTAAGTAATAACATATTATCTATACTTAAATACATATATGCATTTGCATAAATATGTGTGTATAGATATTAAAAAAAAAAAGACAGACAAAAGACAATCCTCAATATCTTTCTGTTGGTTTACAGATTTGAAAGAGAGCCCTAAGAAAGGATAAAAGTCAATGACAATTCCAACTTCAAGTTTAGCGTTTGCTGTTAGAACTTCCTTAGGAAAATTCCTTAGGAAGTTTTAATGAATTCCCATGGAGGGTACACAGCTAATTTAGCTGGTTAACAAGTGAGTTGTCTGTAGAAAGAAGGTCTTCAGGCAACATGAGTAGCAGTCATGCATACATCTACATTCCTTGAAGAAGCCCTTGTTTAATGAATATTAAACTGTTTCACATAGATCTGTTTAGATGTCGCTGGACTCTGAGGAGATTTTCATGATCCATTGTGAGACATAAAAAATCCATATGTAAAGCTAGAATGATATCAGATGACAATCTTATTTATAATGATGGCTGTAGTATCATGTCAATATTAAGAAACTAATTTCTCACTCTATTTCCTTCCTGCAATTTTTTGAGATTTAACTGATCATTCCTCAGCTGTAATTTTGAGCTCCACTGAACTGTTGTGGATGTTCCATTTAAAAAAGGAAAAAAGAAAGAACATGAGTGAACCGAAGTCTTTCTTCTGCAGCCGAATGGTGCAACTGATTGCGTTCTAACCTTACAAGCAGTGCTCAAATGGTGACTTACTATCTTTGTTGAAGATAAAGCAAAGATATCAACACTAACCCTGCTTTTTGCCTGGTTAAAAAGCTGCTATTGTGACTAAAAAGACAGAATCTGTGTATGCATACATGAGTATATATCTGTATATTATTTATATTTTATGTATACATCTGTGTGTATGCAAGATTTGTATTTTAGCTATTCATCCTTCAAGTTCTTGGGTGAATGTGATTAAGAGCTTTGAATTCAGGAGGAGAAATAACATCTAGTTTCATCTGCTATAGCTGCATTGCAATCTTATACAGATGTTCATTTTAATGTCCAGTTTTCTTGAACGGCAGACTAACACAAGCTTAAGTTTTTTTGAGATCCTTCAAAGTAAGTAGCTACACAAATCCAAGCCACATCATAAACCACTGTTGATTACTCATTTTCATATCTCAACCTGTAAAATGAGTTTAGTTATTTGTGAGCAGTATACTGCTACAATCAGCTCACACCAAATTAGTCATTAAAAAAAAAACCACACCTACAAATGGGTAAGGCTATGGTTAGAAGAAAAAACTGTTCTGCAGTGGCAATTAACTTGTTCTTGTACTAAACCCAAAATTTTGATACACCTACATTAATGTTATTTGGCTTTAGAGTAATCTTTGAAACTTGCCTTAGAAAGATACTTATGAAGTATTTCTATGATTATTAGAACATTTTTTTAAAGCTAGCTTTTTTATATACTTGCAACAGAGCCCTAGTAATTCCATTAACTGCATCCCATATTTCTGCAATGTCAGCTATTTGTGTCTCTGTGTTAATGAAATGAATAAACTATTCAGTTCTGAGGCACTTTTCATTACATAAGATCAAGAGAAGTATTGTAAAAGAATGAAACAGCTGCAGGAAGGAAGGGAATTCTACATTTCCCTGCTTATGATGTACTTTTAGAGATTTAGATACTGTGAAGCTATCCAAAGCTCCAGCCAATGTTTTATTCTAAGCAGGAAGACCTCTAAGTACTAATATACTGAAATCATCTGCCATTGTTTAAAACAATTGCTGTTGATTTTTAGCCCAAGAACAATGCCGAATTAAACAAAAGCAGTGCAACAGTATAGGATATAATAGAATAATAGCAATAGAATGAGAGGTTTGCAGAAGTGTGAGGAATATTTAACTAAGATATAGAAAAGATTATGTTGAAGCAGCACATTAATTCCTCTGTGGAGCTGTAATAATTTTGCTTTCTTTCCTCACCTCAAAGTTGTTATATGTTGTTTCTCCAAGGCCAGGTATTTTTATTCCTTGAAATACAATAAAAAAATGTCTACATTGTTTATTGTTAATTGTTTCTGGAATGCTAGGAACATTTTAAAAATATATGACATGTTCTACTTGCTCTCAGCAGAAGGCCTATTGCCTTTTACATTCCTCCAATATTATAATTTAATTACTGTGGAATTTCTGCATATACAAGCTGCATTTATTAATAAATATAAATCAAAATGTCAACTGTAAATTACTGATGCACTATATTATCTCAGCTTTTCTGTAGAGGTCCTCATAAAAATAACTTCATTTTTGACAGCCTGACTTCTAGGCTTTTATATTATAGCTCTCAGCAGGACACAATCATGCATATATATGTTAACCTTCAAATAAATTTTCTTTACAGGAAATATAACCTCTTTGACACAAATCCGCGCACGTCCATGCTTTGAAACTTATATTCTAAATTGCAATGATTTCGTCCATTTTCTTGCAGTGAAAAGGCTAGAGATTTTTCCAGAAGATAAAGCTACTCACTATTGAAATATCCTAATTTACAAAAGAAGTTACTCTTTAATTAAAACTAATACTATACCTCTCAATTAACCTGCTTTGTCACACATCCTTCACCACCAGCCACGCACTTGCTTGAAAACCACGTACATTTAAATCTCACTGTCCTCCTCTTGGTATGATACACAGCAGGTAAGTCATAGTATGATGCACAGCAGTTGACATGCATGCTGCAGCCTGGCAATATGCCTACATTCACATATACACACCACAGTAATATATGCATGCATGTGAGCTTCAAGATACTATACACATTCCTGCCAGTTGCCTGTAGAAAGAGTTCCATAGTCCTAAAGACACCAGATCCATCATCCTGAAAATTAAAGTCTTAGGTGACCAACATAAACATTCCAGGCATTATTTTTTTAAAAAAACAATATTTTCAAGTAATTACAGCATCTATCTAAACAGTCCACATCCAGGATTAAGCTAGCTAGCCGTATCTGTCAAAGGTATTTATGTGTCACTAGTAGTACCTAATCATTATAGTACCTAGTCATCATAGAGAAATGATTACTGGAAAGAATCTAAATCACTATTAGACCAATCTCAAAGCACAATGTTGTAATTACAATTTGAATTTCAAATACAGAATACAGAGAGCGATATGTCTCTTTGGGACAGCTTTTCCTAGTCTTATAGCCTTCAATTTTTGGGGTTTTTTTATTAGAAAAATAGTATTTTCCTTTTTTTTTTTTTAACACATTGACACACTGCAAATGCATTTCTACAGGCATAATATACAATGCTATGAATATATTTACATTTACTCTAAATATTTAAAGAGTAAAGCCTTGGATATAATCTTGTAAGAGTTATTTGTAAACCGGAATATTTTTGTATTTTATCCGTGCATTCCACTGGAGCTGAAAAATCAGCGGCGAAATAAATCACCAGCACTTTTTGACTACATCATCAGGCTCTGTCAATTTGCTTTAAATATATGAGATGATCCGTACTGATAAGAAATAATACACCTGGTCTAACAAAATACATCTTGATCCTCCTGTCAGCGACCGACCATGACAGTTCCAGGAGGAGGGGACCGCTCTCCACAGGCGGTGGCAACCACCTCTGGGAGAAGAGCTGACAGTCCCTACCAGCAGCATCCCCTCTCCCCAGAATTCGCTCCCTCCTCCCGGTCTCCTGACAGCAGCAGGAGGAACAAGCCTGGCTCTCCCTTCCTTGTCTCCCCGACATGTTCCTCTTCCCTCCATTTGGGACAGCAAAGCTTGGTTTTACCTGCACTTTTCCAAGAAGCCCCACATAGAAACTTTGTTCTTCACACACTGAAGGCTACTCAGAACTGTGAATCCTAACATTTGTTTTGATGTAGCAAAGTAAAGTACACCAATCATTGTCATGGCCTGGAAATATTTTAACTTCTGTGTTGTATAATTTAAGTGTCATTGACTCAAATGAGGGATTAACAACGGGCATTAATTGGAACACAGATAACAAGGTTTTGATGAGATACATCTTCTTTATGCTCTACTTTCCAAAGTTTTTAATTTGATGAAGGTAAAATTGATCTTCTCTGTCTGGATATGAAAGTCCTGTGGCAGCATTCTTTACACCACCGCAGGCTGATAAGGGTGGATGGGCATATATCCTCCAGCAACCAAACAACTAGAGTAGAAAGTTCCAGCTTTTGAAGAATAGAAGAAGGGTTTGGGGGCTTCCTTGTTCTACCATCAACCCTGATTTTTGGTGGGTTAGTTAAATTAAAGAAGGTTTTGTAGCTAGGCTCTTAGCCCAGATGATTTTTAGCTCTAATGAAAGACTGGTGGTGTTTCCTCTCAAATTAAAATTTGTTTGAAATAAAAAGTACTCGTGTCCAGGACTAGTTAATGCCCAGCTGTGACACACAATACTTTTGTAAAGAAGAAAGTAGGTTTTTTTTCAGGACACTGTTGATAATCTGGTGTTTCCCGACTGTTACACAGAAGTATAAAGTGCAATGGCTACTGTGATGATCAAGTCATTCTGCTGGAATCTCTCACCTTTGACCAGGAATATTTATCTAGGAAAAATGACTAGTCATCCTCATGACAGGTTTATTATTCACTTTTCAATTTTCTCATAGCAATATACCAGCCTTCCTAATTAACAAACAAGCAAGCAATTCCGTTTCTCCAGTTTAACACACAGATGTTACCAAGATCTGTTGGGAGACTTCCAGGCACGCTTCTTTCTGCCAGTTTTCCTAAGCTCATTCCCTAATTTTAAAGGCTTTCTGTTCTTCTCATTGTTTGGTGTTGGGTGTTTTGTTGTTGTTTTTGTTTGTTCATTTGGTTTTGTGGTCGGGTTTTTGTTGTTGTTGTTGTTTTTACACACTACCTATTGACTGTCCTCTGACTGGCTATATTTACATTTCTTTCTCATTCTCACCTCTTCAAAGAGATTCAAGAGAATTTTTTTTCCCCCCTACCCGTGAATGAACAGATATTCTTTATTTCTGATACGTTCAATTTCTCATTAATCCATCTCAGGAGATGTTTCATGATGCTGTCCTCCCATCAACTTTTATCTTACCATCCAGTACAGCTAATTCTGAAGAACATGCTAGCAGTCTCCAGAATTCATTACAATGAGCTTTAGTATCTTTTAATTATAATTCCATAGTAACTGACAATACTGCTAAGGCTTCTTATTATTCCAAGTATCCTTTTTGAATCAAGTTCCATGAGCAAATGCGGCGAAGGAAACACAATAATTTAGTTTTCATTAACATCCAGCACAGCACGTGCATTCCTGCACGCTGTTGGTAACCCAGACAGAATCAGTAACCATGTAATGCATAGATGTTAAATCCTACATCTGTTTGATCTTTTACAAGTGTTCTGTAGTCAAACTATACCTGCAGCATGTCTAAGATTTGCGACAGCTTCTTCATGCTTTGCATAGTCAAAACGCGTGCCCGTTAAATCCAGAATATCCAACACAGTGCAGCAGATGCGTGCTCGACTTCAGATCTATTTGACCTTCACCATACATTACACATCAAGGTTTCTTTCTGGCATTCCCCTATTATAGATGCAATATACACTACTGCAGATATACACAACATCAGATTATAGCTTATTTCGAAGTATTTTAGATCAGAAAACATACATGGATACCACAGGCAAGAGTGGTCTAATTTGAAGACTTAGGAGTTTGATGATAAGGGAATGGATGCTGTATAGCTTAGATGATAATGGGGTAACCCACTCAAGGCTCAGACACTCTTAAATACACACTTGTAGTAGAGAATGACTTACTAATACAAATCAAAACTTTAATCCAGAAGTATTTTTGATTGTTAACTAATCAATACCTGCAGCAGTTAGTCACTTACAGTCAGCATCCTCCAGAACCGTATTATTTCTATTAGTAAGTACTTCATGGAGCAACAGTGGAAAACACCACACCATCTAGTACTTATGGCTTTATCTCCAAAAAGCTTGCTATATGATAAGATTATCTCTTTGAGAAAAATCTAGCTATTAAGATACAGATTTTTAGTCTGACTTATAAGGAAGTGACACATTTCTGAAAATCTTGTCCTAACACTCTTATTGTTAAAGATGCAAGCAGAGGAAGTCACAAGAGGAATTTTGCAGCAAAAGCTAATCATATGACTAATGAACATTTTGACAGCTACAGAACACTATAAAATTTAAAAAAAAGGGAAAAAAGCCCACACAACTTCTGAGGTTGGATTGTCCCCTTCCTTTCACAAACAAGGGTAAAAAATATGCTACCTAATTGGAAAATTGTGTGATACATGACATTCTCACTGCACGTTTTGGAATGAATGCAAGCAAGATAGTCTGGGCTTATTGAATGGAGACTAGCCAAAGCTGCACATATAGCAAATCAATGCACACTGACCACAGATAAAGCATGGTATGAAAAGTGTATTATTTTCATTTTAGCTGTAGTAACAGTGGTCACTTCACATGGATTTGGAAAGACAACTGGGAAGTACATGTCAGATAGAAATACCACTTTTGAAATAAAAGCAGTAATAAACTTTGATATTTGTCATTGTCTTATTCATAAGTACAAAAGATGCATCAATGTTTAAGTCTGCCAAGCTACCAGTTGGGCACAAATAGTTTTCTGATTTTATTTATTTCATTATAAAATTATTTGATATGTAACATACCCTATTACCACTGTACAATTCAAGAACAGCCTAGCCGAGAAAATCTTAGACAGTACATTAAACTGCAAAGGCAGTATTCTCAATGATGCAATAGCATATTACTTCACCAAAGGCACCAAAGCGTCTATCCAATTTTTGCACAGAAACTCTGGAAATACCAGATTTTTCCAGTGAAATAGTGAAAATATAATCTATGCAAAGTCTTGTGAGAGCTAATGTGGCTTAAGAAATGGTATCCTAGAAAAAACTGCTTTTACATTTGCTTATAAAAAAAACGCAAAACCCACACTTAACAGTTACTTAGTACATCTATTATATTTATGGCACTTGAAGTTAATGTTCCAAAAAATAAATTTCTACTTTCCCCTGAAAGTGATTAGTACTGTTCCTGACATTTGCTGTGAGAGGAATTAGTTTAAAAACATTAAAAAGCTAGTAAAGTTCTTATTTAAACATCCAATGTGAGATATTTGGGCTTTGATAAAAATGCATATGGATCTCCCCCCAGTTCCCAGAAGCTGTACAAGGAAGTTTCAGTGACTTAAATAGAGTCATGAAATCTCTGAAGGAAGTTTCCTAAGCCTCAAGAAGATACAAGATTATCCACACAAGTGTAATTGATCCTGGGATCTAGCCGTTATGGCTTCCACTTATGCATTTCTGGTTTATGGTTCATGTATGTAATTAGTTGTTCTTCTGAACAGCCCCGATGGATCTCACATTTCCTGTTATTTTCTCTTTCCATCAATATGAACATACAACAATTTTCCTTAAAGATTGTTTCAGTTGGAACATTTGTTTCCCTCACTTGAGGGACAATATTTCTTAATTTTTTTTTTTTTTTTTTATTNTTTATTTATTTAGCAGGCATTTCCCTTCGAGTAATTTTCCCTAATATTCCAGCTTAATGACTTACAACCCTCAGTGTATTTTCATCCATTTACTACAGAATGTGCATCATTTCCACAGTACTACAATCATTCAGGGGGATGGGGGAACAGGACACCAAACCAAAAATAACCTTAAACAAAACCTTCTTAAATCCCTTCTGAAGTAATCTGAAGTTTTCTATTGTATGCATTAAAATTCACCAGTGGTAATGGAATGCTAATAAACCAGGACAAACTAAAGACAAAATGGTACCTTAAAATGAAAAGGCATTAAATTTTAATGCTTCAGGCTTCAAATAATTTGTTTGTGCTTCCTGACCTTTACGAGCCTTGGTCTTCCACATACCACAATGTCTTATTTAAGCTGTTTGGTTTATCATTCCTCCATCCAAATCTCTAACTTCATTCCCAGCAGTCAGACACAAAACAGCAATCCTCCTCTCCCCACCACCACCCCTCCAAAATCCTTTGAGTTTTGATAGAGTTTAGTTATTGCTTGAATAGTTTACCAAGGGTCAAAGACTTTGTTACTGGGGAGCACAGGCATTGTGACCAATGAACCACCAGTCACATTACCAAACACAGTCCCCCAACTATTTGTTTTGAAAGGCTGAGCAATAAGCATCGACAGCTTCATCTTGATACTAAATCTGCATAACGGCTAAGTCAGTCATTGATTAGCATCTTTCCAAGTGTAACAAAATGACTGTGATCATCTTGGCTGTGCTAGAGGGCTAAGAAACCGGGGCTGTTTGCACTTGCTTCCATGGGTTTGGGAGGTGTATGTGGAATACGCTTTGCTACTACGAAGGTAACCCCTTCCAGAAGCCAAGGATTCAATCCTTTCCATGCTCTGCTAGAAGCTTGATTTAGCAAGTCTAGCCATATCCATTTTACAACAGGAACGTTTCAGTGCCAGTACATTACCCTCAGGACAGCAAAATGCCAATTTGCTCATAGTTGAAGAGCCTTGAGCTGAATCAGTATCATTTATTCAGATCAGTATAATTTATTCATTACTCAGGAATATGTGATTTTCATGAGCTAGCAATCAAAAGGAACCCAAGGATGCAATGTATATTCAATAGCTGGCCTGCCTTGTCTTCTGTGTCACATGAAATCAATCCTACACAGACTACTTGAGGGTGTGTCTCAGTGCTTGTGAGTAGATGGATAGGAGAGCATGAGGGCATAGACCCAACCTGCTTAGGAAGTTAAGTCAAAAACATTTTCCGTGCACTCTCTAGCAGAATTTTTTTGTTAATCATGGCCTATGGAACAGGCCCCTAGAGACACAACATGCCACTCTTGCCCTTCCCAAACCCTACCATCTTACAATTTTTTTTCTTATTCCCCCCTGCGTGACTAGGGACAGAGTAGATGCTAGTGAGCATGACTCTGTTTATACACACATTACAATGGCAATAAATATGAACCATAGGTCTTTAACTATATTCAGTGTCTCCAAGGCCTGGTATAATGTAAGTCATATCCCTTAACCTTATCAGACAACATTTTAGAAACAAAACATCAAGTATAGACATACAGGTTATTATCCAAGTACACCAAACACTTCGCAGCACTCATTATCCTCAGGACATCATGATTGCAAATACCTGCATAGCTGATGCATTTTTTTCCTTCTAGTATACCTATATTTGATCGGTTTTATCTAATACTCTGTATAAGGAGATTACCTCAGGAACTGCAGCCATCAGCCACCAAGTCCTTCATTGCAAGGAAAGTCAAAGTCAACACTAGTTAGTTTTCTGTAGAAATTTTAGCAGTGTTCTTAAACTGAAGATATAACCAGTTTCATTGCATTTCTGGACAGAACTGTTTTGTCATAGTAGCGACAGCGTGGGGAGTAAGCCTGCGTCCAAGTTTAAGTTTCATCTGGTTCTGTAAACACTAGTTGTAAATATAGCTGTCATTATGTTTTACATCATGGCATAACAGGCAGCTATAACAACCAAAAAAGCTACATCTCAAAAACACAACAGAGAAACCAAAGGACCACCAATACAGCTCCTTGTAAGTGGATTTTTTTACACCTGGAATCTGTGTATGAACTTTGTTTTTACAGCAAACCATTCGAGCACACTGATGCAAGCCCAATGGCTGGGTAAGACAGGGGTTCTTTTCCTTCCCCAAGGGAAATCCAGTCTAGTTAGAAAGAAACTTTCTTCAAATCACAGGGAACTGTTGTGCCTTGTGAACTGTAAACAGCCTTCAGCAGAAAGAAGTCAGCATTTGCAGGTTCTTCTCTCAATCAGCTAGTATCAAACCTTAGGCCTGACAAAAGAAACTAGAAGCTGATGCATAAAGATTGCCTCTAGAAATTTAACATGTTTTCTAAATCCGTACTTTACTGTTTATTTGCATGTGTGCATCTCCACAGAATCTTAGTGCTAGCCCTCTTTCTGAGCCACCCTTTGCCCCTGAACAATAGCTGAGAAATCAAGCATACCTGGGAACACTGAAATATTAATTCTCTCGTATGGATGGCTGTACAGCAAAACCTCACCACAAGAAGCGTTACTGCTGTCCTACCACCTCCTCGAGCCTCCAGAGCTAACAACAAGCATCCAATACCATCCTGACACTCAGAGTTTCACAACAGATACAAGTTAGCATCAGGAAATATTAACAGCAGTTTAGTTTCCGCAGCAGCATGTGACACCACAGTCCCTGCTTTTAAAAGTCCTCTCTGAAGAATCTGCCCCTCCCTAAGAAAAACAGCATGTGCCCTACTCATTCAGAAATGGGGGAATTGCAGCCTCCTGACATTTTATACTCAAACAGCTCTCTGAAGAGAAAGCTCATATACTTTCCTACTGTATCAGATTCATTTAAGTGGGTGGTGAATTGAACCGGCATTTGCTAGGCTTAAAAATGCTTTATGAGGGAAAACACTGTGTAAGAGATCAGCTCTTTTAATTTTTCCCATACACACACAAATTATTTTGAACTACTAAGCCATTAAACCCCTTCCATATTAATACATTACTTAATCACAATTCATTTGTATTCCCTACAAAATTCCAGATAATTCATATTTCACCCAAGAAAGCAAGCTGTGTTACAGCACTTGCTGAGTTGCTACCAAATTAACTGTCACCAAGTAAGTGCATTGAATTCCAAGCGGAGATTTAAATGTCAAAGCGCTTCAGTAGAGGTAAGATATGTTTGTCTCTGTTAGTGCTTAGAAAAACCACAGTATATTAGGTCATCCCATTGTTCTGTCCTTAAAAATAGAGGCACTGACCTCACAGATGGGGCTCCTGATCCAGGTGAGCAGAGAAGGGATGATGACAGCAACAAGACGCATCAGCAGTCCAGTGACCTTCAGCAAAGACAGGGTTACAAGTCAGGCCCAAAGTCAGTCCAGGAAATCCAAACAATAAGTCAGGAACAGGCCCAGAAACAGATAAGCCTAAAACAGCTCAATCCATGTCTGAACCTTCAGGCTGGAGCTTAAATGAGCTCCTGGGCTGATGGGCTGCAGGTGTGGGTGGAGGGTCAGGCAAAGCAGGTCAGGTGAAACTGGTCAGGGCAACTATAGCCTAGTGCTGCCCTGAGGGCTGACAACCAATTGCCCCTCGTTTTGTCCAACTCCCTTTTGAACCTGCTGATTTTTTCCCTGTTAAGCACTTGGTTTTGGCCAGCATCAGAGGCTGTAGAAGGCTAGACAGACTATTGGTTTTGCCACGTGCGGCTCTTCTCAAGACAAGTGATTTTCTTTATATAGCTCTGTGTATTGTTTGCATTTGCTCTGTTTCAATTCAAGTAGAGATGGAAATGCACAAGTGCATACTGGGATCATACTTCACTTACACCTTAAGCACAGCTTCTTAAATTGCCCCTAACATATAATCTCAGCCTCTTACTGCATGTGGGGCAATCACCTGCAACCACAATGCACAGGCAGGACTTTTGACTCACATTTATGACTACAGCTCTCCTATTAACGCCTTTGAATGCCAAACTTGACCAAAAATACTGGAGCAAATATCTTTCAATGCAGAATCCAGAGTGAGATCTGAATTTCACAGCCACTCTGTGTAATTTACATGTCAGGACAACTGATGTCCCAAAGCAGCTTGAAAGTTCACTTTTTGAAGCTCAATTACAACTCCACTGTAGCATCTACTAAAAGGAAGTGTTGTAAGATATTCAGCTGTAGAAACCAGAGGGATAAAATGTAATTGTATTGCATGTAATGAAATACTTTGATATTTTGACTGACACAAAAAATCATATTTCTGTCACACATCTTGGAATTATTATTCAAGAAATGTTTTTGTATACACATGTACATTTCCCTACAGAAAAACAAAAATTACCATACAAAGAATTAAGCCATTATATTCCTTCTGCTCCACCTCAAATGAGACTGAACAGGAAGACAATGAATTTGTTCCTTTTCCTTAAAAAAATAATAGAGACAGCAACTTATATTTCAGCAAAAGAAAATAAGTTTTTTACATGGGTTCCTTTTCAGTGTTCATTTTAAAACCCTCACTTTAAGCAGGCAGTACTTCAGAAGAGAGAAGAATATGTATCATTTCCTTTTGTTGTTATACATGAATATATTCTCCAGCCTGTCAAACATCTAAAGTCTAAGCTGAGATTCTTAAAACCTTACAAGGCTTACTTATTTTTAAATTCTTATAGATCTTTTTTCTGAAGATAGGAAGATTGTGAAAACAGACATCAGAAAAAAGGGATCAGTCAATTTTCCAAATTAAATGTGAGCGAAGGGATGAAATAACACCAAACTTCACTATGGCAATGTTGAAATTCCCATGTTATTTAAACATGGCAAAATTGGAGATACCTTCCAGACCACATACTTTGGCCTACCGCTATTGAAGAATGAAAAATACCTCTTGCAAAAATAGCCAAATAATAATAGTGGTGTTATTGGTATTTTAAATGTGTGACACGTGTTTTTCAGCATGTATTTAGTTCCAGAATTACTCAATTTAAATATTCAGTTTTAGTAACATGTCTGCACCTGGTGCAGTGGACTGCAGATCAGATTCAATACTTACTAGGGAAGTCAACACAAATGGAGTGGAAGTGCTCTATAAAACAAGGAGGGGTTTCCTTTGGGTACTCGCATGACTGTGAGAAACAGTAAAATAAATCATCAATCAAAACAGAGATGATTCTTGCCAGGCATTGACATAGGTTAACTACAAAACTGAATTTAATTCCCCTAAAATTACATAAAGGATGCAATCTGATCATTTTAGTGAATTATTTTTATCTCCCATGAAGAAAATATTACATTATCAAACACATTATGCACTTGTATGATCACTTGATGCTTTTTAGAATGGACTCTATTCACCAGTAACATCTACATTCCAAGGGTTTTTATATGGTATTGCAAATACTGCAAGTACCACAAACATTTCTAAAAGCTGCATATGTGCTGTAGCTCAAGCTACAACCATGAATACTTACATTCTGTTTTATTAAGGACACCGCATATATAAATTGCAATTACAAATTAAAAAAAAAACTGAAAAAAGAGCTGCCAAATCAAATGTCGATATACATATGTGTTTGCCTGTGTGTGCACCCTTTGCATGTTTGTGGATAGAAAATGTGTGTTTGGAAACGCTGTCCATGTCATTTTTGGCCATAGCACAGCACACCAGGAACCAGTATGATTTGCTGTATGCTTCAAAAGTAATATTCACTTATACATGATGCCTTTGCATTTTGCAAAGAAAAGTGCAATAGCAAAGATTCCGATAACTAATCAGTGTTACCAAAACAGCCTCCGAGGCAATAACACAACTCTCAAATCCTGCCTTGCTGTACATCGTCCTTAAGACATTTCACCCAAGCACTTAACTGGTGCTGGTTCAGAAGCAGGTATAAATTTGGGATGATATTTCTCTTATCTGTTCATCAGCTAAGACAAACTAGCTGATTTTATGAGTACTCCTACTCTATTTCCGTAGAAACAGAAAACAATATGTTTGATTCATTGCTGAAATTTTAGAGGGAGTACGTGGTTAAATCATGACTTCGGAAATGCAAGTAACAGTTTTAGGAAGCCGCTCCAACAGTGGTTTGGGCTATGTTTGGTGTGATATGTTATCACTAACACTGTGTAAGGAATGCTTTGTGTTTGCTTCAACTATTGAATTAAAAATGGAACTGCCTTAGAGGAGAGAGGTGAACTGCTGTGGCTTTCTTTCCTCTGACAAAACAATAAAAATTTTGTTCAGTTCAATCAGTGGGCTCTATAGTAAAGCTCTTGGCTTTCAGGTTCACGGAAGAAGAGCAGTGAAGGGCAGCAAGGGGATTTTAACCTTGCCTTGAGCTCTACTTCCCTTCTAGACTGTACAGCATACCCCTGTGAGTGGATATCCCACTTCATACACATTGCATTAAAAAAAAAAAAATCACAGAGGACAAGGGAGTGAGACCAACTGGCTTCTTTGGTGACTTGCTCCATAACTTCCAGAGGCACTAAGGTGAGGCTGACTGGCTGGTAGTTTTACAGACCCTCTTTCCTTCCATTTTTGAAGACAGGTGTAACGTTTGGGAGTTTTTTAGTGACTGGGGAACGCCTGCAATTGTTGTGACCTTTCCAACTCTGGAGAGCAGCTTCACAATGATGTCTCTACCCTGCATCACCTTCAGACATAGCCACAGCTCACTGAAAAAGTAATGGTAGTAAATGATGTTGCTGATTCTGGGTATTTTATACTGGGAACTGCATACAGTGATTCTCACTGTCTGAAAACATTGTCACACCTGACTCAGACCTGCTCGAAAGATAAGGGGGAGAAGCTGTGACTTAGTTTTGTTAATCCCTAGCGGTGTGGACTAAGGTGAGACAATTCTCAAGGTCCACACACAAACTTTATTAGCTTAACTAGGTCCACAACAATGGGTTCAGTACATGACAAATTATGGTAGGCAGTACTTGACATCAAATATGCAATGAATCAGGCGAGCAGTACGGTATGCCTTGCATTATTTGCTTAACTTTAAGGGAAAAGAGAAAAA
>VZSF01008708.1:164969-195312 GCA_013398295.1 Chionis minor
AAAAAAAAAAAAAAAAGAAGAGAGAGAGAGGGGGGAGAGAAAAAAAGACAGAGAGAAAGAGATCAGTCACCAGTCCTGGTTCCAGCGTTGGTCCAGCCAACAGGGGGGTGGGGGAGTCTCTGGTTTGTAGGAGCGCTCTTCTGTGTGTCCCCCAAAGATACTCTTCCACCGCCAACTAGGGGCACGTATCTTCCCCTTTTATATTCACCTTACTAGACGATTCGCCCCACTATTACAAGGACAGTTTTGTCTCAGGTTTCCCACCTTTCCAGGTGGTAGGAAGCATGATTTGGGTGGGGGCACAGGTGCATTTAGCAGACAATGAGCTCACAAGCTGAGCAGACCCATTTGGCTTCCTGCCTCCTGTGCTACACCAGAGACGAGCAGGTGCCTGCCCCAAGCTCCATGCAAGGCCTGTCTCATGCAAGCTCCATTTCACGGTACTTATGAATGTTTTGAGACATTCAGAAAGGTTCAGAAGGCCTTCACCTCCGCTTCCCCCGGTCTTTGTTTTGGGGAGTCTACAAGTCGTCTCTCACAAACAGGTTGTCATCTCAACCACAATCAGCTTCTGGAAATTTTCCAACAGGCACACAAAGGGAATAGAGTCTTTGTTATTATTATTAGTTAAATTGCAGCACTTAAAGTCTTGAGGTTTTGAAGAAATTTTCAAATATGAAACCAAAAAAATAAACAAAGATGCACTTTGATATCTCCATCCAGTGCTACATTACACATGACAAAATTAGGAAATGTGAATGCTTTCTCAAAGCCTGATGTAACATGTTGGTCATTATACAAGCTTTACCATATCCCACACAGATATTAACACCCACTGTGGTAATTTCCGATTATGGAATCTCATTTGTGAGGTTCTGAATCATCTGGTAAATACAAGCCAGAAAAATATTGCTGCTTTAATAGATACGATTGACAAGAGGTGGGGGATAGAGGAGGAAAGCTCTTATTGTTACAAGTAACAACATCTTTCTTCATAACTACCGAGATTTATTTGGAAAAAAAAGTTGTTTTCTTTACTGAGTGAAATTATCAGCAATTTCTGTGTAGCTATGGCAACTTTCACAAAGCATGAAAAAGGAAAATGGATAAGGCAGAAAAATAAATTTGCAGGAAGATATGGAAAAAATAAAATTGAAATTTTCCAAAATCGAGTGCATTTCCATTTAAAAATGGTCCTCTCAAAAGGAAACCAAACTCTCCCAACATCTTGGGGTTTTAGCCTACAACCAATTTTTTATAACTGGAAACCTGTCAAAGAAAAATGAGTCCATTTTCTACAGCAAGAGAAAAAGAAGAGCTTCAACAACAGATTTTTAACTGCTTACAAAACCCAGCTTTTGCTTCAGATTTAATCCTATAATCACACACAGTATGCAGACAGAAAATGTTACAGTATTTACTTGTAGTTGAATTGACTGAGAAAAGTGTTACTATTAGGCACTTGCCTTATCTTAAGAAGCATTAAATCTGCTGGATGTGATGAAATCTGTTCCAAAGTGTTTATCAAACACTGTGAAAATCGGCAAGATTAGTAACACAGCAATGTCATTATTTGTCTAGTCAAGGGTAAAAGGTTCTTGGAAATGGGAGAAGTAGAGAATATTTACCTCAACTGGTAACCTCAGAAAACTTTGACATATTATGTTAGAAGACCCTGGATTATAGATGCTATTTTTATACAGTAATTCTTTTGAATACACTATCAAAAACTTTATATGGCTTTCAGTGCACTTTGGCCAAAGTCCCAGAAGTTGCAGTCGTTCCAAGGGCTTATGCTTTGGAACTACTGCCCTGAACACAAGCTCAGTCTCACGCCTGACAAATGCCAGCTAAGGGAGGAGAAAATGCTTGCTCACCTGAATCCCCTGCTGACACAGGGTGGGGACGGAGCACGCTCCTCCAGCACGAGGAGCTAATGGGTGTGGGAAGAGGTGAAAGCCACCTCATCACCAGCAGAGATAGGCAGATGGCATCTAGCCACTACAGAAGACTTTGATGGATTCTTCACATGTATCATCGTATGTTGCAGCTGAATAAGAGATACTTAATGGCCCAGCGTCCCCACTACCACCACTTGATGTTCTCAGGCAAAACCTCTTGTCTTCTGACATCACTCAGTATGTTGCATAGACTATTTTCTGCAGCTTATTATCACTCATTTCCATGTACAGTGTGCCACTTAAAGTATGCCACTTAAAGGTATAGGTGGATTGTTTGGGAGTTTGTGGAAGAAACCTACTCTGCATTTTATAACTCTGAAGCAATTTAGCCAAAACATAAATAAAAAAAAAAATCATCTTTTTTCCTGTGTGTTTGGTAGTTGGTGTGGAATTATCCAGTCACCAACATGTTCATGTTAAAAATGAGGGATCTAGCAAAAAAGAAAATTATAGAATCACAGACTCATAGAATGGTTTGGGTTCAAAGTGACCTTAAAGATCACCTCGTTCTAACCCCCCTGCATAGACAGGGACACCACCCACTAGACCATGTTAGTCAAAGCCCCATCCAACCTGGACTTCAACACCTCCAGGGATGGGGCCTCCACAACTTCTCTGGGCAACCTGTTCCAGTGTCTCATTACCCTCACAGTAAAGAATTTCTTCCTAATAGCTAATCAAAATCTACCTTCTCTCAGTTTGAAGCCATTACCCCTCGTCCTGTTGCAACACTCCCTGATAAAGAGTCCCTCCCCATCTTTCATGTAGACCCCCTTCAAGTATTGGAAGGCTGCTATGAGGTCTCCTCAGAGCCTTCTCTTCTCAAGACTGAACAACGCCAACTCTCTCAGCATGCCTTTATAGGAGAGGTGCTCCAGCCCTCTGACCATCTTCGTGGCCCTCCTCTGGACCTGCTCCAACAGGTCCGCATCCTTCTTACGTTGGGGGCCCCAGAGCTGGACACAGTACTCCAGGTGGGGTCTCACTAGAGCAGAGTAGAGGGACAGAATTAACTCTCTCAACCTGCTGGCCACGCTTCTTTTGATGTGGCCCAAGATACAGTTAGCCTTCTGGGCTGCAATTGCATGTTGTCATGTCATATTGAGCTTTTCACCCACCACTATGCCCGAGTCCTTCTCCTCAGGGCTGCTCTCGATCCATTCTCCATTCAGCCTATATTTGTGCTCAGGATCACCCTGACCCACATGCAGGCCCTTGCATTTGGCCTTGTTGAACTTCATGAGGTTGGCAGGGGCCCACCTCTCAAGCCTATCCAGGTCCCTCTGGATGGCATCCCTTCCCTCCAGTGTGTTGACTACACCACAGTTTGGCATCGTCAGCAAACCTGCTGAGGTACACTCAATTCCAACATCCACGTCATCAAAAAAGATGTTAAATAGCACTGGTCCCAATATCAACTTCTGAGGAACACCACTTTGTCACTGCATGCCACTTGGACATTGACCTGCTGAGCACAAGCCTTTAAGTATGGCCACCCAGCCAATTCCTCACACACATCCATCAAATCCACATCTATCCAATTTAGAGACAAGGATGTCATGTGGGACAGTGTCAAATGCTTTGTACAAATGCATGTAGATTATGTCAGTTGCTCTTCCCTTACCCCCCAATGCTGTAATACCGTCACAGAAGGCCACCAAATTTGTCAGACGTGATTTGCCTTTAGTAAAGCCATGCTGGCTATCAGCAATGACCTCCTTATTTTCCATGTGCCTTAGCAGAGTTTCCAAGAGGATCTGTTCCATGATCTTGCTGGGCACAGAGGTGAGACTGACATGGACATCCCTGATGCGAGGCCCCAGCAAGCAGCACACCTCTCTAGAGTGCATCAGGCTGGCAAATGGGTCCCTCTGTACCTCTCACAAGGAAGTCGCTACTGCTACACCCATCACCTTTTCTTAGTTGCACTGATGGTTATACAGGGAGCAGATCAGGTTGTCTTACTCAGCTCCAGCGTCTCACCTGATGAGACTGGGCTTTCCCCTTCTCTCTGCAGAGCCGTAAAGTGGTTCTGCAAAGGCACCTCAGGCTTCAGGGGAAGTTTCTTCCTCCTGCTGGTCCTTGCCACTGCAGGCTTCCATTCTTCCGTGTTACTGCCCCCCCTCCCTTCTGCATGTGCCAGTGCGGGAGTTTAGGGAAGCATATGAGAAAGGTAGATGTGTTAAAAAAAAAAACAAAAAAACCAAAAACAAACCAGGAGTAAAAATAGTTTCATGTAAGAAGTAACTAGGCTTTGTCAGGGGAAAAGGCCAGATAACAACCAACCTTTGACAGGAAGACCAAACGTAACACTTGTTTTGAAATACAGGAGGATTGAGCAGGAACAATGTGTAAAATATAAAGATCCTATTTGTCTTCAGTTTAAAAAAAAAACCCAGCACTTTAAAACGCTGCTTTTTGACACAGGGAATATTTGTGTCCAATGTCTCAGACTGGAGGCCTTTTAAAAGCAAGTTTCATCAGTTTTACTAAGGCAGTATATGTCCTCAGATATATGTGATGTTAGATATTAACCCTAAAAGCCTATGCTTTTTAGTGGATACTTCATACTTTCATTCCTTCCAAGCATCACATGCTTGTGGAAAATGAGTCGGAAGAATTAAATAAAATTTTCCTTCTTAAGAGCAGCTCGAGAGGTAATTATTTCATTAAACAGAGACCTCCGGGGCTGCTCAAAGCACAATGCCAGTTTCACTTTGAAACAGATACCGCTGCTCCTCATCCTGCCGGCTCCACTGGGAGGGGGAACCCTACCCTTCTGCCCATTAACACTCCTTACGGATTGCTCCCGAGAGCGATGCGCCACGTCATGCCGCACGGGGACCGATGGCGAGCAGGCAGCGCAGCCCCCTGCGAAGCGAGAGCCAAGCGCTGCCACCACGGCTCATTGCCATGTGGTGTGACAGCAGAGAGCCCGGCCCTGCGATTCCCAGAACGGCACAGCGCATTAGCATTTGTTAGATCCGCAACCGACCGGGCTCCGGAGAAATACAGTTGTGCAGCAGATTGGTAAACTGCTTTTAATCGCATCGCACAGCCTGGCTGTAATCTAATTTAACGGCACCCATGAATAACCTTCCTAGATAATATTCTGCTATGGAATGCAAATGGAGTTGGTAACAAGTAGGAAGGCTGGATCTGGAGATTTATCAAGATCCTTCAAGACACGGAGATACTGGCTGTATTCACAATGGGCAATTTGGAGCATACAGTTGTCACGGGTTGGGCCGGACTGGCCCAAGCAAGGTGAGCGACAGATGTTCCCTCTCTCCTGCTGAGCAGAAGGAGAAGAAGAGACACTAGTTTAATAAGAACTAAGCTACTTTAATGAAATATAAAGAATCAAATAATAAAAAGAAAATAATGAAATATATACAAAACCGTATCAAGCTCCCAGGATGACAATCACGTCACCAGCAGGCACTGGGGAAGTCCCAGACTGGACTCAGCAATGGAAGGGAACTGAATTCAGGAACACATGGGTCGGGGTCAAAGGCAGACAAACAGACGGAGTCCTCCTCAGATGCCGGCTGTTGAAGAAGGAAAGCCAGAGCAAGAACAAGAGCCCCAGCAAGAGCAAGAGCCAGAGACCTGACCCTTTGATCCCTCCGCTTTTATACTGAGCATGATGCAGATGGGATGGAATACCCTGTTTGGTCAGTTTTGGGTCACCTGTCTTGTCCACTCCTCCCCGCAGGTGGGATCCCTCTATGCTTTTCTGCTTCCAACCCTCCAATGGGGCAAATACCAAAGTTGTCTGGCCTTGGTCGTTATAGCAATAAGGCTAAGCAAGAGCCTCTCTGCATACAGTGCCTCGGCATCAGCTATAAACATGGGTCTTACTGCTCTGAGAGAGAGCAGTTTTCTGCACAATATGCTGTTAATTTCAGCAGTTAGAAGAGGCCTAGTTAGAAAGCAGAGTTACTGAACAAAATTGGTCCTGTTTTACCTCAAATCAGGACAACAATCTTCATACAAGATATAGGAAACACATACTGTTTTGAATGTGTGGGGATTTAATGCTATATACAAATCATTCCCCAACTGACATGAATGATAGCAGCAGTGACACAATGACTGCACTTCTGGCTGAAAGCGATACTTACAGTGTTGCTTCATTTAGGTATAATGTCACTGGATTCTTTTCTTTTTTCCTCTGAAAAGCTTTTACGGAAAACTGAAATGTTAATCAAGATAAAAATTAGTATATTGAAAACCTAATGAAATAATGATTACCTGATACCTTTTTCTAAAGTGAAATAATTTTGTTGTTAAATGTAGAATAAAAACATAAGTAAAAGCCACAGCATATGAATAAAATTCCTTACAGCTGCATTACCTTCCAGTTATGCAGATCTCTACTTATGATGTACATTTTTTGTGTGTTTTGGGGGGTTTTTTTGTTTGTTTGTTTTATTTAAAAAAAAAACAAAAAACCCCAAAGAAACCCCCACAACAAGTGCTGTGTCCATATTAAATATTCATGTAATTAGGTCTTTTGACTGACTTCTCTCATCCTGGCATTGAATGAGCAATTTTATGTCATAAATTCCAGCTGATTCAGTGGGTGGTGAAAAGGCAGTGATTTTTTTTCTATTCATCTAGAAAGCTCAGGAGGTGGCTCCCCTAAAGACATTTGGGTTGTCCCACACTGTACTTCAAGTTTGAGATGCCCCTTGCACTGCATCTTGGCAGGTATAATGTTGCCCCAAAGCTGTTTTATTTGACATGCAAGTATCACCAAATGTCAGCAAACCAAGGATGTTTGTGATGTTATTGCAGTCATGCAGAATGAGGGCTCCTAATAAAAAATACAGCATGTGTTGAGACATACAGTCTGCTCTTTTCAAGCTATTGCTGCTTGGCACCCATGAAGTCCTAGCGAACTACTCCAACCAACCCATGAGCAGGAATGCGCCATCCAAACAGATGGCTGCAACTGCAGGCAGCCAAGAGACCACGTTTTTTTCATGATATGTGGGTGTTGACAGCATTTCCAGACATAAATCCAAATGGCTGTCAGTTCTGAGCTTCTTGTCTAAAGGGGATATGTCAGCCTTAATCTACCGCTGAGACAGATTACCCTTCACAATAGAAAAATCTTCCCCTTATTTATAATTGGTTTACTCTTAACACTTGCAGATCTTTCCTTCCCTGAGCTGTTATGTTTTGGAGACCTTTAGCGACAGTTCACCCCTGAGGTAGATGTATCTCAAGAGTGAAAGACTATTTTGCACATGACTTGGGGGGTTTAATGTTTAGTCCGATACATTGGGCTAATTACAAGCTAGCATAGAGGCAGGGGTATTGAAAAAGTTTTTTGGCTTTATGCATGCTTACATACAAAATAAAATACAGGCACATACTTTTTTTTGTGTTTACATTTACAAAGGAATGATTCCACATTTGGTATACCGCTGTTACATACTGTCAATGTTGTGTAAGGTGCTTATGATCAGGAAGATTCCTCAATCACTACACTGTTTTTTAAAGGACAATGCTGATATATGTAATAAGAGAACATGACATGCTAGGATTTAGTGATGAACTGTCAAACTCAGCTGGGCAAAGTTTAAGGCATAGCCATTCTACACAGAATATGCAGAAGCTTTCCAATAACCCTTAATTAAATAGAGTGGCAAACCGAGTTCTAAAAAGCTGATTTCAGCTAAATCCACATACCGATATCTGCTCTGGCATTGCTCAATACAAATAAAAGTATTAAGAAAATTAAAGAATGCATAGAGGGAACAGTAGAGGACTATCCCTAGTCTGCCGAAATACACTGATACAGTTAGATGGTCTTTGCAATAAATCAATGACATAATGTTTCCATCAGATTTAATTTGCACTTACTTTCTCTATTAGCTCACATTAGCCTTAAAATATCCCTTGTTTATGCATTATGTCCGGTGACAGTAAATTGCCACACCCTTCTGCATCCCAGACCTCAAACAAACCCTTGTCAAGGCATGGTCATTCCAGAGGAACGATATCAGCTCAGTAATAGAGAAATGTGCATGAAAACTCTCAGTACAGTCAGTTCCATCAGGTGAAATGAGGTTTCTTTGGATTGCAAGCCAACGGCAGCCCAGAACAAAGCATGTTATAAAGCTATCTTAAGATTGATTAAATAAAGATGAAGATTAAAATCTATAATTGCATTCTAATTTTCTTTTCAAAAAGGGACAGATGCATTTGAGAAGGCCTAAAATGCTTTTATCCCTGTTGCCCACATGGCTTCCTTCATCCACATGTCATAATACTTGACATTTGATTAGGAGATGGGAGGAGGCAGAGCCTTCTAAAAATTCTTGTTGCTTTTCCTCCTCAGCTCCATTCCACATTAGTGAAACCTTTCATACTTCTTGGAGATGCCTCAAGGCTGAGATAGTTTGTGACACATAAGAGCCTGAAGCACTGCTGAAGCATGGAGATGGTGCTTTGGTATCTTCCTTCGTTCCCAGGTGAGCTCATGGCCATGGAAATAAACCTCATGCCTTCCTCTACTCCAGACTGGGGTTATCCTTCTATTGATTTGCCATGTTATCACAAAACTTAAAAAGCTTTACCAGTTTATTTACAGAGAAGACAATCGTTAATAAAAGGCCTCCTGGGCTCTCCCTTGGAAAACAAGTCACTCGGGCACAAGCAGATGTTTCTGCCTAGCAGAGGGACAAGGACCTCATGGATTCATTTCTTCTCCAGCAGCCCACCCAAGAGTCAGGCTTCTGGCAAGACAAAGCTCTAACCTGCCCAGGCGCACCACAGTTGGAAGTGCCATATTGGTCTCATAAGCTTGCTGGGGACAATTATATCTTCTCCTGCAGATATTGGAAATGATGTGCACGGGCTGCAAATTCAACATGAAAAAAGGACTCTCTCACATAGATTATCAGCAGCTGCACATGAGGTACTCATTTGAAATTCTCCCATAGTTGTAAAGGGCCCCTTGAGAAGAACAAATAAGCCCTGCCATGTTTCCTAATCTTGCTACACTAGTTATACAGAAAAATGTTCTCTCCTAATGATGACACAAAAGCTGCTGTAAGCTTTTCTGCTGCAACACCACTGCTTATATCAGCTATTATTCAGTTATTCCATCCTAACAGCAGAGAATCATTTTTGTGCTTTTCATTCTTCCTCCCAGAGGGCAACAGATGTAATAACTTATTCCCTGTCTGGCACATTAAGGCTTGAAAAATTAATGCAGTGCTGCTGAGATTTCCACTTTCTGCTTTACTTAGAGTGCCAGAGCTTTGAATTTCAGTGAAAAAAATATTAAGTAATAAAAAGCTTATTTTAAGTTTGTTAATGTACTTGTCTGTTTTAATGCTTTTCTGAGGTTTCCACAAAATAACAATTCCAGTGACTAGTCTTCCCGAATTTCTTTTGCTTCTAAGCTATTACTCCACTTTCTAATTGAGACCCCCTCCCATTTCACAATTATGACATACCAACTAAAATTTAAACACCATTATCAACTGTATTATGTTAAGAAATCAATTAAGAATATCAAATTAATGTAGATATGCTTACTTGCAACAGTTTTTAATCAAGCTGCTCACAAAACCTCCTTGGTCACATCACTCCACAGCTTAATCAGTCACTTATTGCTCTGTGCGTGTAGCTTACGCTTTATACCCAGGCCTATTCATTCCTTCAAAAATACCATCCAGTGATGTGAATTTTGTAAAAGATAGTAGTAGTCCAAACCACATTTCACCTGTGTTTTTCTGCTTTTGCTCAAACTGTCCCTTTGGAAGCAGCATGAAGAACAAACATTGCAGTCACGATGTAAAGCTTGCCTGAGGTTTTGATAACCATGTCACAAGGTTTGCAGCACAAAATCAGAGCCCAACTAGTCAAAGATTTCATCACAGAGGGTCCAGAGCATGTCACAGAGACAAATACTTCACATAATCCTCTGCAGAGGTACAGGGGATAGGTAAATGTATTTCTCTCTTTCCCTCTAAATAATTCACGTCATACATGTTCAACAGGCATATCTACAAACTGGCTACCTTTGCAAATAATAAACAGGCATATACCAGATTATTATAGTGAAAGAAAAAAGTCAAAGTGTAATAGAGCATGAGTTGAAGGCAGCTGAGGACAAAATCAGAGCTGGGAACTACTTCTCATCCAAAAATACCATGACAAACTGGGATTCCGCATTAAAAGAGATAAAACAAACCCTTCATTTAGACCTTACCTGTGCAAAGTCAGTTCTTAGTGTCAGAATTCTAACCCAAAAGGACAGGGTGGAAAGCCTCAAATTAAATACACAGATTCAAGGTGTATTAGCAGTTACAGGACAAAGAACTCCCCGGCAGTTTTCCCTAATGCAGTAGAGCATTTGCTAATGCTACTGCTTCATGTATTCCAAATCTGCAAGCATGGGAACAGCATTAGCCACATATCATGTCAGGCTGTCCTTTCACTCCTACATACAGCCACTTAGCTCTCTTCTCCTTGGACAGACATCCTCAAGTAATTTCTCCTTTGTCCTCCAGGCTGCTGGCTGGGACCCAGAGAGTGCTGAGCATTAAATAGCACAGACTTGATATTTCCAGTTTCTGGCAACACTTGTTCCTTTATTCCACAGAGAGGGATCTCTGTTTCCTTAAAAGCTGGCTTTGCTGATTCAGGCCTCCTCATCTCAGCAGATTTCAGTTCAGAGTTTGATCTATCAGCATCAAAGACATCCTTCTGTTCAGAGCATGCCTCAGCAATCAGACAATAAGCAGCAGAAAAGTTTCAAATGAGGCTAGTAGTTCCCCAGGAGACCAAAGGCAATTAATAACGTGTTTTTCTGCAAGGAGCGAAGCTAATGAAGCCTGATTTCCTACACATCTGAGACATTCATCATCTACCCTGTCTGTAAACTGTGAAACCAGTTACCACTGTAAACCAAGCTCCTCTGCCTCGCGCCTCCCGTCTCACCTGCCAATGCCGCCTTACCCAACTCCTCCTGTATCTTGCTGTGATAAAAAAATCTTCTTGTTTAAAGTCATCTTCGACAAACATCCACTATCCTCTTGTTCCTACTAGGACCTCCACAGTGTCCTCAGCTTTCTCTGTGCACCTTTATTTGGCCCATCACTTGCAAGATGACACACGCGGTGGCTAGCCCAGAGCGGCATGGGTACTCAGGTGCCAGCAAAACGCTACCAGCAGAATGAGCAATGTTTGCACCCTCAGCAACAGGCGTATTGCAGCACATGCCAAACTAGCAATTTTAATGAAAACCATAGGCACTTTACAGCTACGAGACCTCAGTTCAGCCAGAGTTGCCAAGTTTGGCTGAAACAGGCCAATAAATACAAAAGTTATCAGGAAGCATTGGACAGGTGAGACAGAAGAAGCAAGAAGAAACAGTGTGAGGGCAAAAATTCTTCTTTGAAAAATCAGGCAACCAAAAGAAGTCTTTCAACAGTTGCACTGGCACCCCAATTCAGTCATATATTTATCAGGATCTGATAGGAACTACTGCAGTTGTGTCACTGACCATCTCAATTTTTTCAAATAAATACGTGGAAACTATAATTTTATTAACACCCGTATCATGACAGTTGACTGCCATGTTGAAAAATGAGCAATGTTAAGCTAGAAGATGAACATGAGTTGACCAGACTGACACTAAAGAGACTCTAGCTTGAGTAATTCAGTTCCCCTCAAGTGTGTAATTAAACTGGATTATTCTCTATCAAATGATGTGGGAGCACACTTACTTAGAGGAAACATCTAAGCATAGCTATCCAGCAGCTCAAGAGGCTCATCCTGTGGATTCTTTGGATGTAACTTTTGAACACAGCATTTAGTCCTATTAGCAGGAACGTGAATGGGTAACTACTTTCATTCAGAGTTGCTCATCAAAACTTTTAAGCCAATGCCTGACCCAGCCTACAAACCAACACATCTGCCATTAGCCGGGATTTAGAACAAGCCATACAGATTGAAGTACTGGTATCTGTGGAACTATTTAATGACATCTCTTACCTAATCTCCAGATTAACTGGGCTGTACCTTGCCTTTAATCATGTGCTATTGTAAACAGTTTTGAGGGGAAACTGAGCAGACTTTGCAAAATAGTCTTTCAAGAAAAGAGTTTTCCTTTAGCAGGGGGCAGCTCAGGGAAATGGAATAGTCTTTATGAGATGCTGCCTACCTTCCAGTCAACAGCTTATAGGTCACAGCATATTGTGATTGCTGCTGCTTGTAATAATGTCTGTAAGACTTGTTTGCAGATTTCTCTCTCTTCTTATTATGAAGTCCAACTCTACAGCTAAGAAAAAAACCCACAAAAGATCAAAGGAGCATAACATCACTAACAGCATGGTAGTGGGCAATTTAGACCATGGATTCAAAGAAGTTTGACACTGTTTTGTTTTGGGATTGTTTTCCAGATACAAATGGTCATACAGACATAAATCAACTATATTAATTGCAGATGTTGGAAGTGACGCATAAATTTTCTGCAAAGGCCCTGGAATAAGTGTCCTTATTTTCTGTAATCCTCCATGGCATACTACATTTATTGAACAGGACTATGGCTGGCCTGGTAATTTCAGCTTTCTGTGATCAATTAAAATTGAGGAAATAGATGTTGCCATTCTGATCAGATCATTTACACCTTTGTATTTTGTGCTCTAAGTACAGGAATTATGGATTTGCATCTTTTTCTGATGGGAGAAAACTTCTGGCATGAGTCATTCATCACATAAGACCTTCTGTTCTCATCATTTAAGAGACCTACTTGGAACCTAATTATTTAACTTATGTTCCTTTAATTTGCTATTAAAAAGTATGATGATCATGCCTTAGATTTAAACTAGCTGATCACAGGAGCTGAAAATTGATATGTTTCTTGAAGATTAATGAAAACACCATCAAAGGGAGAACAGTTTGTTTGTTTAGTTTATTTTATTTCAAACTGTGAACTGGTTCTAAACTAAAGGGCAGAAGAAAGATGCATCAAATAGTTTCACTAAGAAAGAACTTAACAGCAACTTGGACAAAGAATCAAAAGAAAAACAAGGTGATAGAAGAGAGAGAAACCACAAATTAAATCATTATTTAGTTTATCTCATTCCTGTAATAAGTTGACCTTTATCTAGTGCAAAATTGTGCTATATTATAGTCACTGACTAGTAGCTTTTGTATTTGTAGAAAATATTTTATTATGAGGAGAAAAAGACTATTTAATTTTCAAGATGGACAGTTCTTGCAAATGAATTTGTTAAACATCTGCAAAGCCAAGGAGAAGTATTTCACAGCAGCAGCAATGGAAAAGCTCTGACCTGAAATTTACAAACCATGTCTGAAACTATTTCAGACAGTTCTTAATCACTAGCTTAAGAATCAGCGGGCCCTCTGAATGTCATTGGTATCAAGGTGAATGTCACACATACTGCAAAGGATTTTTTTTTTTTTCCAATTTTCAATGCTTGAAAGGGATATGAGAGATTTTATAGGCTATCAGAAAGGTGCGGAAAATATAGAAGTGATAGAATGCCAATGCTGCTTTCATTGCAGATGTACCCTTTCATAACACATGTATTGAAACATTGGAAAGTTTGCAGAACATTTTGCTTTAACTGAAGGGAGGAAGAAAAAAAAAAATTCTGAGTCAGCCCTCTCCAAATTTGAAGAAAACAAGTCTCCAAAAATGGAGAGAGAAGAGGAGAGCACACCAAGATGAAAAGGAAAATGGAGACTAAAGCAATTTACAGCATTCTGAGACTATACAGTGGAGCTGTTCATGACAGGCTCCAAACAACCTCTTTATTTCATAGAGTCATAGAACAGTTTGAGTTGGAAGGGACCTTTAAAGGTCATCTAGCCAAACCTCCCTTGCAATGAGCAGGTACCTCAACTAGATCAGGTTGCTCAGAGCCTCATCCACACTGACCTTGAATGTTTCCAGGGATGGCACATCTACCACCTCTCTCAGCAACGTGTTCCAGTGTTTCACCACCGTCACAGTAAAGAATTTCTTCCTTACATCTAGTCTGAATCTACCCTCTTTCAGTTTAAAACCATTACACCTTGTCCTATCGCAACAGGCCCTGCTAAAAAGTTGCTCTCCATCTTTTTGACAAGCCATGTCCTTCATATGTTGGGGCCCCCTGAGCCGGACACAGTACTCCAGGTGCGGTCTCACCAGAGCAGAGCAGAGGGGCAGAATCACCTCTCTCAACCTGCTGGTCACGCTTCTTTTGACACAGCCCAGGATAAGGTTGGCCTTCTGGGCTCTGAGCAGACATTGCTGGCTCATATTGAGCTTCTCATCCACCAACACCTCCAAGTGCCTCTCCTTGGGGCTACTCTTGATCCATTCTCCATTCAGCGTATTTATGCATGGGATTGCCCTGACCCATGTGGAGGACCTTGCATTTGGTCTTGTTGAACTTCATGAGGTTGGCAGGGGCCCACCTCTCAAGCCTGTCCAGGTCCCTCTGGATGGCATCCCTTCCCTCCAGTGTGTTGACTACACCATGCAGTTTGGTGTCATCAGCAAACCTGCTGAGGTACACTCAATTCCAACATCATGTTGCCAATAAAGATGTTAAATAGTACCGGTCCCAGTGCTGACCTCTGAGGAACACCACTTGTCACTATTCACCGCCGGTGAGTGCAGAGGACATAAATTTCTGCCAGGTGGCTACTATTGCTAAGCTCCTTCTGGAAGAGCAAGGACCACCAACTGAACCGACCTTTCAAGGTGGCAGGGTGACAACACCAGCCATGCTCTTTGCCCACTCTGGTGCTTCCCTGCCTCAGGGAACTCCCCCGTGGCTGGGATCTGCTGCTCCGCTGTGGGCTGGGCTAGCGCCAGAGCAGCTCACCTCAGTGACCAACTGCTAGTTTCCATTACTCCATGCTTAAATCTCCCACCGTTGCTTTGGCAATGCCGAGGCCTCATCAGTGTCTCTTGCCAGAGCTGCTGGCTGGTCTCTCGACTGCCCGGGCATTTCTCTCCCTCAGAGAAGCCCAGAGAACATTTCCTTGTCTAATATGGGCATGTCATACAGCAGTGATATTTTACACCAGCTAAGAATCTCAACACCTAAGTGTTTCAATAAACCTAAATCAAGCACGGCTACTTCCGTTCAAAACCAGAATATTTCTTAAAATACTCCTGGGCCAGGCTCAGCTGGAATATCCTTATGAGTCTGACTGTTTGCTCCCGTTACACCCCACAAATGCCTCAGCTCCCTTCACAGAGCACAGCAGGTGGCATGGACTCAGCTCGTATCCTACATCAAACAATCACCAGAAGTTTCGTGTGGTAACCGGAATACCTTTTCAAAACAGATTGGCTTTAAAATGAAACAACCACCAATTGCTTTTGAAATTACACCAGCTTTCCTTCAAAAGGACTTCTCATAAAAAAATAAATCAATGAAATATTAACTGTCATTTCAGTTGTTAGGATAAGGCAACTGCAGTTTTCTCTCTCCTCTCTTTCTCTTCTTCCTCTTAAAAAAACCAAACTCAAACACATAAAACGCAAAGTCTTCAATGACGTCCCTGTTTTTACAACACAAAACATGAAAAAATTACCTCAAATACCAAAATGGGCATGATTCCTCCTTAACATGTTTCAGAGGATACTAAACTAGTCTTTGGAAAGAGTAACTAGTTGTATGCGCAGAGCATTAGAATATAATTGATGTTTATTAGACTTTGTGGGGGGCAATAAATCATTGTTTTCATTTGTAGAGCATTATTACAGGAGTGATTTAACTGAAGAAATTCTTCCTCATGGCCTACAGGAGTGAAAGGTTAATGGTATAATGAATTCCTATAAAACAAATAGTAGACTTTTGCCATCCTTCAGCCAGCAGGTGGTAAATTAGCAGGTAATAAAGTGTGTATGCAATCTGCATTCACAGGCCAATAAATAATATTCAGGGTCTGGTTTTACCTGCTCTAGTTGACAGTGCATTACTGGGACTATATAGCTCCATAGCATCTGGGAAAGGTGCAGAGAGCAAAAGGGAGCTGATTTTGCAGTAGCCTGACTTTTAGCACTGATATATGTCAGATATTACCAGAGAGGCATATCTAGAATATTAGAGCAATGCTCATAAATTCCACATTGCGCTATAATAAAGTACTGCTTCTACATGTGGCAAATACACATTCCTGTGGTCCCTTCAGCTTGTGACATTTACTCTGCCATCCTATTAATACTGGTGGCATTTCATTCTGGTAATGGAATAGCTGAGGGGAAAAAAACTTTAATATGCAGCACCACTCCGAAGACCAAAAATACCCCCTCCTAAAATAATATGCTAGCTTTCACTGGGAAAGTTAAACATATTATCAACATATTTCTATGAATGGGCATTAATTATCCATTCATTCTACAAGACTTGTGTAATGTGTTGATGCTCTCCAGCTACAAAGAAATAGTGCTACATTGCAATGCAATTAAATCAAGCTATTATTAAAAAGGAAGTACTTTTTCTTTTTTTCCACTGTGATTGTATTCTTTGCCCAGTCAGTCTCAGCTTTCCCTTTTCTTTGCAGTACTGGAGGAGAACAGGCCCCCAGTTAATTCCTTGTTGTTGTTACTGATGTACTACACAAGTCAAGACACAAGATTTGTGGAAGGGCTATTGCGGTGAATCCCAATGCTGAAAGTAAATTCAGCAGCTTTGTTAAAGTTCGGGTTTGTTCTATATTTCCTGGAGAAAGAAGTATTTTCTGATGGGTGGGTAGCTAGAGGTTTGGGATACTATTTGAAATCATTTCACCCTGAAGAGAAGATGGGTCAAAAGTCTGAGGGCATCAGGACGTTGCTCTCTTTAGGCTGGACAGATTGTACAGTGACTCATTCTGAGTCCCAAGTGCCTTGTAACATAATTGGCCTCAGAAGCTTGTCTATACTGTGACATGAAACTGCTAAATTAAGCCAAGTGACACCAACTGAACAAGACCTTAATTTTCCTCAGGGTCCCAGTGGTCCTAAAATGTAATGGTGGTTTGCATTTGGTATTTTTTCCCAAAACCCACCTGTACTGTGAGGCCTGCATAGCAGGCAGAGTGGTGATTTTCTAGCACGTGGAGGTGGCAGAGGGAGCCAAGGCTGGTGGGACAGTGCTGGGGAGCAGCTGGAAGAGCCCACGCCACTGCCAAACTTCCTGGGGGGACCACCTGCAATGGGGCACTCCATAATGCTCCCTGGATTTATTGCAGAGACTGATACCAGGCACGAGTCAAAACTATGCTACAACTAATTGCAAAGCCTCCACTTAAGCCCACACTTAAATTAAGTAATTTTGGTAACTGATTTTAATACATTCAGGACAGTTACTTCTGCATTATACAAGTTTATAGATTTTTGCTGAGAGAGGAAAAATGCATATTTAAGCTCTTTGCATTATCCCAAATAACATTCTCATTTATGAGCTGAATAAAAGAAATCTAACAAAACCCCAAAGAAACCAGATTAAAAAAAATATCATATCAATCAGACTCCAAGTATGTTGTTTCTAGGAAAAAATTGTATGAATAAACCTTAAAAAAAGAAAATTACCGTTATCCTAGTTACTATGGTACTTGAGTGAGAGTATGAAAAATTACATTTCTTGAAGTGGCAGAACACCAGAAGAGCAAATAATGCCACCACAGCACTATCAGTGTCATTAAATTGCTGTTTCAGTGAGAGTAATAACCATCCTGTGAGACAACTATAGACGGATCAAGGAACACCATGAGTTAGTCCATACCTTGTTCATTTTCTTTTGATTTTAGTTTGATTTTTCCATCACTCCAACCCCATTTTAACATTAAGCTTATGCTTATAGCAGTTTAAGTAACCAGAAAGGCTGTATCCAGAATATGTAATACACGTAAGTTGATCGTGCTTTTTGGAAAGCAATATTTATGCAAGGAAATCCAGATGAGCTGTTATCTTTCAGTCTCTGGTCTTACTGTCAAATGTGCGTCTCATCACTTCTATACCCACACCAGTGCAGATGCTGGAATTAATAGTGGCTTTTTGAAGAGTATTTATCACTTTTAAATAGACAACATATGACTCAGCATGGGAGTTCAGGGCTTTCATCAGGCAATAAAAAGGGACCTTCAGGAGCCCTGCTGGGGCAGAGACATGACAAACAGCTTCACAAAATGCCTTACTTCTGTTCTGCTTTAAAAACACATAATTGTTGTGATTGGTGTAAAAAATAGATAGGTAATTGTGGATTGCAGTATTGCTTCAGTTTTGAACGTTGGCTTTTCTACCATGGCCCTGCAACAACTTTGGGTGCATAGGTGTATATATTTGCATGTATTTTGAAATGGTTAGAACAACCTGTGCCCTTGCATTTACCTTCCGATTTTTAACACTTGTTTGAAGCAGTTTCTAACTTTTTTTTGCTATTGAGTAATTTCCACTTGTGTGCAACGGTGGGTAAAAAAACAACCAATGACATATACTTCTTCATGATTTTTAGGTAATGCCTACGTATTGCAAGGAATATGCTCCGAAACATTAACCAAAGCACATTGGTTATGGTATCTTGCAGATATTAAGACCATACTTCTGTTAATCTGCTGGTTGCAATTCTAAGACTCTCCTGCATGACTGTAACTGCATCCAGGCTGAAATAATTTTGTCAAGAGCAATATGACCATATCGCTTTTTGAAACTATGACTGACATCTTAAAATCTATCAGAGCCTTTTAAACTACAGCCAGGAGCTGAAGACGGGGAGCCATTTCGATGCTGGCTGGAAACCCTGCCCTCAGACACGTGCACCTGGTGGTTGGACAAGGTTTCCAGAACACATCCCTTCACTCAGTCCCATCTGTTCCGATGGCACGGTGCCTGCTCGCCCGGGACGGTGCCAGTTTTGCTCGGTGCCAAGCAAAATGAGTTTAGATGGGCAGTATCTCTTCTATAGAAAGTCCCTCCTCTGTGAGGGCACTAATGCACAGGTGCCAAATGCCACCTTATACTTGATCGCATCTGCTGGTTTTCACATGCCAAGAACAGATCACCTAAATGGAGATGGTAACAAAGATAGGAATCTATATTTATGCTTGCCAAAAGTCTGCCTATGCTCAAACATAAAGTCATTAGAATAACACAGGATATCAAACTCCATGTTAAACTAGGCCACAACCTCAGAGAGCCTGTTAAGGCTAATTGACAACTGATGACGATGACCCCAGGAAACAAAAAACCCACGAGGGAGAAAAGGTGCAAAACATTTTTGCATCTAACTGAAGGACTATAAAGCACCTGCAACCATATTACCCTTGTGTGTTCTTTGATATGTTTACGGTGAAAGAATTAAAGATGTTCTGTTGAGTTAAAACAAATTCAAAGGCAAAGGTGCATAGAGAAAAACACAACTGAAGCCTTAACTAGAAATTTCTAAGCCTGTCTTCCATTTGCCTGCATAGATGTTTATGCTCTACTCAGCCTCACCGTCATGTTAAATCATTGGCTATTCCAGACCTCATAAGCAGAAAAATGTAACTTTCCTTTCCTTGTAGGGGAGAAGATTATAAACATTTAGAGAGTCTCTTCAAAAGACAATACATGTTTTACCGATAATGTTTTTCCCCCGCAGCTTCCTCCTTGTCTGACCTCACTTACTGATAAGCTTCTGGCATTATTTTTTTTTCCCCCCTCAGAGGCTATAAATCATAATGGATTATAATTAAATGTTATTTCATTGTATTGTTTGTACATCAAGGAGAGGTTTCTGTTGCATTAGGAACCATAACATCAGTTATAACATATGGAACCATAACACAGTTACACACACATAGAGAAACAGGCTTTCCCATAAAGAGCAAACAGTTCTGTCTAGACAAGACTCAGAAAGGTGTCCTAGGTGCTGCTCATCAGCTTATTCCCCACTCCTGAGATGGGGAAAAAGGCTCAACTAGAAGATGATTGCAATAATCAATAAACCCTTCCCAGTTCTTTCTCCCTCTCTCCCCCACTTCCTGCCCACCTGTCTCTATTCTATGACCCAGACCAGGAGGATGGTCACTGAGTCACAACAAAGGCTCACCCAGCCCCTATCTGGGGGCCCAAGGTAGCTGTTTGAGTAGACACAGAATGAAATGCTTCCTGTAGTGCCCTTTTGGTAATTAGCGATGACGTATCTAAAACTTTCAGAGATCTTCAACTCTTACACTTTTTTTTTTTTGCCTTTTATTGTGGTATTTTTGGGTTGGTTTTTTTTTTTTGTTAAGCTTTTCAGTATAATTTTTCTTTTAGCTAAAGTTCTCACAAGTGATTTTTCACAGCAACTTTTTTTTAACAGAGGAAGTGTGTTATTTTGTTAACACTTTATATTGCAAGAAGAAATTTAAATAAAATCTCTTATTTTACTCTAGATGACTGTAATATATTTAAAATGTTTACATCTTGTCTGAAAGAAGTGTTATCCTATTCATAGATTAGGTGGCAAAAACACACAGAGGCAGCCCGAGCACATTACTCACCATTTTCTCACCTAGGCTGTTTATGAAACTTGCATCTTAAGGAAAAGGGACCCATCTCATGATGTCACTGCCAGGACACAGCAGCAGCTCCCCAGGATGAACTTAAACAGACTCCCTGGCAGGGGTGGATGGGGGGCCCAGGTGAGGCTAGTTAGTGCCTCGCCTGGTCTTTTGGCTATGCTTTCTGCTCTGCTGATATTGAATGGCATTAGTTATTCATTCAGGGGAAATGGTTCTATGATTTACCAAGACTTCTGTAGCTTCATTGTCCTTCTCAAGAATTGTCCCAGATGTTCTCCTGTGCTGATCCTGAAAATCCTTAAATATATAAACAACCTTCATATATCCAAGTCATTCCACTGACTCCCCATAAAATCATCTTTCTTCTTCACTCTGTAACTAGGTAATTTTTACCTCCTCAACCTCAGATACATCCATCCTCTCTCCAAAACTGCTTTCATCAGGCCCAGTTTTAAAACCCATTTCCACAACTACATCTCACCTGAGTCAACAGCTATCCAACTTAATGGAAAAATTAAAGAAGATCTTACTGGTTTTACCAGTAAGATTTTATCAATTTATCAATCAAGCATATGATCTTGTAATTGTTGATCCTATTCCAACTAGCAAATGGGTCAGTTCCTTGCAGCCCAGCTGCGTTTAAGGAATGCTTGCTCAAATATCAATATAATTTACTTTTTATCAATATTGTTTACTTTTAAGGAAGTGTCCCATTGCTCTCAGAAAGACTTTCACACGTACTTGAATTTAAGGATAAGATGAAGTATCTTCCAGTGACAGTAATATATATTACAACTGCTTTTAATTACAATAATTTGTAAATATGTCTTTTACACTGTCCTATCACATATGTTGGATTGCCAATAGCTATCAGCATTTTTCCACATTCGGTATGCTGCTTATTTCGTCAGCACAGACTAAGCTTTTGTTTTTATTCTCCAAACCAGCCTGACTTTATGATTCTGTTCATTTCACACCTGGCAACACAGAAAATGCAGAGGTAATAGAGGGGAAATCCTTTAGCAATCAGTAAAACGACTAGAACTGCAGTGGTGATGTGTGTTATTTTCTCAAGCAGCAATAAAATCTATGTGAATTTTCAAGGGAGCTAGCAGTCATTGTTTGCTACAGTGACATGCCAGCATATGCTCATATTATCATTTAATAATATGGAAGGCAGCACTCATCATAGCCATCACAGGGCAAAATACCAGGGAGGTAGGTGTTGTAATACAGAGTAACTCTATGTGAAATATGCGTAACAAGCTGTTGATGTGAGAAAATTTTATGTAGACTTATATAAACACAAAAGCTCACAAACAGACACAGGCGTACAAATGCATGCTCTTCTATTGCTTAGAATAGTGAAAAAGCACGGGATATACTTTTACCTGAAACATGATGGGAAATGATACTCTGAAATGATACTCTGAAAAATAAGTCCAGTAATGACTGTGTAGAATTTCATGTTGGTGGTTCCATGATGTCTACTTGGTCACAGTGTCTTCTACCTTAGCCATCTCTATTGATGACACATTTCTTCCTGAGACTGGAAATATAAATGGTATGCTTTCCAATAGGTATTAATTGGAAAGAGACTACTGAAAATCCTACATCTGAACTAGCAAAAATTTTTCAATGTCTTTATCTAAAAGGCGGCTTATGTAGTCATTTTTATTCACCAACAGTAAACAATCTGCAGTGGGAACCACCTGTTGCTATCATGAATCCAGATACAGCCCATCCTCCTCATCTGTGGATGGCAGAGGAGATGACGAACCAGAACATGGGCCACGCTCAAGTTCCCTGGGCTCAAGTTCTGCAAGACATCTAGAAGGAAATACCAGAAAAGACATGTGAAACATGCAGCGGGAGAGAGGTCAGGTCTAGATAAATTCATGAGTCCTTGTCTTAAACAGCTAGCTGAAGACATGTAAGAAGGAAAAAAGACAGATGGTATGGAGTAAGAAGAGCATCACCACAACAGGGATTAGATCCAAGACCCATGAAGGACAAAGCAAAGGCAACCAAGACTTGGAAACTCTTCTTCAAAACTATTTTTGAATAGTTTTTGCTATTAGTGTTTGTTTCAAATTAATTTTCTGAACATTTTTCAAATAAATTCCTCTGCATGTTTCACCATAAAAATATACTTAAAAAAATCCCTGGCGATTTTATATAAAAATGTTAGAAATGTTGTCATTTTACTTATGCAAGCTAACATTCTTTCCCAGTGTTTCATTTACCGCTTCAATAAATTTTGAAACTGCAATGAAACAGGAGCTCTCCCAGTCAAATACATGCTGAGGAATTGTTTCACAGTTAGTACAGCAAGTGTCCCTGTAAAATAATACATAAATAAGGGATTCAAATGCAGATTAATTGTTTAATAAAGAATAAATTATTAATAAAAATTATTAAAATTAAACCATAAACTAATTATGTTTACATAAATATTTAATACATTTTATTAAGTTTTAATAAATATTTATTATTTAAATTTGATTGAAATTCAATAAATTCACTCCTAAAAGCGCCAAAACAGTCAGGCAACAGACATATGCAAGAATATAAAACTTTTGGGAGAAAAACTTGTTATTTTAGTGGTATTTTGTAAATAATCATTATCCCATTTTTTCTGGTAAAGGCTCTTGCTTTAAAAAAAGCCCTTCCAAAAATGTCATGTGTAGAGAAAAAAAGCATATCACTCTAATGACTTTCTGCCTTATTTTCTCAGGGAAGGGCAAACCTGTAGAGGCCTCGGGGAAGGCAGGAAACAAATGTCATCTTTCTTTTCATATAATTGTACACCCATGTGCTTTATGTAATCAAAATGAATACTTCAATTTGCTACATATTTAGCTGAAGGAACAGAAGGCATATGGAAAAAAAGCCCCAGGGGCAAATGATCTCACTCACCTGGAAAACAATGTGTGTGTTAATAGAGTAATTTGTTAATTAAAGATTCTAAGATGTCCACCAAAGCCATTTATTTCTGAATTACCACTTCCTAGAGTTAAACAAGATCCTGGGTAAAATGTAATTAGAAACTCTATTTTTCCTCTGTCTCAGTTGTTCCTGAGTGCAATCAATTTGACAAGTATCCCAAGAGTTACCTCAGCAGCAGATGGTCTACGTACCAGCCCAATCAGCACAGCGCACCAAGAACAAAAAAGATAAAACAATTTCACGCCTGTCGCTAGAGCTTTGAGATACAGTGTTGTATTGAATTATCTTCAAATTAAGCTCTTTACTGGCGGTGGAACACAAAACAGGGATGACTGCAGACGACAAATAAATACTCATTTATAAGACTCCAAACACAGTGAACATTTTTTTTCGGGAATGCTTAAAACATAGGAGGTGTTTTTTGAGCTCACAGTGGCAAACATGAGAAGTTGGCCATAAAGATTTACCCAGCAGCAGGTTCCCTTGATACCTAGGAATACTTTCATTTCAACTTTGTGGCAGCCCGTTACAAAACTGAGAGCGGATTTTTTTTTTTTTTTTTTTTAACAAAATAATAAAGAATTCCTACATTCCATGTTGAGAACCCTAATAATTATGTTTTGTTTTTTAAAAAAGGAACAGACACAAATGACTACCTTGCATTTATAGCAATAATATGAAACAATTACAGAAGTAACCCACGAGTGTGTATTATTTAGGAAAGTCCTAATCTCCAAGGCTTTCCAGGGGGCTTTCCATGTTGCTATGGCAGGAAGAAGGAAGAATTGTTCTAGCAGGAACTGCTCTGTTGGGCTCTGACTCCTGCTGCTTCTGTTGGCTGTGCTCCCAGGTTTATCCCCCTGTTTGGTACCTGGTTCTCCATCCTTCCTGAGGCAGGAACCCAAAAGGATGAAAGAAACTTGTATTGCAGAGCAGTATGGATCTGGGGGTTATTTTTAAAAGTCCACTTCCAGGTGCAAAATGCAGTAGGAAGATGGAGCTAATAGGTTCCTAAGACAGTGGGGGAACTGCATAGTGCATGGTACAGTTGCTCTTATGATTAATGGAGGAATTTAGCCAAAACCATTGGCAGATGATGTTTGAATTATAAGTAATCACAGCAGAGCTTCCTTTTGGCAAGTTGCTAAGAGACATACTTAAGATTTCAAAAGCTCTGTTGTCTGGTCCCCGGGAAAACTAGGAAAAGCTACACCGTGTATATTGTAATAAGTCTTGGGGATTTCTCAACAAAATGCATCAATGAAGAGTTATTCCTATTTATGGGCTCATCTTAGATATAGGTACTGCTTATCATGTGTACTCTCTTACAGCAGGCATTGGGCAATGGTTCTTCACTGGTTTGTTTATAAAGGATTGTTCCTTTAATTAATTAAAGGTTGTTCCTTTAATTAAATGTATAAAATTAATGTTATCAAATTTTACAGTTGATATTAAGAACAAGATGTTCTTTTTGCATTAATAATTTGCCATATTTAAAGTTATATTTATAAAAACATAGCTGTCTCTAGTGATTAAATCATATAAATACATATTTCTAGACATAAAAACCTAAATCTGCCATTTTTAATTTCTGAATCAAATACGTGTTATGCATCAATCAGGGAATGTACTGAGAACATGGATACTCCTAAGCACTAATCCCCTGAAAAATCATTTTGCTGTAGTAAGCATTTAAAAGTAGAGTAATTAAAGTTGACATGAAAATAATACAGCAGGAAGGTTAGTACTCTAAACACAGCATGTAAGATATGATCGTTCATGAAGACATATGGTAAATAATGCTATTCTTTATGCCAGATAATCAGTATTTCTACAAAAAAAGTGACAAAAGTCTCAGCACTGCAGTAGCAAAATGCTTAACATTTGTGACTGAGACTTCATATTTTGGCTATTACCAATACAGAGGTTTTATTTTTCTGTGTTGGCCATTGTATCTTCAAAGCCCAGTGATTCTGATATTCCCCCTTTCTACACAGCATTTATATTTACTTTTGGCATTTAGCTTGGTTTCAGCCGTTGGGAACTTTTAGTACTGTTTCACTTTGCAGCCCTGAAAAGTGTATTTCTTTGCAGAGGAGAGCTTTGTTTTTCCTAAACTTCCTGGATATACCTTTCTTGATTTAAAAGAAAAAAACCCAATACTCTGTGAACACAACGAAGCCTCATTTTCCATTCCAATGGTTAGATGTGAAAGTGATCCAAGAATCCCACAAGCCCATCAGCTACTCTGTATCAAAACTGCGAAATTTATTTTCCCTCTTTTGCTGCACCCTGCCTAAGCGGTCTCTCTAATTCCCATTTTCCTTCAGACTATGCCCAACACTGGCTAAACAGAAACTCTTCACCTGTCCATCTCACAACCTCTTTCAACTCGGACAATTTTTCCTAAGTCTGCTCTGACATGTCAAAATAACGTGCTGAAGGTTTCCAAGTTTCTTTCCCTAAGGCAGATCACTATGCATGGAGGAAATATTTTAATATCTTTCTTGGAATCTTTGCAAAGCATTGTCAGCTCATTATATACTATAAAATGAATAAATAAGTAAGTCTGGCTGCGTGCACCTCCCTCTCCCACGTAAAGCCTTGTCTGTCCAATACAATGTGTATAAACTGATTAAATATATTTAGTCCATATCTGGGATTATCAGCGAAGACGAGAGATATTGCTGGGGTATTGATGAGGTGAGAATGCAAATTCGCTACGTCTGTTGCTCAGCAAGGACATTGTGGAAGTCCTTGCGTTTCAGGTTTGGTTTGGGGAATAAATATACCATCTGCTTTATTACTTCCGCCCTACAACTGCCCACTTATGCCAAGGTAAATTAATTTGTTATTAGCTTGTGTCACCACCAGTGTCTCCCCCTGATGCAGACTGGGATCTTCCCTTTTCACAAAGTAGTGAAAAATAACGTGCAGTAACGTGGAGCTGACCAAAACCTGTGCTGTGATGGGAAGGACTATTCGGAAGAGTGAAAGATTGGCGAGGCGCTCCCATGTTTATATAGATATTCTGTCACTTCGCTAGGAAAGAAACAAAGGGGAAATTGCTCTAGGAAATAGAGGAGAGACAGAGTTAATGGATTTTCTCATAATCCACACGTTTCCTTGATAAGGAATGGCAGGGCCCATTGCTGCAGAGGTCTACAGAGAATCCCACTGCATACTGCCCGCTCAGCAACCTCTGTCTTGGATGTTTGTGTAGCAGAGTAATATTTGCAAGTTCAGGCAAAAGTCTGCGTATTAGTTTTGCACTAAAATGAAAAGGCTGAATACAATTACCTCTTCTAGAAAACTGATGTATGTGCAAACTGAAATAAAAAAAGGAGAATACATTACTGGGCTAAGATAAATTGGTTAATTCCAATTTCTTTGCCTAAGCTGTTTATCAATGGGAAATGCGTCTAACATTAAACAAATTTTCTTTTACTTCTACATAGAAATTCTTTTAAAGGAAAATCTGACTGAAAACCACAGAGCCTACTCCGCAAACTTGGTCTGTGGACAGGAATACTTTGGAATATATTTTAAGGCAACAAACAAACTCTACGATCTTATGGCTGCTGGCAGAGCAGTCAGTAAATCAATGGCTGGCAAATCAATAAGATAATCTAATGGGACCATGAGAACAACTTGAAACTTGAGATGTTCAACCAAAGTCCAGAAAGAATCTGCCACTGTAACTGAACTGTATCTTAAATTACGTGCAGGAATAAAAGAGTTTTGAAAACCTTTGACCCACTCTATTTGATAGAATACAACTTAAGTGTAAAATAATCGATAAAAGTAATAATTCCTGTAACGTCTACAAGTGAAAAGGCTTCAGTTGATGTAGCAAATAAGTATATAGCATAATTGTGGTTTGTTAAAAACAAATCAACTCTTGTTGACATCTATGGAGTTTAGAAAACGTCAGCTGTCAATCAGAATGTAAACTATTGCAAGAGAAGGGTAAATAAAAATGTGATCTACCCCAATAATGCACCCAAGAAAGGCTGGATTAAGTTATCGGTAACTACGCAAAGAATGAAAATTATCACATTTTTTGTCTTGCAATGTATCTTTAGATATAACCACCTGTTATTCCTTTCTTCCCAATGTCACACATGATTTTTGTACCAGTGACAAAAGGTGAAAGAAAATACAAGGAGAGTTAGATAAAACCTTTCTTAATTTGGAAAATAATCTGGGATTTGAATGCCACCCACAAAATCCAGTTTTTAATTTTTTTTGAGGTGGTTGTGACAGGGCCTAAAATCATTCTCTCTCAGAGGGCCTCTCTGATTCCAACTTATCTCTGCTCCAAGCACAAAACTTAGCTGTCCCTTGTAATCCCACTTGTATTTGGGCTGATTTCTAGCAATGAAATCACTAGGATCTAATGGTCTTCCATGCAACTTTGCAGGTCAGCCATGGCTGTCTACCTGACTCTTAAAAGCCTCTAAGGATGAGTGCTCCACCACCTCTCTGAATAACCTCTCCTACTACCCTCTGAATTAATAGAAAAATGAATAAATAAAAATACAGAGCTTCAAGGTTCAATATAAATCTTCATTGAAACTCTGTCAAAGTGTTTGGACTTTATTCCCAACATTTCAGGGCAATTTAAAATATAATTTATAATATTTCAAAAATATATTTAATTTTCACCCATGCATTTTTAATTAAGGCTTTAAATCATATCATCCTGCACTGCTGAGCAATGTGTTTTTTACATTATTGAGGAATGGTTTCCCGTTACACCAAAGATAAAGGCAACATCAGGGCAGTATGGCTTTTCTCACACATTTTGGAATGTTTGTGTTGAAAAACACTCATTGATTTATCGATACTCATCATCTGATACTTCATTATCAGAAATATATATGAAATATTTACCAATGTTTCTAATACATTCCGAAATCCACCAGAAGTATTTTATCAACGGCAAACTTAAACCAGTTTAAACTAAACCAGTATTAGCTTCAGGACATTACAATTCACATCATAAAACATTTTATGACCTGACTTTTAAAACAACAAAGAGTTTTTTCTTTAAAGTCTTAATAGCAAGTTACTCCGCTCAAATAATGTAGAACAAGATGGGATATAAGCATAACTGTATGGAATCAGTCATCCTGGCTAGTTATTCTTCATAGTAGGAAAATGAAATTTGACTCTACTTTGAATGTTATTACATTAGGAAACGTCAGGCAAATGTATGCAATTATATATTTATGTATAATATATATGTGAATTTTATATGTGTATATCTATAAAAATATACATATACATATAAATATATATAAAAATATATTTATAAATATTGAGAGGTACGGAGGCACCCATTTGCCAGCCTGATGCACTCCCTAGGGAGGTATGCTGCTTGCCGGGGCTTGTATCAGGGACGTCACTGAGAGACTGCCAAGCCTCATGCAGTCCTTGGACTATTATCCACTACTCCTCTTCCATGTGGGCATCAGTGATGCAGCTGGGACCAGCCTGAGGACTATCAAAAAAAATTACAAAGCCCTGGGAGCAGCGGTCAGGGACTCTGGAGAGCAGGTATTTTTTTCATCAGTCCTCCCAGTCAAAGGGAAGGGGTTGGATAAGGCCAGGCGAATCCGGCAAATCGGATCCAGTGCCAGACATGGGGGTTTGGCTACTTAGATCAGCCACTTGGAGAAACCTGGTCTACTGGGGCTGGATGGGCTTCACCTATCAGAAAAGGGGAAGAACACCTTTGGTCAGAGGCTTGCCAACCTCGTGAAAAGGGCTTTAAACTACAGTTGCCAGGGGAGAGGAACCAGAATCCATCCCACTCCTACCAATATAATGCTGATAGAGTACCTCTACCAGTAGCAGAGGCCCAAAACCTGGAGATAGGTTGTAGGTCAGCAGGAGAGCACCTGGAGTGCAGCTGAATGGACACTCCAGCCAGGGAGCTAGATTCATCGAGGGACCAACATAAATCTGTATGTGAATGTACGTAGCACAGGGAATAAACAAGAGGAGCTAGTGCACCCGTCTGGAAGACTGCGATCTAATTGGCGTCACAGAGACATGCTGGGATAGCCCCTATGACTGGAGTGTTGGAATGGAAGGATACAGGCTCTTCAGGCAGGACAGGCAGGGGAGATGAGGAGGGGGTGTCACCCTCTATGTCAAGGACAAGCTGGAGTGCACGGAGCTCTGCCTGGGGACAGATGAGGAGCCGACCCAGGAACCTATGGGTCAAGATCAAAGGGAAGGCAGGGACAGGAGATGTCACAGTGGGAGTCTGCTACAGGTCACCTGAAAAGGAAGACTGAGCAGATGAGGCCCCAGATAGGAGCAGCCTCACGTTCAGAAGCCCTGGTCCTCATGTGGGATTTCAACCACCTGGTATCTGTTGGAGGGGAAAATACAGCAGGGCATAAGCAATCCAGGAGGTCAGTGGAATGCGTTGATGACAACTTCCTCCTCGAAGTGACAGAGAAGCCAACGAGGAGAGGGGCCATGCTGGACCTTGTTCTCACCAACAAGGAGGTGCTGGTGGGCAATATGCTCAAGGGCAGCCTTGTCTGCAATGACCATGAGATGGTGGAGTTCAAGATCCTTAGGGCGGTGAGGAGGGTGCACAGTAAGCTTGCTACTCTGGACTTCAGGAGAGCAGGCTTTGACCTCTTTGGGGATCTGCTTGGTACAGTGGGATAGACCCCTGGAAGGAGGAGGGGCCAAGAAAGCTGGTTAATATTCAAGGACCACCTCTGCCAAGCTCGGCAGCAGTGCATCCCAACAAGGAGGAAGTCAGGCAGAAATGCCAGGAGGCCTTCGTGGATGAACAAAGAGCTCCTGGAGAAACTCAAACAGAAGAAGGAAGCCTACAGAGGGTGGAAGCAAGGACAGGTAGCCTGGAAGGAATACAGAGA
>VZSF01008708.1:195352-235367 GCA_013398295.1 Chionis minor
GGGAAAGCAAAGCCCCAGATGAGTTAAATCCGGTGGGGGGCATCAGGGGCAACTAGAAAGCCTTCAATAGGTATGTCAAAGATAAAAGGAAGACTAGGGAAAATGTGAGCCCTCTTGGGAAGGAAATGGGAGACCTGGTTACCCAGGAAATGGAGAAGGCGGAAGTACTCAATGACTTTTTTGCCTCTGTCTTCACTGGTAAAGGCTCTGACCACACTACCCACATTGCAGAGGGTAAAGGCAGGGACTGGGAGAATGAGGTACTGCCCACTGTAAGACAAGACCGGGACCAGGACTGTCTGAGTAACCTGAAGGTGCGCAAGTCCATCAGACCTGGTAAGATTCATCCACAGGTCCTGAGAAAACTGGTGGGTAAAAAAGAGGACCTGGGGAACTACAGTCTGGTCAGTCTTACCTCTGTGCCCAGCAAGATCATGGAGTAGATCCTCCTGGAAACTCTGGCACATGGAAAATAAGGAGGTGATTGGTGGCAGCCAACATGGTTTAACTAAGGGCAAATCGCGCCTGACAAACTTGGTGGCCTTCTACGACGAAGTTACAGCATTGGTGGATAAGGGGAGAATAACAGATTTCATCTACCTGGACTTGTGCAAGGCATTGGGCACTGTCCCACATGACATCCTGGTCTCTAAATTAGAGAGACATGGATTTGACCAATGGACTACTCCGTGGATAAGGAATTCGCTGTATGGCCATACTCAAAGGCTTGCAGTCAATGGGTCAATGTCCAAGTGGTTAACAGTGACAAATGGTGTTCCTCAGGGGTTGGTATTGAGACTGGTGCTGTTTAACATCTTTGTTGGTGACACAGATGTAGTGACTGAGTGCACCCTCAGAAAGTTTGACGCTGACACCAAGCTGTGTGGAGCAGTTGACATGCTGGAGGGAAGGGATGCCATCCAGAGACCTGGACAGGCTTGAGAAGTGGGCCTGTGCCAACCTCAACCATAAATGATGATCCGTTGATTGAAACTGATGTATAAAATGTGTGTCTAAACACAAACTCATACACAGACTTTATTTCATTTAGCATTCAGTTATCCCCACCAAAGTCAAATAGTAGATAAAGCCCTGTAAATCCAAAAGCAGCCTTGTTAAGTTCATGAGACAATTTATGAAGAAAAGTATTGCTTATAGAGAACAGAACTATTACACTGTAACCCCGAACAGCTAGGAGGAAACACAATAAATGTCACATAAAATGTTCTTTACCAATATGTAAAGAATACTTACCTAAATTCACTCGGTACAGAGCTTTGTTAGACTCCAGCCATGCACAGGTCTTTGGCACTGAGTGAATGCAATTTCTGGGCATTATTTCAACTGCGAGTTTTTCATCTTTATTCTGCTGCTGTTATTGTCTCTGTACTATGAAATTCACAATGTGAAGCTGAATTTAAGTGAAGTCATTCAAGTGAAGTTGTGCTCCTGGCTATGTATTCTTTAACAGGACGGGATTTTGCCTCATAAGCTGCCATGATCAACTGTTGCTTTCCTGGTGGTTTCCCTGTTGCCTGCCAGGATGCAGGCGTGAAAGAACTGCACACTACTCTAAGTGGAGGTGAGGAGAACAAAAATAAACCTCCAAAAGTTCAAACAAGCAAGACATGAATAGTATGCTACTGTAGAAATAAACCTCTGTAGTACATGAAACCTAAATTCAGGCAAACATCAGCAAAGATCTAGAAAACAAAAGTGCAACTAAGATAGGAGGAGAGAAATGAGACTATCCACACCATTCATAGATGGAATGCCATTTCATGGCAAGCCACTCAAGAGAAAGTGGTAACCCACCCTTCCTTTTTTATCAGTACCCCTTCATTACTTAGATGTCATGCACCTGAAATTTTTTTTTGTAGATACCACATTCTTTATTTCTGGAGCTCAGAATTTAAACTGTGAATATCTGAATAACAGGCAATGTGGATAACTAATTAGGGTAGGATCTACCCTCCAGTAAGGAATGTTTCCAGCTAGTGGGTTCTCTATTTGTAATTGAAAACCATTGATTAAAGCATTCAAAATGAAAATGTTTGCTTGTAGTGTAGTCTCTTTGCAGATCAGAATTAAATTCACAACGGCTCTGACTATGATCACTCTTCTAATCCTCAAAAAACAATTAAGGTTGCTGCAAGGGAAAACATTAATCACGACAGAGCAGAACTGATGAAAGTAGAAGGCAATGGGCATAAAAAGCTTGTTCAGATCTCATCAACTATATAGCATGCACAAGCTGACAAGAAGCTGTATAGATGCTGTAAGACCAGGTTGTAGCAGAAAGATAATGATGCATATCACCTCTGAGCTATGCATTTATGGACAGCTAGAAAATCCTTGCCTTTTCTCAGGGTACATATTAAAGGATTTTATAACGTTTCTGTATAAAGCTTAGTTCTAAATATCTGCCTTTTAAATATTGTACATGAAAGTAACTCAGTAGTGACATCAAAAGTTATTTAGTTAAACTCAAATGTACTACTTTCTATTTAGAAGCTTCCTTCTATGTACCATTCCTATGGTAACCATGTGTACTCCATCCCACCACACAGCACCAACCTGGGACAGCAAGATAAAGCGAAATTATGTATCACATAATTGAACATACATTCACATTCTTACAATATGACCCGATACAAATGTATTTACAGTTTTGGTTGTCATTTTTCAATCTGAAAGAAACTTCTACAAAGCAATGACCTATTGCATATATGTAGAAAATCACTGGTCATCACATTCACCATAAAAAGAAAGATTCCTTCAAAAATGCACAATTACTTTCTTATTGTGTACTAGACCAAACACATTGCGGGGGNGACATATATTGCCTGTTTAGCAGCAAAATCCAACATGGTATCTCTGAAAATCTGTTGTCAGTCCTTTCCTATAATGCACCTACAAAACCCAGACTGAAAATGAGCTATGGGTCACTGAATTCAGTCCCCTACTGATCCAACCAGCCATAAGCTTACCCATAAATATCTCAAGCTTAAAAAAAAATGAATCTGATTATTCTGTGTAAGCTTGCCACTGGGCCAGCTAGATTCAGCATCCAGAAACATTTGTAAGCCCATTTATTTCATTATATCCCAGTGTAAGAGAACACCATGCTTATGAATCCTACCAGTCTACTAACTATAAGGCAGTCTCTCTTGCTTCTTTTATTCTCACTGTCTTGCTAAGTAGAATTTGGGTTGAATAGACAACTCATTATATTTTGTAATTTCTAATAAGCAAGCCCACACATAATTTAAGAAATGGATACTGTATGTTTGTTTTCTCATGAAAATATACATACCTATAATATGTGTGTTGGGATCTGTTTAGATCTGTTGTTTGATTTTACAATTTTTTCCACGTTGTTTTCCCACATCAGTTTTTCTGGCTTCATTTAGAAAAAAAACTGACCCAACTAGACGATCCATATACAGAAAAGAGAATTATTTACAATTAGTGAGAGCGGAACAGGCTCTTAGTTTAAGAAATTGTAAAAAATGGTCTTAAATGCCTTCAGAATACTTATCAGAACAAAATCAAGCACTTTCTATAAGTGCATAACCAAAATGATGTCTGAATCATTTAAGCACTAACTGAAATACTAGAGAAATATATAGTCCTGGATCATTCTTCAGGCCCCATGAAATGAGAAGTGCTTTCTCATGTGGATCACTTCCTTTCTATGCATTTTATTACTCAGACTGAGTAGAGACTCAGGTCCAGGTTCTGAAAAATTGATTTAAATTTGGATTAGTGGCTCTGGTGAGCACTGTTGCTCCAAACCTCCACAATGTTTATGGACCTTGGCGGGTGTTTATGGTCTCATTACAATCTGGGACCAAATGGAGCTGCTGCAGAATGCCTCCCTGTTGCTTCAGTTACAAGGGTTATTCTCTGCATTTCTGTCAGAAATTATTTCAATTTGTGTAAAAAATATGCTAAAGATTTACATCATATATTTTTCTGAAATAAGTTCTGAAATACATTCAGAATCAAAATTGTTAGTATTAAAAATATCGCATCTTTCTCTTTTCCTAGCTGAAAACTTCAGGAAACTTGGAAGTTAATAAAATGTATTACATCTACTGATCAACTATAGTAGAAGATAAGTATACCCACCATATTAGAAGGTAATTGCAATTGTTCCAGTCTCCTAAAGGAAGCAGAGAGAAATGATTTCTGTCCTAAGTCACACACCATGTTTGGGACTGAAATAAAAATCCAATCTATGACCCTTCATTTCTATCTTCAAGTACATTCTGCTCCTCACAATATAATAACCATTTCAGGATCCTGCATATGTTCTAGTGTGAATATCCAGGACTGTCTAACAGTAACAGAAATTCCTTCCTAACCCCAAAACGTAACCAGAATGCCACATAGAGCAAGCCTCAGATATACGCCAGTGGTAAGCAGGAAAAGTTTTCTTTCTCTTCCTCTGCATTTTGCAATGCAAAATGAATTCCCAGAAAGACAGGTGTGGTTTTAATCTTCTTTTTTGACAGCTCAGGTAGCAACAGCTTTAAAACACACTAATCTGACAAGACGCGTCACAAGACAGAGTTGAGAGGAAACAAGAATTGTGCTTAAACCCTCAAAGAAGCAAAGGTTCTTCTTTTTTTGCCTGGAAAAATGTCTCTCGGGATAAATCTTCATTCTCTTATTGGATAACAGAGAAAGCATATTAAAATTTCTGGATGACTTGAAAGAAAAAAATTATTGAATAGAAAATTAGTTCCTGTGACAATCAGCAAGAGAAAGCCAGCTCTCAAAATTTTCCCTGCTTGCAAAAGGAGAATGAATGTGCAAATTATTGCATAAACTTTAAAATAAAATCAATATAGCCAGCATTTTTAAAATCACCAATTTCAGTTACTCTAAGCAAAATTTGGTATGGTGAGATTTCCCAGGAAAATAACTGGATGAGATCCTATTTACAGTTGTTAGCACACAAAAATATGGTACATGCTTGGTATGCTAAAACTCCAAGGAAGTGTCTGAGTTTGTGAGGGTGATGATCGGTATGATCTTCTTTTTGCAGAAAGAGAAAATTCAAAACAGTTGTTATACAGACTCAAAAAGAGCATGAAGAACTGCTTAATGCCTTCAGAAATTCCCATCATATCCACAAAGCTGTCAAACATAGGCCCAGTTCAAAAGTTTGCCATGAATGTCCTAAATTCAAAATCCAGACCTTGGCTTGAAATTTCTGAGCTAGATCTTCAATAGAACCAAAAACTTAACTGACACAGACTAGTTCAAGCTACAAATATATATTCAGAGCAGCTCAATCAGCTACGTATGTTGTAGGTGAGCGTATGCGAATTCACGATTTCAAGTCAAACCAGTACCTACTTAAATACTACTTTAACAGAATACTGAAAAGGTCCTGATCTTAGTATCGTGTAGTTGCTATCACACAACAAGAGAGTTGCACATCATTTACTGGAATCATTAATTCCGTTCTAGGGGTAGGATGCATATGATAATTCTGTGAAAGGAAAAGGAGTAAGCATTTAATAGAACAGGCAAAAATTATTTGAAGCTGTTATTACCACAGAATGAACACAAATATCAGATGAAAAATAATTTTTCTGTCACACAATGCTAAAATGAAATAGTCTGTGTGTATTGTAGGTACATGAAACTATAGGAGAAATGGAACATAATGTAACCCATAAACATCTCAGGTCACCTGGTATCCTGATAGGTTTGTCTCTGATGACCAGAAACAATTCACTGCAGGTGAGTGCTCAATGGGAGAATACCAGTAGGACATGGCACTACCCAGCTGAGTGAGCTCTCACTGTCACAAGCAAGATTTCAGTTACTGGGGTCTGATAAACCAAATTTCAGTCACTATCGAGTCTTCCATTATTACCCATTTCTAAACAGGAAAGAAATTCCATCTTCTATTTTAAAACATATGAAAATTAAGTGCCTAAATTAGCTAATATTCAGAGGGTACAGACAACATGCACCATTTCTCTGCAAGCCTACTGAAGGTCCCTTTTCCACTCCTCACCATTCTGCCCACCTCCGCAACACACCAGTGCCATTTCCTTACCCTGGTTTTCCACAATGGGGCTGACACTCTGTGGATCCTTTCCTCTGCTCTCAAATCTCAAAAGCTACTCTCCGTCCCAGCCTGTCACCTAAACCTACTAAATGACCCAGCACCTAACTGAGCAATCCCAAGCTCTTTTCCATCTAAAACCCAGGCTCAGACAGCTACCACCACAAAACTGAATTTTGCTTCCCTATAAAATTAGGCCGGGATGAAAACATTAAAGTTCACCCTCCCAGCCTACCTCCACTAGGGCCAGCCTCGAAGGCTATCAAGAATTCCTGCTAACATGAATACTTGGCATTATGGCTTTAGGATAAAATATGGATTTATTTTGCACATTATTTACATTACATTTTTTATTTCCACTGTTATTAAACTGTAATGAATTTATTTGTTTACGGAAGTGTGCACTGCATGTCTAGTACTGTTCTATAATAGCTGGATTTAGAACCAGACTGATTTCTACCCTAGACATCATTGAACCATTTATTTGCTGTGATAGGGGAAAGTGCTCTTGGGCAGGAGCTCTCCATTAATATGAATTATTAACAATATGTACATACATGCATTATGGATTTAAAAGATGAAAAGAAAGCTTGCCAGTTATTCTACGAAGCCTTCTCCATCTATGAGGCAACTGAATTGCAGAGAGCTGTCTGCTAAGCGGTCACAGGCAAGGAATCCCTGATGACCGCTAGGATTTTGCTTTCCTGTTGCTAAAATTATATAAAATGTTTCATAAAAAAATTCTCTGGTTGGCAATATCTGCTTAACCCTCCATTACTTCCTCCTGTTGTAAGGTAATGTAAACCCGCTGACAGCTCCCTAAATATCCATGCTCCCTGGGAAGGGGTCTCAGCACCGTCATCAAAATGCCTATAGCTTTATTTTAAAATATCTTACAAGAAGGATATTTTTGTAACTGCAGCATTTGAGAAAATTGTGTCATTTTTAGATGATCCTGCTGACGCATCTGCTTGTGATGTGTCAAATCGCATCTATCAGCTATGTTAAGCTTCATAACCCTACGTGATAATGAAAAACGACGGAAAGAAGCAGCTTTGATACCGTACATCACACTGCGACACAGCAGCAGAAAGAGTCTGAGACATTTAAATCTCAAATAAAACCTCTTAGACATGCAGCTGCAGTGGTCTCCATTCATTTTTCTGTACAACTTTGCTCTCTGTGAAAAACGCTCTAATAGGTGTTTGCTCCTTAAACCTTTCCAGTTAATTAGTCCCTGTGCTCCTGCAGGATTCCCACACCCTGCTGCTTATGCTAATGCCACAGAATGCTGTGTCAGGAAATCTCATCGCTTGGTATCCAGGGGTTAAAAAGTAAAAGCAACCCCAAGGAGAACCGAACAAAAGGAGGTAGGGGGGTTTCTGGAGATTAATCATCACGACTCTCTGCAGGCCTGGATAGTTTATGAAAGCTCTCTTTAAAAACCTTTGCAGCAGTGCCCCCTTCCACCTGGCCTCCAGGTTCAACATCACTCCCCTTTTTTTCTATTCCAAAAGTACCTGCATGTTTTCCCCTAAAACCACTTTCTATTGTCCTTCAAGACATTCTTCAGAGTAGCAATTACTGCTACCCCTCTGCATACCGCTCTGTCCCATATAGCACTGCCTCAATAACCTGCTGTCCTACAGCCACCCTCACAGTACTGGACTGGTGACTGAGAGGAGTGGTTTACATAGATATTGTGTATCTACGATCTTCTATACTGCATATAAAGTTTTGCTCTTATTCTTCATTATCAATTTCTTATCTTTATGAATTCCCTCATGATAGCTTTGCGATTGACATTCTTTATCTCATCCCAACACTTGGCTTCTATTTACTCTGCTTTTTATAACCTGAATAGTGTTTTGCCTTTTTTATGAACCAGTAATGTTTATTGCCTGCATCGTTTTGTGGAAAATAAACCACAAAATACCCTACATCCTAGATTAGGCTTCCTTTTATGGCTCCAAGCCAGACCTAGTCCCACCCAAGAACAGAGCTCTCATCGACCTCTCCCACGGGCAGGCAACTGTGCCTTCATCCAAGGGAGCTGAGGAAACAAAGTCTGAGATTCGAGTCCTTCCACTAACTAAACATAAACCTGGCAGGCAGCTGGTGGGCACGCACAGAAGCGTGTATATGCTCCCTTGTACTACTACCAGCACAATGACCTTGTACCTTCCCATGGAGGTACAACCAGCTGGACAACCGGCAACCAAACAGAAGGAAGGTCCTCCACTCTGTTGCAGCAAAACAGCTAGTCAAATGTGCATAAAATTATAATCTTTAGGAGTCAAGAGTAATTCACTTCCTTGCCCACCCAATCCCTGGCCAATCTCTGATGAGAGTTCTCACTGCCGAAAGTCTGCAATGCAGAGAACTCAGCACGTCCAGAACTGATGGGTATCCAACGAGACAGCAAAGCACCTCAGCTTTTCAAATGCCTTATTTGCTTAAACCACTTTGCCCTGGTGTTTCCACTTGTGCGCTTCTTTTAAACTGCCTGTAATTCACTCTGAAGTAGATAAGGACTGAAAAATACGTGTCCAGTTGATTGTGAAATCCCTTCCACTTATACCTCTGCTAGGAAGAATGTGGTTAATTCTCCTCTGTGTTCCTCTACACCAGTGCTGGTAAATTGGTAGTGCTAGAAGAAAAGACCTTCCTTTTCATTCCTTCTGCTTCTGGAGAATGACAAGTTAACAGAAGGCAAGAACACAGTGCAGCTGCAGGCAGTGGCAAAGAGAGCAACAAGCTTGTTTTGCACGCTGAAGGTTCATTCTAGTGAATAACTTCTCCAGAGAGAAAACGGACTTTATTAAGAGCAAATTGTATGCAAATCCTCTCTCGCTATCCTGTCTTTTTTTGACAACGATGGATTGACAGACCAGCCAGCAAAAGGCACGCTGAGGAAAACAGCACCAATGATTTAAGTGGTAAAAAGATACAAAATACAGCCAGACAATAAAAAGTAGGTGAAGTAACTCGAAGGAACTTCCTGCCACCCTAGAGAGACAAAGATGGCGTTATTATACAATAATCACTCTTTTTCCTTCTTATTCTGTGTCAGTATTCCTCCCTTCAATGGTTTCTTCTCTTCTACTACATACATTTCAAACAAGCCACTCCTATCACTACTTAATTACAGGTGCAAAATTACATCTAGAAAAAAAGAATCCTGAACTGGTAACCTTGTATGCGCATGCCAACATACACACGCACACCTGCATATGTATATATATGTATAAACACTAAAATGCCAATAAAATTCTATTTCCAATTACAATTCCACAAGCAAAAGGTATTATGTAGGCATTGGCAGATTCAGGTTTCTTCCTTTCATCATGTCTTACAGTGGTTGCCTCCTCTTTATTTCAACAGGCATTACTGACATGAGAGAAGAGATGGGATTTTACTATTATTTTTGCCAGTGCTACAGTGACATAAAAGCCATATATAAAAGAATGTTACACACAAAAAGGTTTTGGATCATATTACCTAGGTTGTTATAGCTGAGTTACATTTGAGGAAAAAATTTAGACCTGAACCGGGCTTCAAATTCTTTATATTCATATTACTTGAAACATACTAATTTAAATGGATCTTTCTTTGATTTATTACAGTATAAAAAGAGGATTTCTGACCTTTTGAATTAGAACTTTCTATTTTTTAGCCTAATTCTCCCTCCAGATTTCACGGGCCTAATCAAGTACATGACTGCACTAGAAATGCAAGATGTTCCTTTAGAACATGTATGATTTTAAACATGCAATACTTACTTGCTGTTTCTCATCCTTGGGAATGGTAGACGGGAACTATCTATAGTTCATTAAAAACATCCATTTTCAAAAGTACTTTCCTGTTTGTCTGCTTCTTTTGAGGAAAAAGATAAAAATTCTCTTTAAAAATCACATTCATAGCAAACAAACACCACTGCTGATTTAACAGTAACCTTCTTTAATGCACACAAATAATACTATATCCATTGTGGATTCACATTTGAAGATTACTCAATTATTATGCTTTTCTCTACATGTATTTGCTCATTTTCATCTTACCCAGCAAAAATAAAGACCACCAATACATTATTTTACCTAAATATTGTATGAATGTAGTCCTGCTTACTAGAACTTCTCAATGAGCCTGTACAGGTAGAAACCCCAATGTTCTCATTAAGTGTATTTTCCTTTGGTATCGGACAAGAAGGTGCATGTATGTGTTTCAAAACACTGATGATACATAACAGAAACTTTAAAGATATACCTTTGTGGTCATTAATTACACAAATATCCTTACAACAAAGGAAGCAAAAGACTGCTTTAAAACAGATTAATATTTCTTTACTGGATTGTGCTCCTCATCATACCTTATGAAATTATTATTCAACTGAAAGCAGCAAGTATTAGGGAGTCTTAATAAACAAACAGTCCTAATGCCCCAGGTCAAAATAAATCCTCAGTAATATTAATGGCAAAGCTTCATTGGTTTCAAAATTCAACCAACAGGTCAAAATTCAGACTCAGGGTAGAAATCCTCCCAAGACTTTATAAAATCCATAAAATAAAACAGAATCTTGCAGAGAAAATAAGATGTTGGTACGCTAATTTTTGCACTTAGAAGTAATAAAAAAGCCTGGTTCATATTCGTAAAAATATAAATGTCAATAAACTCTGATAATCTTACTCACAGAGAAACAGAAAAAGAGAAAACTTTATAGAGTTCCTGAAGTAAAGGGGAGAAGGAAGGACATTAAATAATATACAAAACCATGCCTGCTGCAAATATTAAATCTAAGTGATCAATAAAATAACATACACATTTAGATAGTCAGCCATATTAATTTGAAAATATCAAATAATCTTTATACAGTAAAAATGTCTTTACTTTCAATAAAGAGAGTTACTGTAGCTTTGTAAAATTTTACAACAGGTAGGCATATTGCATAACTATGTGCACTGCTACATATATACAAATTTTTAGGCAATGTACAGTAATGGTTTTCAGAAAATGAATGTATGGAGTTTAGAACATGTAGACTATGAGCACCACAGTAAAATACCCCGTAGATTAAAATTTACCACCTTAATTACAAACAAATAACTGTCTTCAAAATACATTCACGTGGTCGTAATGTATTGCCTTAATCTGGGAAAGTCAACAAAATCCTTAACATTGCAACATGAGCGATTTTTGGTTGGTACAAATCAATGAAATGATGACAGAAGTTGTACATTGATTTACACCAATTTAAGAGTCTGGCCAAATATACTTAAAGATGTATTTTAAATGCAGCATATCAAGTAAATATTATCATAACGCGAAACATGTACTTTGACAAAAATGCACAATTACAGAAAATGACAGAAAAATTATAGCCATTTTGTATATTGTAAAAGAAGCATATTATCACGTGTGGTAATATAGTAAACAGAAACGGACATCCCAATGGTCTTTTAAAGCTTAGCATGAATACCATATCCAAATGAGTTTTTTAAGAGTGTAAAAGCTTACTACTAAAAAGTTAACACTACCAGTAAAGACTTTGCTTCATAATGATTTCATTGTTGCTTGATAACACCAAATGATAGAAAATATTCTCACTCAATAATGCTTTATAAAAGGTGTTTCTTTTACCAATGTTTATGACCAGCAGTTTCTATGTCCATGACTACCCATTGCTCACTCCTGTAGAATCAGAAATCTGGTGATTTCTCCCTAGCAATTAAAACCTTGCATAGCTTCTAGGTTGTGAAGGAAACCAAATAAACGATTTGATTCTTTGCATGTATTGGTAGCATTAAAAAAATTTTAAGTACTTACAGACAGGACAAAAGAGTCTGATTATTCCAAACTGCCCACAACAGCACGAGACAATTAAGTGCCTTAACGCTCGAAAGCTCTTGTAGACCATTACTCTATGGCTCATGTTACCTGAGAAATGGTATGTCCCCCAAGAAGGTCGTAGTCTGGACAGACTGCAACTTTCCAAAGACCAAAAAAAAGATACTCTTCTTATCTCCGTGGAACAAATCAACTTTTCAAGCATTTCTCTGCAGAGTTGTCCTGGAAAATCACCTAACAAAATCTATAACCTCATTTGGGTTTAGGTCTGAAGATTTAATTCTTGCAATTCAAGTGTATCACTTCTACGGTTTACACTGGGAAGACAGCCCAGTAATTCTAAAAACTGGCAAACTGTCCAGGAACACAGACACATTAGATTTGTGTAAATTTGAAAATTCAAAAGTGTATTAATTAGATGTAATAAATTTGGTAGAATTTATTTAGAACAATAAAAATTCAATTATTTAGCATTGGCAATAATTTTTACTTATAAATTAGACTACCAAGTTACGGAATAAAAATACACATTTAATGTAAAATACTGGATAAAACATGAAACAGAAGAACTACCTTTACATAACTTACTCAAAGTTGTATATTTAATAATAAAACAGAAACTCAAAGGAGTATTTTATTAGATCGTTTAATTTAGTGTGTTCAATTTTAAACTAACTTGTGGTTTATTTTTATATTGGCTTTGCTTTTACATATGAAGTCACATATACAAACAGTTCTAGCACTAAAGGCAATACCATATTAGAAAATTATTACATTTGATGGTTATTAGTCTTTTACTGTAAGTAGTTTATACACTATTGAAAAGCAATTACAGTAGATAACAAATAATTGGGCAACGTCTTAAAACTCTGCAACAACTTAAAATAGAAAAAAATTAATTTAAATTGTAAGGAAAAAAGTAATGTTCAAAGCTGTTGGTACATTTTGTTGAAAAAATGTGGACTTCTAAGTTAATTGATAGGATTTTTCAATGAGCATTGCAACTGAAAATCTGACATTGGTAATTTTTAATCTCCTGCCAGATAAAATTGTATGGATATGATCACGTGCAATCATTATTGTCCTACGTGGTTTCTTTTTTCAAGTGTAATGTTAAGTAATTACACGGATTTTGTCTTTGATTAGATATCAGAACCCAGGGGATCATCTGCACCGACTACTGCAGAGGCGGGGCAGAAATACAAAAGCCAGCGCAAGTCAGCTAAGATAGGAGATGAAGCAGCTAGCACCCACCTTCTACCTTCGAAGACATTCCCATGCTTAGAGCCCGCTTGGTACCTGCATTTTATAGGAGGTAGTGGAGACATACGGACTACATAGGCATATTCTTGGAACAGAGAAAGGGAATAAAGTCACTTATATGCTATACTTTTCAGGTACCAGATAAACAGAAACAGGCATTCACCTGAAATTACAACTAGAGAAAACATAGTTTCTTTATGGCATTACAGCAACAGATGCTCGGCAACATCCCGCTCCATGCCACAGCCTCAGGCAGGGGATCCAAGCCGTTCTCCAGAACCTGACCGCTCACCTGCTCCTTCTTAACAACTTTTTGCATATTAACGTAGTTTAGCCCTTTGTAACTGCATGACATGGAAAACTCACATCCCTTGAGCAGCTGACACTGTAATCATAGTGGCAAGATGCTGTCTGCTATAGTTTTAATATAATATTATAATAAAGCTTGCAAAATTGATATAGGTAAGTTCTAACACTGTACGTGCAGAAAATACTACCCAGGTATATATGTTTTAGGATATAGTATTACTTTGCAAATGGATAATGTCTTTAACTATTAATATGCAATGTATATTGATAATATTCCAAAATTACTATTCTTTCCATTCAACTGTATATGCTTTTATTAGACTGTATCAAAAGGTGAAAAGGAATAATTAATTGGAGAGCTAGCACCTACCTTTAATTAGGGAGGGCCTACTTCTAGCACTAACGATCCTGCTGCAAATCCTTAGCTTCACTCACACAGTAACACTTCTTTTTAAGTCAAAGAGATGGCTCCACCTGAGAACTACTTCTGGTTTTATTCTGGACCATCACAGGTGTGGGCCTGATACACCTCGTACTACTGCAAATGGGAAGATTTCCCCGGCTAAAGCTGGGTGAGGTTCGACAGCAATAAAAAAGCTTGCAGAGGTAGGGAGAATTCTCTGAAATAAAATTAGAAATAATGGCAGTATATTAGTGTTATTATTAACTTCTATGCTATTCTACTTCTATACCATAACGCTGCGGGAAAGGGGGAGGTGAAGTGAGGTAAGAATTTGAATCAAGCCCTGGTGGGTTCCCCATGAGCAGCTGTTCCTGACCTCCGCTTCATGCTCACACGCTCTTGCTATCTTCACATACTGCACAGGCAGCGAGGACCTTCGCTCCGACAGATCTGTCCCCCACTGAGGGATGCGTGCAATCTGAGAAAGTAGCCTTGCTGGAACCAACACCTTCCCTAGCTCCTACCTTTTTTGCTATAAGCAATATTCCCTTGAGGTCAAACTGCCATTGATATTTTCCTTCCACACACACCCCCCCCTTCTATTGTTGATGTTACTTCTATTACGTTGTCTTTTTGTGGTTTAGTATAAAAGGGATTAGCTCCAATAGTCAGCAGTTTGTGCACATACTACAAGTAGGCAAAATTTGTCACGGTGACATCGAACCGCTAACACAAACAGATCTATCACCCTTTCTCTCTTCCTTGGTAAGACAGCTGCCCTCAAGGTATTAGCCTCTCAGCCTCCCTGATAAATCACTGATGAACAGGAAACCTGATTATCCCAACATAGCAGGGGTAGAGGATGCTATTCAGCTGCAGAAGAACATGGAAGAACAACATCCATGAGGCTTATAATGAAAGATTTTTGATATACTTCAGTAGTTAACAAAAATTTATTGCAAGAGATAGTTTGTCACTAGATTTACAGTTTCAGAGAACATAGTACAAAACATAGTGCATCAGCTTTGTCTAAACATTAAATAGGTGCAAATACACAAAGATAAAAAACAAAAAGTGAATACTTTACAACATAAGTTATAGAACTATAAATATATTTTATATACATTATACATATTCTAAGACATGATTTTCACATATATATATAGAGAGAGAGTTCATGTCAGTATAAGACTATTCAGTGCTTTAGTTATAGTATAGGTCTGAACTTTACATGAATGTTTGCATCATTACACTTACAGTAAATGCTTCCCAAGAAATGAGGAATTTTAACCAGTTTATTTCACAGAACCGTTTTGCAAAGCCGTGGGGACTGTAGAAACAGTGGGACCGTTCAGCTGAAGGCTCCTTCCCTCATCCCCGAGAACCTGTCCTAAAAGAGGGGCTGCAGGGGGATGACAGACGGGTGAGGGGACAGCAGGGATGGGAAGACGGTGTGTGGCAGCGGGGGAAACGCCAGCTGGGTCGGGTGCAGGACCGAGGGTGGCAGCAGCGGCAAATGCGGCGGGGCGACGAAAGCTGCCTGGCCCCCCGGGCAGAGCCTCGGTCCTACTGGTAGATGAGGTAAAGGTGCTCTGGAAAGAGCTGGGACCTGCGAGAGGAACTGCTGGTGAGGCTGGAGAACCTTCAACGTACTGGCGGCAGCGGCAGCGTGCTGCTGGAGGATGGTGTGATGGATGGTGGTAACGGAGGTAGAACACAGCGGCGGCTGCAAGGGTAAGGGCTGCAGCGGGGAACTGGGGGGCTGGATCGCCGGGGGAGGGAAGGTGAACTTCACTTTGTTGGCCAGCATGTTTTGTGGCATGATCTGCTGATATGCCTCGGATGGGAGATCTTTGAATTTTTCGTGGTTATCTGGAGGGAATATCAATGTCTGATCAGGCAGGGTGAAGGGGGCTATTAACTGCTCGGTAGTTAAAAAGGCATGACTGTTTACATGTGCTTCTTTGAACGGCAAGGCTGGTGGGCTGCTAAATATGCCAGGATTACACTGTACCCATTCACTGGTCACCTCATTTATTTTCTCATGCGGTAGAGGCTCGGCCAATTCATAATGGCAAAGATAGGATTTAGGAGGAACTTGTTCCAAATGTCTGTTGGGGAGGGGAACTTTGTAACGAGCTTGATTTTCACAACTGTTGACATTTTCTTTTTTCTTTTCATCTTCCAGAACGTCTTGGGTGCCGGCAGTTGCTGGAGGTCTGTGCTCAGGAACAGAAGCAGCAGAACTTGCGACAGCATCAGAAAATGTACTCGGACTGCTCTCCATTGCTGCTCGTGCTGTCAGTTTGTTGTTTTCCAGCACATGCGAACTATCAGTTTCTAGAGATGATTTGCTTTCCTCCAGCTGCATTGTTTCATCCGTATCTTTTGCACGATCAGCTCTGGGATCCACATTCGTTTCCTCTAGACTGTCTTGAGTCAAGAAGTCCCCCAAAATATTTACTGTAGAATTTGCAGAATTTTCTTTGGAAGGTTTAGAGGTCTCACTTCCTGTGTTCCTGTCAAGGAATACGTGATGGATTCCAGTTTTCCGTCTTCTGCGCTTCCCTTTTGCCTTGTGATGTGTACCACGCGCTTGCCTTAGATATTCTTCTCCTGATGATGTCTGTCCATATGAGCTTTCATCTGATGAAGAGGAATAGGTATGCTGTCTCCGCTTGCGGTGGGATTTTTCAGGTTCCTCTGTCAGAACGTTGTAACCTCTCTTTATAGACTGGTTTTGACTCAGACTCTTCTCCTCATTGCAGCGTCCTGAACATCTATGCTCCGGGCTACAGCTTGACCTCCTGACTTTCCAGCTACAACATGTTTTAGAGCACCTTAAGCTGTGCCTCCTGGAACTCGGAGCCAGATGCTTTGCCTGTCTCCGAGAGCTGGCTTTGCTCTTTCTGTGTAGTCGTTTACAACCATGGTGTTGGCCACTATTTTTTGTACCCCAAACATCATACCAGCCTCTGTCCCCGTGTACATGATCTGACACAGACATGACTCTCTTATGACCATTCTCAATGCCAAGTTTTTGGTGTGACTGCTCTATCTCACCTGTAGCTAGCCAAATATTCCCTGCATCATACCTGCACTTCTCTGGATTATTTTGGAGGTGCTGATATTTATTTTCTTCTCTGTAACCAATTTCTTTTTCAGTCACTGAGAACATACCAATTTCTGCTGCTGCTGGGTCTCCACAGTGATGATGATGACAGTGACATAATTTTCTTCTCCTTTTCCGTCTTCTACTTTTGTGAAGCCATTTTTGATGGCTTTCTTTGATGCATACTTTGTTATACTTCTCATCTATCACAGTGTTTTGTCGCAAATGATTTTTAGAAATGTGACACTTCTCTATTTTTCTAATCCTGAATGACTCATCCAAGGACACTTTATTTTGATTTTTTGCAAGATCACAATTTCTGATGAGGGAAACATCACTTATAAGGGGTACTGTATAGTTGCACACATTTTTATTAATTTCTGCTTTATAATAACCACACTCTGAAGTAGGTTTATTTGTAAAATCTGAGACTAAGCTATGGTTGGATTCAGTTTTATGGTGCAAATGAGGTATGTTTGGCTGATGCTTGGGCTTTTCTTGGCTGTCACTTGCTCTTGATGACTTGAAATCAAAATATAAAGGATTACAACTATAAGAAATTGATGGGTCTGTACTTGTGTAAATTAACATTTCTGATGGCCACTGAAGAATATTTGATCCGTGTTTGCTAAGAACAGGAACAAAGGGTTCACAAGGTCTCTTGCGCACGTCCGGTTTGCTTTGTGAGGCTCCACTACTACCTTCTTCAGAAGGCGATGGAACTAATGCATCTGCCCCCAGCTTTTTTATTTCAGTTTCAGCTGTGGATGAATCACTGTTCCTGTCTTTATCATTTTCCTCCGCAACATCCTGCAGAGATAAACAATCCTCCACAACCACCTGTGCGAGAGCCCTGTTTGCCTGCAGCTCATAACCGCTGCAGTCCAGGGGCAGGACCTGAGCACTGTCCACAACCGTGGGCAGCATTTGGTCCGGTAAATCTGCTGCACATACGTCAATACCATCTCCATCCATATCCGAGGACAACAGTTGCTTTGACTGGGCCACAGCAGGAGTTAATAGAGGACTCTCTAGCAGCTTGCTTTCTTCACTGACCAGCTCTTTTGACTCCTGAGCTTCAAGAGCTTCTGCTCTGTCTATGCATTTTTCCACCAGTGGGTGAAAACTGTTAGGTTTCTCCTCAGGGCACAGGACTATTTCTGCTGCTGAAGGAGGCTGAAGGTTACACGCTCCTGGAACAAACCTACTTCTTCGGCTAAGTCCATGCTCCACAGATGTTTCATCATTATATTCATAGAAAACAGCAGCTGAAGACTCCAGTTTGATTGCTGCTTTCTTAGGAAAAGCAAAAGAAAACCCAACTCTATGTCCTTGAGCTCCTTGAACCTGATCGCCACATTTGTTAGCGTCGGATTTATTACTACATGCATTTCCAGGAGTGGAAGAAATAACAGAAGCTAAGTCTTTACAGTTCTGTGCATCGTGTATTAACGTACAGCTGAAATCCTGTTTGTTGGCAGAATCGGTGGCAGCACTTTGTGGGATATCACTGCAATGATCTCGCACAGTCACCGTAGTGGATTTGAACATAGGGCCACTTCCAGGAGCACTAGGAAGGAAAACAGAATTCGGAGTCAGTACCTTTCAGAGAGAACTGCAGGTAGAAATATAGTCTAGATTGGTAGACTATCTCTAGATTGGTATCTAGGAGATGTTTTTAAGGAAAGAGGAAGAATCTGTGGATACATAGATTTAGAGTATGAAAAAATGTTGCATTTTATAATAAGATCAGTTGACTAGTATAAAAAAAGAAATAGAATAAATATTGTGCCCCCAGTTCCTTCCTGTCAAATTATCAGATGAAGGGCTAATATTCCTACAAGGCAGCTCACTTTTCCTAGACATACTGGCTGGCCTAATAAGAGACTGTATATCTCCCTAGACATCTTGCTTCTCCTCCTAGTAGACCATCGTGGCTACAACACTGCTACTACAAATAGCAGAAGTTTTACATTCCTTTGTGCTACAAAATGTATTAAAACAGAGAGCACCTCATAGACCACTTCCCTCTTAGTCATCATCCCAGTGACTGCTGCTCTGCCTGCGGGCAATCACCCAGCAGCTCCCATCCTATTTGTATTCACAGACCAAACTGTCGCAATCTCAGCAATTTCTTTCATGGAAAAATAATACTGGGGAGAGTATTTCAGCTGACAGTAGTGCAGTAAGTGATTCATCCCTCTTGAGAAAAAATTTATCACTGTCTACTTCTGTTCTTCATTTCATGTCCTCTTCCCATCTGTTCTATTTGACTTAATAGGAAGCAAAGAGAAGAGCAAAAACTGTTTAAAGCTGCCAATTTTCCAGGATCCACAGGACTGCTCAGCACTAGGAGTAATGGACCTATGTTAAAACAGTGTTGTTTTTTTTAACCTATTTGTTCTATGTCACAGTGCAGAGCAATACCAGAAGATGGGTCATTGGGAAAACTTGCAAGTGTTGTTTGGGACCCCAAGATGTGCTGAGATAAACAATGACAAATTTAATCTATTTGGTCTTGAAATTAAGGTACAGGATTTATGAGAAAGGAATTCCTCATGAGAATTCTTACCTTGTCCAGTTCTTCATAAATTGAAAACATGTATTAAAAAACCCACACAAATCCTTTCTCTAACAAAGTAAAATGGTGACTTCAACAAAACCAAACTACAAAATACTAGTTTGGTAGTGGTGTCTTGTGGTGTCTGTCTATATCACACCTCTAAGGATGCGAAGTAGTAGCAAACAGCAATTATGAAACAGAGAAATAAAGCTCAGTGAGAAATTCTCCTTCAGGAACCAGAAGAAGGGTACTGAAAACCCCCCAACAAAACAGAAACAACAAAACCTCACAAAATCTGTGCTTCACTAACATGGGAAAAGGTAAACAGTAAGTTCCTCTTTCCTCTTTGTCCTGAAATATGGCAAATTCGGATTTTGGAGTATGTTTAGGGGGAATAATATAAAAGCTGGGAACATAAAAACTGCAGTCCTGGAGTATTAAATCTGGACAATTAAAATGCTGATGGAGTAGAAACAGTCTCTACATGAATTACCATAAAAGAAATAAAATTAAAATGTGTTACGTTGCTCATGTCAAGCAGATCTCACAGCATTCATGTCCCATCCACCTGCTTACAGAGATTGCTTCAGCATGCTGCCCACCATTCAGACTATGGAGAAAGGGACCACTACTTAACAACAGCTACAACTCATATGGTTGGATTTCTCTGTTAGTCACTCTGGTGAGATGAAGGCTGGATAAAAAGAAAACATTTGCATTTGACCATCTACTTTTTTTGCCTTTTTTCCCTCTGAGATTCCACTGTGGAAAGTTGGTACGTGTATTTTCAGTGGCTTTTCAGTGTAATATTTAAGTAAGACTGCAGTCACAACTAGCAAACTCAGTAATAATTTCAATAGTATGCCTAGATGCAACACTAAAACACATGACTAGCAAGGAGACGCTTTTGCAAGGAGAGGTAAACACTCTGTGAAGCTGGGGACAAGGAGCACTTACCTTTTAATATAAAAAAATCCAGTTACTGAAATTTAAAACTATATTTCTGGATGCTTTCCCAGACAAGCAGTTTGAAAACTAAATCACAGAGATCTGCTACATCCTACAAAGGCAGACTGTATTCCTCACTTCATCAATGAAGTAGTGTCAGCATTCAAATGCATGACCTAGTTCACTCAGCTTTCAACCAATGTGCCTAGTTTTATGAAATATATATGAAACGCATCTTTTTTTAGACTAAAAATACATGTCATTTTAGCTCCACTGAAAAAGCAATGTTAAACATTCATTTCTGCACGTAGTGTGAATCAAATTACTGTACACGCTCTGCTTCAAAAATGTCATAAAAAGTGCGTGTGCTGGGCTCCAGCCGAGGGACTTCAACAGCCCTGCGTCCCACAGCATCAGCTAATAGAGGAGGGATTATTTTAAAGTATTTTTTATATTTCAGCAGCCAGGCACTTACCACGTTGTCTCTTTCCTTAGCTCAGCTAGCTTGTGCAAACGTTGAAGGGCTTTTTCTTGTTTCCTTTCATCTTTTCGTGACTTAGATGCTACGTTTCGAGCAAACTCCCTCTGTTTCAGTTCCTTCAGCCTCTGCAAGAAATAGTCACATACACACAAAAAAACCCAGAACGATAAACATTTATGGCAATTACTTTCTGGTAAGCACTACTGAGAATTATTTTCAAACCTAACCAAAGCAACCCATTCAATAAATTTACACATTTCAAGTGAATAACCAAAATACATAGAGATGCTAGAGACAACCTAGAAAATTTTACTGTAGCTTTTGTGATTAATACAGAACAGCCTCAGTAGGAACAGACAATGTTCATCCAAAATTTTGCTGCTGACTGTTTTTCCCAAAAACCTTCCCCACAGCCTGACTGCTCTTTGATATAGCAACAAAAAAATAATGAGACCACCCCAGGTCTTTTTCTGTAAAGCCACTCTGTAGCCTGTACAGCCACTCTGTAGCCTGTTCACCCCCCAGTTGGTACTCAGTCTCATGTTTTTCTGCCCCAGATGCTGGAAGCAGCATTTGTCACCACTGAACCACGTGAGGCCCCTGTCAGTCCCTTTTCTCCAGCCTACCAAGGTCCCTCTGGATCTGCCCTGCCACATTAGCAGCATGGTATCATCTGCAAAGCTCCTGAGAGCATGCTGTCCTGCCACCCAGGTCATTACTAAAGACGTTAAAAGGTCCTGTCCCAGTAACCAACCCCAAGCCATGTCATGGCCAGAGAAGTCTTGTATTCGAAATGGGAAGACAATCCCTTTGAAGGAGCTTGTTTCATGCTCTCACCGGTGTGTGACACAGCAGTTAAGCAGACACTGAGGTTCAATCCAGTATCTCATTTGATTTAATCTCCAGCCTGTTTCTTTGTGGGGAAATTTAAATGCACAGCTCCAATTGTCTACACAAAACAGTGATTTTATTTTCTTTATATCACATAAGGACAATACGCAGAGACTTTACTAATCCTTAATGTCAACAAAAAGTATGCCGGTAGGTCCCAAACCCCACTGGTGTACCATTCAGTTGTTCGGTGTCTCCTCAATATGGCTCACAGTTTAGCTGACATCATCTTATGAGATCGTACTCTCATGATTCTGGAAAGAACCCAGTAACCTGCCACTGTTTTAGTGTCTGAGGGATAACGGTTGGCCATTAACAGGGGCTACGTGGATTTATAAAAGTAATAATTCTAACCTCAAATTGTTCAAGGGGCATTAAGAATTTCTCATATTGTTGGTGGCACATAACAGACACACATGTAATAGAGTTTGCAGAACTCTGTAAGCACTGTTCTCCTGCTCTTTCTCCACTTCCAGCTTCAAGGGCAACGAAAAAAATGCTTCTATAGGTATGTCAGCGACAAAAGGAAGACTAGTGAAGATGTGGGCCCTCTCTGGAAGGAAATGAGAGACCTGGTCACCTGGGACACGGACAAGGCTGAGGTAGTCAGCAACTTTTTTGCCTTGGTCTTCAGCAGCAAGGGCTCTAGACAAACTGCCCAAGTTGCAGAAGGCAAAGGCAGGGATCAGAGGAATGAGGAACTGCCACTGTAGGAAAAGATCAGGTTCAAGACCATCTAAGGAAACTGAAGGTGCACAAGTGCATGGGACCTGATGAGATACATCTGCAGGTCCTGAGGGAACTGGCAGATGAACTTGCCAAGCCACTATCCATCATATGGTATGAGATTCAAAAAGTCCAAGTGCCAGGTCCTGCACTTCAGACACAACAACCCCAGGCAACACTACAGGCTTGGGAAGGAGTGGCTGGAAAGCTGCCTGAGGGAAAAGGACCTGGGGGTCCTGGTAGACAGTCGGCTGAACATGAGCCAGCGGTGTGCCCAGGTGGCCAAGAAGGCCAATGGCATCTTGGCCTCTATCAAGAACAGTGTGGTCAGCAGGAGCAGGGAAGTGATTATGCCCCCGTACTCAGCACTGGTGAAGCCACAGCTTGAGTGCTGTGTTCAGTTTTGGGTGCCGCAGTATAGGAGGGACATTGAGGTGCTGGAGCGTGTCCAGAGAAGGGCAATGAAGCTGGTGAGGGGTCTAGAGAACAAGTCTTATGAGGAGTGGCTGAGGTAATTGGGATTGTTTAGCCTGAGAAGAGGAGGCTGAGGGGAGACCTTATCACTCTCTACAACTACCTGAGAGGAGGGTGTAGAGAGGTGGAGGTCGGTCTCTTCTCCCAGGTAACAAGTGACAGGACAAGAGGAAATGCCTCAAGTTACACCAGGGGAGGTTTAGATTGCATATTCGGAAAAACTTCTTTGCAGAAAGGGTTGTTAAGCATTGTAACAGGCTGCCCAGGGAGGTGGTGGAGTCACCATCCCTGGAGGGATTTAAAAGACAGGTAGATGTGGTGTTGAGGGACATGGTTTAGTGGTGGTTTTGGCCGTGTTAGGTTGATGGTTGGACTCAATCTCAAAGGTCTCTTCCAACCCAAGTAATTCTGTGATTCTGTGATATATATCTGCTAGACAGACTTATCAAAAATTGCTTGATTTCTGCTACCGCAGTATAAAGTTATAAATTCACTCAGAATGGTAACCTTTTCCCCAAGAATAAAAGCTTGAAATGTGAAGCATCTTTGCAGAACATTCCTTACCCTTGTGCATTCATGTTTTCCTGCAGATACTATGATACCGACCCTGCTTCCCACGAGCCACTTGTGAAACCTGAAGTATTTCACAGGTGACTTCTTAGTACTCAAAACGTGACAGAAGGAATGAAGTTTGCTCCTTTCCCTCCCCATCTCCAGCCTTTGGCATTTAAAGACAGAATTTCATTCCATTTTGAAGAGCTCAATAATACTTCAGTTTGTTTCTCCTCCAATGCGTAAGGAAAGAAGTATGCAACAAAGCAAGAGAAGAGAGATAAAAGGGTGCTTGTTCACAAGGTTAAAAAAGGAGAAGCTGCGGTGTATACAAATCCATAATCACTCTCCAGCAGCAGCACTTCACTGTAATTACTGGGATGATTATAATTAGTGACTTGATTCTCACCAGATTTTGACCCCTTTTCTTTTACTGCTGAAAGTTAGCAGAACTCCACACCGTCAGGAGTGCCAAAGTTAACAAGACTCCATGTTTCGGGGTACAAGTAAGGCCTCCCTCACAGTGAATAGGGACAATGCTGTTAAAGGAAGTTTTATGTGATCTTGGAGGCATAGAAGATGCAAATGCATGAAATCATGCTTATCTTTGCCAAGCAAACACCATTCTACCCATGTGAGCCTCTCGTCAGCCTCACCAGTCATAGTATCTGTTTAGCACATCACCAGATCTAGTACAGAAAAACTGTTCACAATTTTTAAGCAATTAAATTGTTCTCCTCGATTGCTGCAAGTAGGTGTCAGCACGTAAAACAGAGGAGTCTGACAGCAGTTTTGTGTGCACAGCCTTCATGTTGGACTGCTTGCTCTTCTCTTCTGGAGAGCTACTCACTCCAGAGCTCCCCTTCTGTCAGGCCTCCTGTCCACCACACTGGCCCTTTCCTATACAGAAAACTGGTCTTTGCAGAATATAAACTATTTACACAATGTGGTGGGTTTTTTTCTTACAACTGACATCTCAGTCTTTTGCATGGGCAGCTTTAACAACCTACAAGGATTATACTTAGGTAACTCCTGAGGACTTTATTCAGCAAATACACATGTATGAGTAGAACTTTTCTTAGTTGCAAACTACAAAACATTCACCTGGTACAAGCGGGTTTGAGGCTTGATTAGGCAGTTTCCAAAAATACTATTTCCTGTGCATAAAAAGTCATCTAAATGGGAAAAAGTGTGTCCCCACTATTGGGTATTGTAGTTATTTTCTACTTGTCTTTAATTTAGCCATCTGATAAACTACCATCACCTGCATTCCCCTACTGCACTTAGTCATGCTAGTCATTGCTAGCACTGCATTTATACAGCCCTGTATTTGTATTTTGTTGGTTTTACTTCTATTATGCAAATGAAAATGAGATATTACCCAATTATATGTAAAAAGCCATTAGTCCATGCATTTTGTGTATCATGAGGCCCCCACAAAACTTGTTCAAAGTTAATGGCAGCAATAAAAAAACAAGTGTGCCTTACTCCTAAAAAGCATCTTTTTTGTAACATTTTAATGTCTTTCCATGTGGCAGAGCTATTCACCAATGCTAACTTCAATAGTCAGTTTAACGCCTGTTATGTTTGTTTGCTTCCATGGATCAGTAAGCAAGTAATTAGCAGGCAGTCATACAGCATTTAAATATGATTCCCTCCTGCATTTGGCTCTGCTTATGAACCAGCTCAAAATGTGTAAGTCCTAGCAAGCAGAGTTCAACAAGCAGTTCACAATGAATAATTAAATGACATTTCTCCAAGAGAACTAAATGCCTTCATCATTATCCTGATACACTGCATTGCCACTTCGAACATGCAGAGCACGGACCACCATTGGTTTGCAAATGACTTCCCACAGCCTGGAGCAATGGGAAGCCTGACCCCGATTCTCCAGCCTTGCAATGGGATCCTGCCACTGGGCTGCTTTCACTTGGGCAGAAGCTGGATTATTTTAATGTATCTAACTATCACTGGGCCTGAAGCAGAAATATTCCACCTTTTTCTAACAAACTCTGCTGGGAATCTTACTGCACACTCATCAAATCACTCTGAGCTGAGGTATGTGAGTCCAGACAAGAAGGACGAGTTTACCAGCTCCTGTGTATCTATGTGTGGGTGGAACTACACGTGAGAAGACCATATGATGTCCAGACTCAGGTGTGGCTGCATTTCACTCAGAAGCATACAGCTCAGGTGTTCCCAAGCTTGCTGTGGAAGACACCCATCAAAAAAACCAAATAAATCCTAAACAGACTTCCAAAGGGAAGTCCCATTTCTGATAACTTCACCCTTGTCTTCACTTCCCCATTGACCACATTAGACAGTTCATTTCAGCATGCCACCTTTCAAAAAGCTCAAGCAGAGTTTCCTAATTCTCTCCTGCATTTTACAGTAAAGGAACCACAAGCCCAGATCCTGCTGCAGGAGCCAGGTGCCTGGAGACCTCTGTGGATGAAAGCCTCTTGACAGCAAAGACACATTATGGCATTAAGTGCACTTCTTACATTGCTATTACAAGCCTTCTGCCACCTTGCAAAGTGGTTGTTGGCTTTTTCTTTTTTTTTTTTTTTTAAACTCAAGATTTAAGCACTTGTAACAATAACACTTCAAATTAATAGGTCTTCAAAACATAGAGAAGACGTTAATTAATAAATATGCCCAAGACACAAAAGGCTGAATAGTGAAACACAATGTGCCTGAATATTACGATACCAGGTGATAAAATGAGTGAAAAAAATGAGCAAACAAAACCAGCCTCAAATGAAACAGTTTACACCTTAAAACATATAATTTAACATTATTAGAACTGGCTCTGAAGGAAAGCAGTGAAACTTTTAACAAAGTTTATGAAACCGAAGGGGAAATTGTAACAAGCATCAGGACTGATAGGGGCGCTCTCTGCAGCATTAATATCCCACATAAAAACCAGCCATCTTCCCCAGCACAAAGGCATCATCTAAGAACTGCTTATTCAGAGAGGCTCTCATAAACTACCCGTGCAAAGCTTATCTCCATCGTCTAGGAAGAGCTTTAATAGGGTCAAGAACCTATGGGAACAGTTTTTATAACAGCAGGAGTCAGAAAGATGCCTATCAGGGCATTTCAGGGCAGTGCAGTTCAGATATTATTATGCTAATTTGCTTTTGACCTTAGATTAACAATTAAATTACGTGGACTTTTACAATATTGAAAATACATAGACCATAAATTCATTTTCTGATCAACGGGAGTATAAAATTACAAGAACTTAATGGCCATGACATCAAATCTTGCTGCTTTATTGTCTTTTTACTTTATCAGGAAAAAAGACCATATTCCCAGTAGTCACTGAATCATGAATTTATGCAATTGTTAGCTTTGAAAAATAACTCATCAAAATAAAACTTCCTTTTCTTGCTCCCCAACTATAAATACTTGAAGCTGCAGCCCAAATAGCATAAGCAGGTTGCAACAGCCCTTTATATACTGAGTACTAAAATACCAAGTGTTTGTGTTACACCTTGAAATTCCTATTGTCGCCCTTTCAGCCAGTGACAGCAGTGTTAGGCTGGGACCATGATGACATGGGGCATTTTATTCTACTGTAGTAATTCTATTAGATATTAGGAAGAACTTTTTCTCTCTGGGGGTGGTGAGACACTGGAACAGGTTGTCCAGGGAAGCTGTGGAGGCCCCATTCCTGGAAGTGTTCAAGGCCAGGCTGGATGGGGCTTTGAGCAACCTGGTCTAGTGGGAGGTGCCCCTGCCCATGGCAGGGGGGTTGCAGCTAGATGATTTTTAAGGTCCCTTCCAACCTAAGCCATTCTGTGATTCTATTCAGTTATACATGTGCATCCTAAATCCAGCAGGAGCTTCCCCAGCTCCTATGCTGCCTATACTCCATTTGCACCCTGATAGGATCTGGAATTCCACTGCAGCTCCTTCCTGCCCTTCAAAAATTTGCTGATTACCTAAACATGGGCAATATGGGTTGGCAGTTCAGCGCTGTCATGGAGGTGGCACAAAAGTGACATTTGGATTTAGTTGAAAGAGATTAAGTATTTCTTCCCTCTAAATCTATATATGATATAAAACATATTTTTAATTGTTAATAAAGGGGTTTACTGGGTTGTATTCAGTTTGTTTTAAAAAAAATTGACTATTCTTAATACAAGGATTAAATACGAGTACTTCTTAGCTCCCAATGATTATTCCAGAAGCTATTCGCCTTTCTCTGAATACTACATGACTACTGTCAATATACTCCCTGTTAACTGAGATGGTTTATTGCTGCTTTATGCGAATTATGGTATGACAGAGTAACAACATACTCATTAGATAAACACTTGTCACGCCACACCAGATTAGTATCCTTTCACAAAGAGGATTGAGCTTAATCAATTATAAATAACTGAACAGATCAGAGCTCCTGCAACACCTGTAAACACTCAAATGGGGAATGAAACGTGCCATTTAAAGCAGAAAACATTGCTTACTAAGATGGAAAATACACGTATTTTCCTTCTGTATTTAGTGGTCTGTGCGGGCATATGTATCTTACTGTTCTGCAGCTGGAGACCCCTTCCCTTTACACAGCATGACAGAGCAGCACCTCTTCACTCGCACTGTGGTCTGCAATTCTAAATATGGACGGATGGAAGGAAGAAAACAAGGAAGGAAGAAAGGAAGGAAGGAAAAGAATTTCTCCCTTTGTAAAGGTCCAAGAAAAAATACTGTAATACAAGCAGAACTTACCCTGTTAGTGCTAAAGAGCAAGTTACTTCCACAGCAAGGAGAAGTGTCAAGACTTCTCAAAGAAATTAGTAATTCAACCACTCAAATGAGTAGGCTAAGGAAGAAATTAATAGACTTTTTTTTTTTTTCCTTCCCCACACTGGCAGTATGGATTTGATTGCTATAATATGTTCCTGCAATAGAGGAGGGATGGGGGAATTTTAACAACAGCCAACAACTGCTTGATGGGGAGTCACACAGCAGATCTGCTTCTTGCTAGTGGCGGGGAAAACTTCCTGCTAGGGTGGTGCTGCACTGGAATATGTTACCAAGAGGGGCTGTGGAATCTCCAACCCTGCAGAAATTCAAGACAAGGCTGAAAAATGCCCCATCCTACCTGATGATCTCGTGTTGGTGAGCAGGAAGCCAGTGACTCCTTCCAAACACCATTTTTACGATTTCAGTCTTATGCAGTGAGTTATATCCTCAATTTACCAGTGCATGGACTACACCGGTCACTCACTTTGTTTTTAAGAAGCCTTTAATAAATAACACTGATCCACTGCTGGCTTATGAATAACTTTCAGTTTGTTGTGAGTTATAAGCTGCTACTAACTGCCTCTGCCTCTAGCCGTATGCATCTCACTTGAAGCTGCAAAATTTAACCCTTTTCTTAAAACCTGAGAGCTCCATAAATTTGCAACAGAACCACGTTTTGTATGATCAGATATTAAGCCCTCCAGATGAAAAGGAACCTGCAGGTTGTGAATAATCCTTTTCCTCTCCTATTTCTACCACAAATTGCAGCCATACCCTCCTGAAGGTCTTCTAATGCAAGAAATCTAACACACAGAGATATAAATATATGCAGGATTTTAAAAAAGCAAGTTCTTGGAGCCCACAATATTGCTGAATACGTAGATTCAGTTGAAGTTAAACTGTGCTCTTTTTCCAACACTGTCGCAAGCATCTTCCCAGACTGGTGAGAAAGTGGGGATTAAGAGGAAGGGAAGGTTGGAATTGTTTTACCTGCCTGTCATGGGAACAAAGGAAGGCTGGTGATGAGAAGGTGAGATTCTTCATCATTCGGGAGATTTTTATTAACTTTAAATGAGTTGATGTAATGCAAATATTCACACGCAACTGTAACTTACTGATGAGCACACTTCAGCAATACGCAGTAGTTCAGTTTGTTGTGTAGTCTGCAAGAAAGAACTGTTGAACCAGCTTTTACACTCAGATCCTACAAATACGTATTAAACACATGTTACGTTCTACACCTGAAAATTCACATTGGTCTTTCTACTTTTGTAATATAAAAACTGAAATTGTTTTATCATGAAATGTAACTGGTTTTTAAGACTACAGACTTTTATATGAAATCATCTTTCCTGTAAAGCATCTCGAGTTCAGTTAGGTTTTCCTATGTAGGTTCATGGGGAAAAACAGAGGAAACTTGAACTTAAAATAGAACCTAAAACCAAATGAAAACTTCATGGTTTTCAAAATCATGAGAAAAATCAGAACATTAAATATTTTGCCCACTCGTACCTGTAATATACATGAAAGCTAGTTATATTTAATGATGATCTTAGCAATTGCTCTTGATTAGGTGACTGCAAAAGATATATGCTGGAGCAACAGAAGGAAAAATAAGTCTTTCCATGCTTTCTTTTCTTTTTAATGCTTCTCCTTCAGTAATTATGCCAGAAACAAACACATACTTCATTCTGTGATGATTAATGCCCTTCTCAGCACAGTAAGCCTCATGTTTCATTTGACTTAATTCTGGTGTCTGCACATCTTCTGCTCCTTTCCAGTATCCCCTGCTGCGGGACTCAGATAGCATTATGGCTTACAGTTGAAAAAGGCTCCAGGACTTTGACAAATAACAGGTTATGGAGCATAAATTAAGACTTTTGTTGCTTTTGTTTTAAGATAACTATGTTTTCTAAAGTCAACTAAATGGCCATGGCGTTGCCATTGTGCAAAAACATTTTTTCAAGCCTGCAGAATTGCTGAGGGTTGCATACTGAATATTTTACTGCGATAGCTATGAGCCATATGTATAACAACAGCCTGATCTTATTGCAAGCTGTAGGATAATTTTTGTTAACTTCAGCAAAAATCAGCTGAATACTCCATAAATATTAAGGCCAAGACTAAACACCATAGAAATACAGAATTAGCATCTCGCCTATCAAATTAATTTTACAGATAATGAAAAGAACACAAAGCTGACACAAACTTGTACATCTGGAAAGTGGTTACAATGCTAGTCTCTAATTTAAGGTATTTATTTTAATGACTCTAGGCCTAATTATACTTCTCTTGAAGTCAATGGAGAAACTCCTGCTGAGCTCAGGGAGAGCAGAGGTTTTAAATTCACCATGGAAATTTTCAGCAACACTTAATGAAGCTTCTTCAGTCACAAAGATTAAAGACAAGATCAGTACACATCACTTCTTTAAGGAGCACTTTACACCCGCTCCTGCACCATTTAGGATTCTAATTCAAAAAAACACATGCAACATCTTAAATCCTGTCAAGAAATGGTTATTCCTAGTGCCCTTAAGACAAAAGGGCAATGCTATATAGAAAAGAGCTTGACTCCACACTTCTGGGAAGACACAGGTGGCCAGAAGTGTGGGGCTGCCCTCAGAGGCCCCAGCTCCTCTTTGCTGCTCTGAAGACACAACCCAGCATGTATTGTTTCAGACACCATGTGCCATTCCTTGGTTCCACAGCATTATCTTGCCACCTTGCTTTCACCCCAGCACTGAAGTTTAAGCATTCAGAATGCTCCTTCTGAGCATAGTGCATACAATATTTTCAAGTTTATCAGCTCTGCTGCAACCAAAATATTCACTCAGTGACTCACTGTCTCGTGATATTTTCAGTCACTGAGTGCTAAATGTTGATGACCGCTTTATTGTCTGGCCAGTTACAATTTCCCATACATAAATAACGAGAGCTCCACAACATCCCATCTAAATTCTATGTGGAAAACTGTAAGCTATTGGAAAAAAACCTGTTTGAGCAGCATTAATCTTCCATAAATAATTTCACAGGAGCAACGACTTCCTCACCAAGAACTCCTTTCAGAGAAAGGTCACCTCTACACCTCTTTGGAGAAGCATATTTCTAGTGGGAGATGATAAGGGCCACAAAATGGTTGGCTCCATCAACACACAAACGTTGGATGGCTCAGCTGTTAAAGCTGTCTTTTGCTCATTTTGAAGACTGTTTTTCTGTTTTCTACTTGAATAACATACTTGGCAGCTCTGAGATCTTTGAGATTTCATCCAACAACTCTGCACTCCAGTGTCCTCCAACACCTACTGGTGTCTATTGTGACCCACCAGCTTTTCATCTTGGTCAAAGTGGTTCATGGGGTCTCCAGCACTGAAATTCTCTGTAGGATCATACTGCTATTCGGATTATTCCTCCTTCTCTACTGAAGGAGGACACAATACCCTTTCTACAAGCACATTAAAAATTGCAAGGACAAATTTTTAGTCTATGTTTTCAGCCTCTTTGTCACTAACATGTTAGGAGAGACTGCTACGGAGACTGAAATGAACCTACCAAATCTTAAACCTTTCCAGTCTTTACAATATGCAAAATGACTGAAAATGAGGAATTCATATTTACAATCAGTTTCTCTAAAGGATATTTTCCACAATCCTTGAAGGATACTGTAATAACTCTGGTGGGCTGGAGGATACATGAATTCCCTCAAAGTGAGCTCTTTATTTTAATTCTTTATGTCAGAGCTAAATCACAATCACTTTCTCACATCAGTTTTATATTGGATCACTGAGCCGTTCAAAGCCTCTGTTCACAAATTGCTTCTCATCAGCAGGATCTGGTCCTTGCCAGAGATTATCCCAGAACCATGACAAACTTCTTCAAAGAATAGATAAAATTTGACCAATAAAAATTGAGACAAGAATGGGCCTTTGCAAATTTTGACACATATCTCACAGCCACAGCTAAGTGGCACAGACAAAATCTGTTATCCTTAACCTCACCTTTAATACTATTCACACAGACTCCTCTGAGAAAAACATGAGATTAAAGAAAAATATATTAAATATGAAGACTACATCTTGCAAGGCAAAATGAATTAATACTGTAATTTGACTTACGCTTTCATTTTCAACTATGCAAATGAAATGTCTTGTAAAGTAACTTTGATAACATACTGATGACATTCCCGTGAGTAGTAGACATTAGTAGCAAGCAGTCATGAAAGCATATGTCTCTCTATTTATGTGTGTCTTCTACTGCATCATTGCTTTTGCAGACTGAAATATTAGTAACTGTAAAGCAAGGACGTATGTGTCTCCACACTATGTTAAAAAAATATTAAGTTATCAGTAAACCACAGCTTGGAGGCTGCTGAGGGAAACCAGGACTGTAACATAGACCCCCAAAAGGACCAGCACAAGGTAATAGCAGAGGCCTTGGAAGTGGAAGGAACAGGATGACACCAGGGTCCCAGGGCTATAAACAACTCACCAGTGTTCAATTACTCCTTGCTAAAGGAATGCAACTTTAAAATACGCATAAAAGTGGTTTTACGGATATGAAGAAAATGAAGAAGCATCCAACATATGTAAAACACACTGTATACAGCAAATATTACTACAATATGCAATTGGGAACCACTGGAGCACATACTTGTGTTAGTAAATACATTAAAATGACCCCAAATGGACCTCAGAGTGAGGAGAAAGAAACCATCAAACTTCACCCTCGTCCTGGCAAAAAGGAGGAAGAAACCACACCTTTCAAAAAGGAGGTATCAACATCACACACCACATGAAGAACCTGTCATGCTAACAACTTGTAGTGACACCTCCCTTTTCTTCTTGGGAGGACCATGACACCAAAAAAGGATCAGACACAATAAAGTTTACATATATCTGTGTCATTATCAGGAATGAACTCTTCTAATTGTGCTATTTGGAATATAAGGACTAGTATCATTGTAATTGGCCTAAAAATAATTCTTTCAGTAGGCTGTTATGACTTTAGCTAAACTAACAACAAATTCTTGGCATGTCAGGTGTGTTTCTTTCACCCACGTAACCGTAAAAGGTGTTTGGTCGGGTATCCCAGCCTCAAGAACTGGCTGAACACACAACAGAGCTGAGGATCAGTACAGCAGGTCCAGCTTTCTATTCAATGTAACCCAGAAGCAATTCACGGCAATATTCCCCTGCCTCAATCAGGTATGAATCTTCCAGGAGATAATTTCCCCTTGATTAAGAATCACTAGGAAATCAATAAAAACAATAATTAATTAATAATGTAAACCTCATTACTGAATGGAAATGTACCCAAATCTCAGTCCTCATTCTTAAAGGCAGAAAGCAATTCCTAAGAAAAACCAACAATATCCTTTTTTACCTTTTCTTTCCAACAACAGCCAGGATAGAAATACATCCACTCTCACGATACAGGTTTGGATTAACAAGTAAGCACTGCACAAGGAAGACAGCACAGAGCACTACCTACAGCACTGAACTCTGAAATCTGAACTGCTATATGCTCAAGCTTTGATGAAAAGAAGAAAAAGAAGCCCATAAAAAGCTATCTATCTGACACATAAATAACAGGGGCAATTAACTAGGTGGACCTTCTGTACATCTCAGCAGAAGATGGATTTAAAATGTCTATACTCAGCGTTACGGTATTGCTGGATAAAACACTGCCACTGAAAATGAAAAATAAGAGGAGAAGCTTTATCATCTCAAGGTCAACATAACTGCATGTTTAGGGAAGTTAAAAAAAAAAGGGCCTCTCTCTCACTACAGCAAACTCAAATAAACTAACAAAAGTACTCTATAACTAAGAACTACCAGTGAGAGCTATGAAACCCTTGCCTACTCTTCTTACAAAGACCAGAAAAAATAATCTTATTCTGAGAACTTGCAGTCCTGCAAACAAACCTCTTACCATCCTCAACTACCATTCACTACACAAGCATTGCTACAGCACTCAACAATTAAGTATTTACAGATCAGATTCTCTACTTTTGAACAAGATTCACTCTTCAGTTGAAACAGATACCTTTGTTGGTCTTTAATTTGGCAGGAGAACCCTTTGGGGGATCAGCATATTTTTTCATGTTCTGATTCACCGAAGTTTTTTGTTTTTTAATTGTCAACTACATAAATAATCTTCCTTTCTAGAAATCTTACGAACATTTTTAATAAAGAACAGCAGAAAACCTTCCCACAAATTTGGGTTCAAATTTCTTTATATACTTCTTTTCCTACAGATAGCTGTAAAAAAACCAGAAGCAAATCATGACATTTCTTTCTATCCTACCAGAAAATTGGCTGTTTTCTCCACAAGTTACCTTCCATGTAAACATAGGTATTTTAGATATCTGCTCTCAGTCTTCACAGCATGCCTTAAAGTAGGCTAGTCTTAAAATGTCACTTCTGCCTTAAGGTTCCCATATTACTGCTCCAAGATTTCTTAACTGTATGCTGTAATGCCCTCTGAGCTGGGGTAGGAAAAAAAAAGTCTTCCCCTGGCACACCCTCTCTTTTTTTTTTTTTTTTTTTCCCCCTGCAGAGCTCTGATATATTGTTGGAATTCTCTCTCCTAATGGCAGCAAAGTAACACATCCTTTATGAGTTTTGAGTCTGTTGATTGTCATCTCCAAAAACTGCTTCTTGCCTGCTTGTGTAGGATGCAACTACACAGGCACGGAAAGATTCAGAAAGGCTTAGAATATGTCTCAAGTTCCAAAGGAAAAAACCTCACACTTTTGCCTCTAACACAAATATACATACATTAAAATGTTTTCTATTTCCAGTAAAAGCATGCAATTCAGCAGAGACTAACATTATTGCCATTATGCAGTATGTATGCTGAAAGAACTACTGTCCTTACCAGTATGCCACAAAACTAGGCTACATCAGCACATGAATGCATGGTACACCGGGTGGTGAGCACATTTGTAATTAAAGGAAAGCATGGCCAAATACGCTCAAATAAAGACAATCAGGAGACCCATACACGATTTCTGGCTCTGACTCAGATTTATTGTGTGTCCCCAGTTGCGAAACAAAATAGCCTGTCCCTCAAACCGCGCCTGTAAAATTGAGTTAGTGTGAAGCAGCTGCCATGAAAAACATTGCCCAGTACTAACACTTGATCTGATTTCTGACTGGAGAATATTTAGAAGGAGCTGCAATCTGCATGACCCATTTCATGTTGTTTTGTCTTGTTACAGAGGCACAGAGACGCTTACAAGTGAGGATTAGCTGTAGATCAGCAAAGTTGTACATCATTGCTAAGATAAGGCAGGAGAATGGTTCACAGTTTCATCATTCAAAACACTTCTTCAGACAGAGCAGCAGACAATCCGACTTATTTCAGGACCATTTGTCATTTCACCACCCTGCGAAGGCAGTGCCAGAGCTTGGTTTGTGCACCCAAACCCACCCCTGGACTCGGTAGGACCTTCTAAAATTCTGAGGAATCAGGTCCTGGGTAAGGTACTAGCAGACAACTAAAGCTCTTCCTTGATCCCACTGCCCAAATTAGAGCAATTCATATTGAAAGAAATAACTTGCTAAGAGATCACTGAAGTTGGAACTTGTAATAGCTACTTAGTTTTAATAAGTTAGTTATAAGTTAAACAGTGTTTTCTGTTCTCATCATATCTTATTAATGTATAGCACTTTACCTCATAGAGATAAACTGAATGTAGCTATACCTTGAACTAACATCTTATTCTAGGGTTTCAGCACTTTATTTCTTTAAAATTTAACAAGGGTAATTAGATCCTGGATCAAAAATTGCAAATAGCCGCCTTAGTGAAAGAAAACCATCTTTTATACTGATAGCGTTCCAAAACGACTAATCTATACTAACGACTGCATTAGAAAATCGATGTTAAAACCAAAACATACGGACTGCATAAGTAATTTTGCATAACTTTAAGTACCTCTTGTATTAAAATATCACTATTTTGCAGCGTTAAAACTTCAAGCTTTCACTCAATAGGTAAGAGATAATGAAGTGTAAGAACAAAATCACTGAAAACCTAAATTTGGATACTTGGCCTCCCACCAGAAGTTCAAAGCCTTGCCTGAAACACTGAGAATATACAGCTGCACCTAACACAAGCAGAAGTGGGGTCTATTCATCAAAGGCACGCACACTTAAGCAATGAAAGTCCCCAGTATTTCTCAGTACTGACACCAGATCTAGTGTTTTCCAAAAGACAGTGAAGAATTCTGATTATAGGCAGCTGTCTCACACCCTTACTAGCAGATACATTAGCAGGGCTTCGCCTTGTTTTCCTCTTTTAACAGATGTTGTGGAACAAATCTCGTGTGCCTACAAACAGTACGTGTCACTTTGATGCTGTGAACTCTCACTTCTGCCTGGGGCAGTATCACTAACTATAAATCATTCTGTTTGAAACTTCTACTGACCCTCAAGACACCAGCTGGCGTCCTGTATGCAGCACATCTGCAACCTGCGTCCAGATTTCTGCTTAGTGCCAGGGAAAGCATTGCCTCTCCCACTTCCACTCTGGAGGAATTCTCTAGCCATTGACAAGTTACAGAAGAGCTTAACTCTATCCACCAGCAGCAAATAAATGGCCAATGGGATATAAGATTTAGGAAAGACTACAAAAATTAGTTGATCCTTCCTCTTGTACAGCGCCTTAACTATTTCTGGTCTTTTTGTAATGGCCCTCTGAATTAGGTTTATGATGCAAATGGCTTCCATTTTCTCATTCTTAATCCTAAAGATCATGGTAGAATCTGGGGCAATCATATTTTCTAAGAACTGGTCTTTATAGTCCCCGCTCTTTGGGGAGACAGAGTTGGCAACCTGCTTTTCCAGGCTCAGCTCAACTGGAACATGAAACTCTAATTACTACAGATTTTGACAGTTTTGCCTTTCACTCTTCAGGATCCTGAACCTAGTGAAACTGTTAGTAACACCATCTTAACAGAGGTTACTATACTCCAGTGTCAATGACCTGAAGAGGAACAGTTTATTGGTCTCGCTCAGTTACTGTGTCTTCCTCACATTACTGTGACTTCACCATCTTCCAGGTCAGAGGGAGAAAAACTTAGATTCTAGAGCACATCAGAGTAGTCATCAGAAAAAAAACCCCACACCAAAATACACCAAGCTCTCCCAAATAATATTCCGCTACCGCACTTTCAGTGGGTGGAAGCAAAAGCATTGCCTTTAACTTGTGTACTTTCAGTGTGATCCGATTAGCGCAGGGGGGTAATTGCACCCTTCACCTGCTGACACGTAACTCAAACGCAGAAACCAGTGATTTCTGTTGACTCAAGTACTCAAATAAAGCGAGTAGTATTTGTCCTTACCCAAAACCTACCTTTCCAATAACAATGAATTCTAGAGTGTGACAATTGCTTTTTATTCTTTTCCAGGTGCTGGGGTTGAGGAGTACATCTGTACCATGTCATTCATCACTGAAATACAACTGCTCTTGACTTCGACGGTGGCAGCTGTCTGGCAGTGCGCACCAATTACACTGAAAGCCGAGGATGGGAAGAGAAGAAGCCACTATCATCAGCTGAAGCTGCAGGGGGGATTAATGTAACAGAATCTAATTACCTGCCTGGATTTTGGCCAGTGCACGACTGGAGTCACCACCCTTGCTCCCAAGAAAGCAGTCTGGGAACTTCAATTATCGTGGCGGTCAAGGTCTTGGTTTTATATCTCGAAGGCAGCAACTCTGGCAACACAATTATATCGCTCCAATCCTGACTGAAAGGAAAAAATGCCACCCCTTGAAGTACCACCATGTCCTGTAGCACATAAATGTTAATTAGCGGTCTTTTTTTAAAAATTATGAGATGCTCTAGTCCTGGCACAGTGTGAGATTTGATGAGATGAGAGCCCTGGGTGGTATAGCTAATAAATCAGTTTACTGTACAACCTCATTTCTTTAATGAAGAGCAAATACCTGAGCCTTAGTAAAGCCAGAGCCCCAGGCGTACACTTGCAAACTGAAATGCTGGATTTAATTTTTTTGCATTCTCTCTGAAACAGCGAGGGCTGACCTACCGGTAGTCATAAGAGAACACTCCTCTGTCAGGGGGCAACGCTAAGCATAAACTTTGATGTCAGAATTAAAAAACACAGAAGAGATGAGTGGCAAGGCCATTATGGGAGAATAACTAGTAAAGGTACGGTTTTCATAGGGGAGTAACTTTTAAAAGCTGACAAGAGCTGTCAAGGTGTCAGGCCAGGAGAAGAGCCAGCACAATTAACATATACTAAGCTTCAATCTACTGGGAGGAAAAAAAGTAGGATTTATTTTGGACAATTACAAGTTAATAAATGGAAGTGTCAGTTCCTCTGTAAAGCACCCATTAAAGCGTACTAAAGGCCAAAACCTTTTAGAGTTTCTCTCATGGTAGGCAACACACTACCATTATTTTATATATCAAGCAATTTTATTGTCAATGACAGCAGTTACAGTGTACAAGAAAATATTTTCCTTAGCAGCATATCAGGCAGTTTCCTTTGCAGAAATCATCTGCGCTCCCAGAAGTGACTGGTATTTTAGATCTTTGTTATTAACACTGTGTATTTTATTTCATTTATTTTTATTTTCCAAAGCTCACACACGTGAATGAGTGCCTGAAGTGCTCAGGAGAGCACACCATACTGCTTTACATCCTCCAGCTACACGCAATCCCCGCCTGGGGAGTGAAAGGCATCTATTGAGGGCTCCTGTTGCCGCAGAGACCCGAGCAAACTCCCGCATGCCTGCAACCGCTTCCTGTGGGATGGTGAGCTCTCCCCTCAATAAACACAAGGGCAGGCAGGGCATCCCTCCCTCCCTGACCTTTCCCGCTGCCCTCATCTCCCTTGCTTCAACTCCCCATTTAATTCAGACAGCGCACAGAGCCGTTAACTTGTTTGTGCGAGGCTCACCCCAAGAGTTAACAGAGCTCAGAAAAAGTGCTTCAGCTTTTTTTTTCCCTTTCACTTCAAAAAATGAAGAACTGGGGTTGGCTTCACGTGCAGAATCGCTTGCCCTCTGCAGTGGACCAAGAAAAGATATATACACTGCTCGAACCCTGTTATTCTCAGTTGCCTACTTAACAATAAATTACAGATCAAATATCTCCAATTGAGATGGTAACTTGAGGGACTTGAAAAGGAGTTAAACCTCCCCGTGTATACCCACAGAGGAAGGCACAGAAGCCCCTTTGTACTGGTGACTTTTCATTGTAGGATGAGCAGGTAGAGAAGCTGTACTCAAATAGGGACGTAAACCTTGAATTTTATCTTAAATCCCCTTTAAAAGAATAAAAAGCTTCCAAACACAGCACTTTTTAATAGACAATCTTTTCTCCTTGTTATTGCTTAAGGAAAATGATATGACATTATTTTTGCCTTGTTGATCTTCCTGTTAATCAAGGCAGAGAGATAAGTCATTAGCTATTCTAGCTTCCCTTTGTTCATAGCCAGGCAGGTGTGCAGATCCAAAGCAAGATACCCGAACAGTGCTTGAAAAGAAAATCTGCTACCCGCAGAGTCATTTGGAAAAGAGTAGTTATCATTTAAGACGTCATCTACCATTATTTAAGTAAAGTAAACTCCACCTCCCC